>JAJHSJ010000001.1:99008307-99066520 GCA_021015155.1 Magnolia officinalis
AAAAATGAGGAAAAAAACTGAAAATACCAAGTTATTTTCATTGTACATAAAAAAATTCAAAAAAAAGGAATGAGTATACCTATTTTTGTCTCAAGATGAGATTGAATTAGTGAAAACTGCAAATGTTGAAGCTCTCCAACTGATCGGTTTGGGTCTGGAAGCACTTTTTGATCTCAAGATTGAAAAGTGGGGAGAGGAGCAGCATCGGTAACGTCGGTTTGCGTCTGGAAGCAGCTTTTCGATCTTAAGATTGAAGAGTGGGAGAGGAGTAGCGTCAGTTTGCGTCTGGAAGCCCTTTCGAGTAGGTTTTTTATTTTTTAAAACTCAAGTTGTTGCTTGTGGTGTGAGTTCACCATTGTTTAATACAGTGAAAAAAAAAAAACCAAAACAGGTAGCGTACGCTACCTGCGCTACACGCTACGAATCCATAGCATACGCTACGACTCTTGTAGCGCACGCTACAGGGGATATGCGCTATTTTCTGCGCTACGTAGCGATTTTGCTACGCTACTCACAACACTGGTCACCCCAAAAGGTTTAGTCCATTGGGTGATCCTAACCATGCAATTAGGACCTCATTGACTTGGGACAGTTGGCTGTAACTGTCCAAATGCAAGCTGCCAATTAGATGTCCAGGATCGTCTGATAAAAAGATATTGGGTCATGGCCCCCATCCCATGATGGGGACCACCACAAGAACACCTTACATTACTGAAAGGTGGGTACGACCTGTAGCATTCTAGGGTCAAGGAAAAAAAGGCCATTTCTTTTTATTGCGCGGTCATATAATACCTTAGGAAATAATTTCTGATGTTCCCATTGGTTCAATTAATTTATTTTAGTGGGCAAATGTTACAAGATGGGAAATGCGTACAAAACCATTTGTGAGGACTCTTGAATTTCTATGGCAAGAAGGTCATACGGCTCATGCGACACCTGAAGAGGCAGAGAAAGAGGTTTGTAGACGTGCCTAAGGGTTTCAAAAATTACTGTTGATGCTCTCTATATTTTGCTGTTTGACTTCTTGATGTTGCTGTACCGCAGGCATTACAGATGATTGATGTCTATAAGAAATTTGCTTATGAGCAAGCTGCAATACCTGTTATTGCAGGTCGAAAGTCAAGGCCGAGACATTCGCTGGTGCTTTTAGAACCTATACAATTGAAGCTATGATGGGTGATCGAAAGGCTTTGCAAGCTGGAACTAGCCACAACCTTGGCCAGAATTTCTCCCGTGCCTTTGGAACTCAGGTCCTAAACCTTTTTTTTTTTTTTTTTCAAACTTCCATAATGAATGCATTAAAGGTGGTGTTTTGAAGCTTCTTGCTCTCATTGTAGCTTGAAGATTTATTCTAACAGTTTATTCTTTTTTCTTGAAATGTTTAGCGATTTTAAATAAGGGTTTTGCTAACACCTACCTTTGTGAGGACGTTAACAATGTCCCCACACACGAGGTTGACCTATTGTCGATTTGAACCGTTCATTCACTCATACAACTAGGAGCAAGCCAATGGTGCAGGAATCACGCTGATCAAATAATCCTAACCCTTTGAATGGGGCCAATTTGTTACAACTGTCTGTTGTTTACGAGCCATAAATCACATGGGTTAGAATCATCAAATCCAAGTGCTGGTTTAGAATCATAAGAAAGACAAAGTGGGATCTATCTGCTAGATGTTGCAAGATGATGATGGACCTATTTTGTTTCTCCAGTCAATCTTGACTGTCCATTTTCATGCCATTGATTGGAAGCTTAGGATCACCCAATTGGCATGATTTTTGCACCATTGGCTTGCTCCTAGTATGATTGAATGAACGGTTCAGATTGACAATAGGTTACCCTGTGTGCCATTTGAATGGTTTGAGGAAATTGCTAATGTCCCCATGAAAAAAAAAAAAAAAAAAAAACTTTTACGTAAAAGCTGTACTGAAATTAGGGCGTTTTCACAGTAATGCAACCGTGGTAATTGAAGTTTACATTTTTTCTGGTTCTCTTTCTTCTGTTTTAACTGAAGTTTATAACTAGCAACTCTTTTAAGTTTCTAAAAGGAAAGGAACAAGAGTGGTATCCTGATATTTTGGTTTCAACAAACAAGGGTGACAGTGAAGTTACCCTCTCTAAAAGAAAAGAAAAAAGAGAGGGTGAATTTACCTTTAAAATGAACAATCAATGGTTTTATGCTTCACTCTTTGGTCAGTTGAGACTTGTGCTGCCAGAATTTTCAGGTACTTCTCTTGATTCACTGCGGATGGAGTGGGATTCAACTGTTTTTTGGCGACATATCTACCGGTTCTTGGCCTGGAATCTGTTGGCTGTATTTCCTTGCTATATTTGATCTTTGCTGCTGTTTTGATTGGAGTGGAGTGAAGATAAAGTCACCTTTGGACTTTGATTTCACATTCTATTTATTTCTATTGCTTTTTAATGAATTGGTCATCTTCTTAAAAAAAGCTTCACTCTTTGGCTGCCACTTCATAAATATATCCTTCAATCTTATTGGGAGATTAGATAATGCGACGGAAGATCTGCAGAACCCAAATGGTAGTTCAGCAGTTTTCACAATGCACAAATTATGCATGTGAAATCCTTAAACAGGCTGGCCTGGGTGGGCTCACTCCATGCCAATAGGCTTTTAAACACAGCTCAGGCCCAACCTGATTAATAAACTGGCTTGGAGTTTAGGCCTCGGTCTGTGATATCAGGTTTGATACACCAGCCCAAGCACGGGCCTGAGGGGGTCAGACTCGAGAGCTGACAGGCCACTCAGCCCATTTTACAGTCATAGGGGATTTGCTTGTCTTCCAGTGTCATGCAGCTGTTTATAAATGCTTCCATGTTGATTTCATATGACTTTTATTATTAAGTAATCAATAACTACAAAATAAGTTAATCATTGAAGGACCCTTGGTTGACAGTATCTCATCCTATATATATGTGCAACTGGAACAGTTCAGTGATGAAAATGGACAAAGGCAACATGTATGGCAGACGTCATGGGCTGTAAGCACCCGTTTTGTTGGTGGCATCATCATGACTCATGGAGATGATACTGGTCTGATGCTGCCCCCCAAAATGGCACCAATTCAGGTAAGTGTTAAACTACCTCCATTTTTACTTTTCTACGTTTACCATTTACCTTTATAGCTGCTGCTAACTAGCCATGGGGACAAATAGTTGGTTAATGTCTGCAAATCTTGTGGATGTTAATTTAATTTGAGGACCATCCCTTCTCTCAAACGGCACTTGAATTATGAAGTGATGAACATATCATTTATCAAATTAGATTACATTCAAATGTATTCAATTACCGTACATTAACAACACCACCTTTTGCTCTGAGTTCCTAGTTTCAGTTTGGTTTGGGAGTTGGGTGGTTATTGACATGCAAGTATGTACAAACATGCAGGAATATATTTATGCATTTTTATAAAAAATACACTAGCATGTGAATGGGCATTTTTGGAAGCCAGGACACCATTACTGTTAATGTGTGGTTTAGGGCTAAGGTCTATATTTGTCAGGTTAATTGTATCTGCTGAGTTTGACAAACTCGACCCCTTGAAGTTTTTGGAAGTGTTTGCATATCAATTTTGGTAGTCTGTTAGGAAGTTCTGCGAAGCCATTTCTTCTTTAGTGTCTGTTAGGGTCATCTCCATGTGCAATGGATCTAGGCCTCTCAATAGTTTCCCCACTCAAGTGAGAAAATTTACTCTACTTGGATCATTCCATATGCAATTGATCCAAACCTCTCAATAGCTTACTTCTCAAGTGCAGAAAATGATCATTCACGCTGGCATCTCAGTTCTTACAGAAACTAGGAACTAATGGCTTATCACAAGGTCCATGAACCCCAAAATAAGGAGCACATAATGACCATACCAAATTATCCATATAATCCGTGAACTAGTTGTTATTATTATTGTCTTCGTTGTTGATGTCCGGGTTCTTATCCATGCCATTCATTCGTTTTGCGAAATAATTTTAGGGCACGATCTAAAAAATGAGGGATCCAAAGCATAGGTGGACCATACTGTGGGGATTGAATGCCTACCGTTGAAAACTTCTTGGGGGCCACAGAAGTTTTGGATCAAGCTGATACTTGTGTTTTCCCTTCATCCGGTTTGGTCCGGTTCTAGACAACACTGGTTCCAGTTCTGGTTCCAAAATTCCAAGAACCGTTGGATACGGTTCGGTTCCGGTTTAGGGGACTTGTAGAACCGAACCGAACCGTGGACCCGATCCGTGGATCCGAACCTTGGATTCGAACTGTTGATCCGAACTTAAAGATTAAAACAAAACAAAAAAAAAAAAAAAACAAAAAAAAAAAAAAAAAAACCCTATCACAAACAGGGTCCAAGCTGTATGGATCCATCTTGTAAGCTATCTATTGAGCTTTGGAAAGCTAGGTGAATCAGCAGTACTTAAGGTCTACGGGTTGCATTTCATTATAGAAAGAGTTGCATGTCTTTAGCCAATAGTTCCATAAAGTGGAAGCAAACTGGTAATTACTATTTGGGTGTGATACAAAAGGCAATTGAATTTGAATGTAGCTTCGGACTGGCACCGTGAACTGAGTACCAATACATCCCTTTAAAAAATGACTTTTGTTGGATTTTAAATGCATCTCAAAGCAATTGGGCTGGATTTTAAAAAGACTAGAACCGTGGAACCGATCCGGAACCGAACCGGTTTTCACGGTCCGGTTCCGATTCGGTTCTAGGGTGCTAACGGTCTGGTTCCGGTTCCAAAAATCCTAGAACCGTTAGGAACGGTTTGGTTCCGGTTTCACCCCGGAATCGGACCGAACTGACCCGTGTGCACCCCTATGTGTGACCTTATGAACAGGAGTGATGACTCGAAAACATCACTGTGGGCCATGGAAAGGTTTCAATGGTGGACGTCACACATCACAGTGGGCCCTACAGAGAACCTCAGTGTGCAAACTACCTTTACAGTTTCAAGGTTTGATGCAGGGGCATTTTCATCCCCCCCAAAACCAGAAAACACCCACAGGTGTTAAAAAAAAAGTTTTTAAAAGGTGTGATTTTGGGGCTCCCACCATACCTTGGGTGTTTGAGGGGAAAAACCCTTATTATTATTTTTCTTTCTCCATATTCATAGCCATTGCAGAAAAATGGCAAGTCCTTTACTTTTCTTAGGACATGTCTGATTTTTAAATTATGGAGGTACTACCCATATATCAACTTCATCTATGCACTGATTATTGGTTTACTAGGAATTTTCTTTCTCCACATTTGCGGCTATTAAAGAACATGTGGCAAGTCCTTTACTTTTCTCTGGACCTGTCTGATTTTAACTGTATAGAGGTACTGCATGTATATTTTACTGGTATGATTGAGGCAATCTCACCATATATGTTTAGCAAATAATTGGTTTGATTTATGATCACTGAATTCTTGACCATGAGAATAAATATTTTTTGTTCTCACACACTGTATAAGAAAGTTTTTTAGTTATTGCATGTCCTCTTTATAGTTTAGCTGAACTAGCATAGAGGACATGTTGCTTCCTTTGCTTTATTCGTTGAAAATGCACAGAAAATGCTTTTGATTATAGTTTCAGTTGATACATGCTTATCTCTCTCTCTCTCTCTCTCTCTCTCTCTCTCTCTCTCTCTCTCTCTCTCTTTTTTTTCCTGCCTTATTCTTGTTCATTAGCTTGCAATAAGGAGACCATGGGTTTATGTAGGCTTGTCCATTACATATTGCAGGTGGTAATAGTACCAATTTGGAAGAAAGCTGATGAAAAAGCAGGAGTTCTGGATGCTGTATCATCTGTAGCGAAAATATTGAAAACAGCAGGAGTCAAAGTTAAAGTGGATGACTCAGAACAGAGGACGCCTGGGTGGAAATTCAATTTCTGGGAGATGAAAGTGTGTACCTGCTACTCTAGTTTATTGAAAATGGATCTTGCTATTTGTTTTACTAATTAATACTTCAACATAAATTCACATTATTGTCTAACATTTTCTATTGAGGCTTCACCTGAGCCTGAGTCCACTTTGTCTTTGGGCCCAGCATGAGCATGGATTTTATGCCAAGGGTCAAGCATGAACGTAGCCCAATTAAATGGGTCGGACTTGCCCCAACTTAGCCCATTGACAGCCCTATCTCCAATCCTTAGTCACTAGGAGCTGGTTCCTTGTGCATATACCAGCCTTCCCACCATATTTATCAGTTTTTAATGGGGATGAACAGAGCTAATACAAGCCTCCTCTTTCAGAAATTTGATGTTGCTAGAACTCCCTTCACCACTATCATCATCATCCCAAAGTTCATGTTGCTGGAGCTCCCATCACCATCATTACCATCAGCATTGGAAAGTTGATCTTGCTAAGATTCCCATCGTTGTCGCCGCTGTTGTCACCACATCATCTTGGCATCTAGCCATGGCAGAGGCCCACATTGAAAACAGTAACATGCCAACAAAATCCCACCCAGTATTTTACCCTGGACCCAAGTATCACATTCACATCCTAAAGGGCAAGCCCAAAATATGGGTCATGGAGACTGGAGAGGCAGTTGAGAAGCATTACCACTGAACACAAGTCACACACACACACACGGAGGGTCATGCTCAAATACATGCTTGAGTGGTTGTCTGCACGTAATTGCAAGGAGTCTATCCACCCATTTTTTTGCCAAAAACACCACTTAACATGCCAACAAAGTCATGTGGAGGTTGCATGTTAGCAAACTACTACGTGCTACCTGCAAGGGGGAATCTGTGAACAGCTAAGGTCTAGAGCATGCAATATCCAAACTGTTAGCTTTTGAACTGCAACAACTGAAATATACGAGCTTTGCAAGACTCTAGCATTAATGGAAATTATCTGAATGCTGTACTCTTATGTCTATCATTCTTCAGGGTGTTCCCTTAAGGATTGAAATTGGACCTCGTGATGTATCAAATGGGACCGTTGTCATATCTAGGAGAGATGTTCCCGGAAAGCAAGGAAAGGTTTTTGGGGTGTCCATGGAACCTTCAATTTTGCAGACCCAAGTGAAGGAAAGGTTGGAAGATATCCAGTCAGCCCTTTTGGAACAGGCTACTTCATTCCGAGATAGGTATGATTGCCCATCTTTAAACTTATTTGCATCCACTGTTCTGCATTACTTGATCTTGCTCATGCTCATGCTCGTGCTTGGATGGACATTGAACTGCTCCTCTCTCCCCTCTCCCCTCAATTCTCTTAGGGCCTGTTTGATTTTTGAATGCAGGTGTAAATACCCTGTAAATGGGCAATTATTACCGTTTCGCCCGTTTGGAAATCCCGCAGAATTTCTGCAGTGAAAACCGGTTTTAAAGTGTTAGTTTAAAATTTTGGACCTCACGGTGATGGATATGACATATCTGTTCCGTCCATCCGTTGTACCACAACATTTTGAGACATGAACCAAAAAATGAGGTAAATCCAACACTCAAGTGGCCCACACTAAAAGAAACAGTGGCCCTGAGAAGTTTTTAATGGTAAGCGCTTGATTCACTTTTTTCAATGGCGTGGTCCACTTGAGCTTTTAACATGCCTCATTTTTTGGCTCATGCCTTAAATGCATCTTCCATAATGGATGAACGGCGTGGATAAGCAACATGCAACACGGTGGGACCCACAAATATTTTACAGTTTTTTTGATTTGTGCGTCAAAAAAGCAAGCGATCAAATCAGACACAGGGAGAGTGCGGTGAATACATCGGGAAATAATTATGACGTGTTTGCACTATATTTACCAGTGAACTGAAAAATCAAACAAGCCCTTAAACATCCACATTTTCTTCTGTTTTATTTAAATACAAATGAAATGAATCTGAGCTTCTCTATTAGAATTTTAAATGGTAAAAACAACCAAAAAAGTATATTCATGTTCAATTATGGATGGTTCCATCACTTCGATAGAAGATTACATAGAAATGGTTTGGATAAATAAGATTCATGGTATCTTCCCTAATGCTTACCGAGAATTTGAATGTAAAATGGATTCATTTAATGGAGAATCATTGTCAATAGACATTAGTCATTCCTTGACTTCAATCAGTGAATTGGCTAGGGAATCAGCACGTAATTGAATTTGAAAGGACTTGCTTTATTGGCCAAACAAAGAAGACTTGATTCAAAGAAAATTCCACCTGATGTTCAACCCTCACATTTTCACAGCACTGCACTTCTACTGCAGTTACCAATTTCTCTGTAACCGATGTGAAGTTTTGCTCTTTTATTCAGATGGAACTGTTGATGATTGCAATACTATTGTTTCTGAAATAGTGGTGGAATTGATCTCAGCTTGCTTTACCATATTTTGTCAGTATCGAAGATGCCAGCAGATACCAGTTTTATTAAATGGGGCATGATATTTGATGGGAGGGAAAAGGATGTTCAGTTCGACTATTCTTCTCTGCCCTAATTGTGCATTTGGATGCTCAAATGAACTGAATTGCAATTTATTGAATTCATTAGTTAGGAAATGACGAAAGTGGTGGACTTGTTGCCACCCTTTCAAATCACAATGACAACCAAATGCCTAGTTGCAATTATATGAACTTCAAGTTGGACTTCTAATGATAGCAATTGCAAGTTGGAGGTTACTCTCATTCTGAATTAGTGGGGCCAACTCCAGTTTGGTCATACTGAATAATTGAATTGAATCACTACAATGTTTAATCGAACATCCAAGTGCAATCTGAAAGCGCAAATGGAGTGATATAATACTTGTGGGGGTATTCTACTGCTTGGGCCACCACCAACTGTTCACACCCCAAGTATAGGGTTGTGCTGTAGTAATAATCTCGGTAAAACCGAGGTCGAATCCACAGGGACTGAACCTTGTACATAATATGAAAGCAACTAAAACTAGAACTAGAAGAAGATGAAATCTAAATCAAGTGAATATGAGGGAATAATGGTGAAATATTACTCTACAACTTGTAAAATTTAAAGGTGGGAAACTAGGGATTCAGAGGATCCACTTGTAGAGATCAGGGAGATCTACGCTTGATTCATGAACTCAACTGGACTTCGAGTCCCATCTTCATCCAGTTGGAAGATATATCATTAAAACTCAATCTGAACTTCCTTTGATCTAGTTTTCAAGAGATGAGAGGTATGAGAATTAGAGTTGATTCCATCACAGCACCATGCCCATGAGACAAAGTAAACAACAGAATTAAACCAATCCACGACCAATCTGAAAGATGTATGAATGTTAGGAAGGATTCCATCATCCAACCATGTCCAAGGGGCAATGGTGAACAACAGGGCTTCCTAACTTCACAATCAAATAATGAAAATGAAATACTCAAAGCCATCATAGATCTATTGTAATTTCAATCACAACAAACCATTAAAAATTAGAGGCATTCCTTATAATCAACTAGAATCAACATCAGTGCAGTCTAAACATGAATCAAAGCCGTAGAATCCTTCCCATCACGCCACAAGCTTCACCTCTTAGCCCTAGCGAAGAGGTTTAGCCTGACATGATTGGGCTAGATCTCTCAAAAATCATAAGAAAACAATAAAGAAAACAAAAATTCTACTCTCTCTCTCTCTCTCTCTCTCTCTCTCTCTCTCTCTCTCTCTTATGCACCCATGTCCGAGGCTTGAATGCCTCTCTCTTTCTTCCTCTCTCTCTTTTATATACGTTAGGAGGTCGGTCGGCTGGGCGTCTTTAGAAGCTGCTGCGAAATCTTTTTACGCAGCCAAGAGGAAAAAAAAATCCCGCGTAAGGTTGCGCAGCGAAAGTGCAAACCGACTTGCGCTTGGCCATTTTATTTGGACGGCGCACGACCTCTCTTCATAATCTAGCTCCATGGCTAGGATCGGCATGGGCCTGTGCTTCATCTGGACGGTCTAGATTGTCAATCCGACACCGACCGAGATCACACAACAGCCAAAAAGGGGCCGGGCGGCGTCCGGTTTTTCTGCTGTCTGCTAATCTATCCGGACGAGTCGGATCGGTGGTGTCAGTGGGGTCCACACCTTTCGGTGTCTGAGAAATCCACTCCGTCCATTAGTTTCTTCTCAAAAAACCGTTTTGAGATTGTCGGTTTTGGATTGCTGTTAATGCGGCCCACTTTATTGATCTTTTGGCCGTCCAACCTGCGTTTGAACGGTTTGGGGAGGCTTCTTAGTTGATTTCCGGCGGGATTCTATTAGGTCCTGGTCTTTGGCTCGTTCTGCTTCGAATGGACGGTGTCGATTAGCCATCCGGATGCATCTTGATGGCCCACTGAGATCGTCCAGATCTCTCTGTTCGCAACAGGAGCGGGCGTTCTGCTCTTTTTAGAAATAAGTCGGGTTAGCGCACGCTGACTGACTTGCTTTATTCGGTGCACGACTGGTGTGCGTGCACTATGTGCACGCCCAGCCCCATGTGGGGTCCACTGTAATGTTCATGAGAGATCTACTCCATTCATTCGTTTCTTCATCTCATTCGAGGGGTTGAGACTAAAATTGAAGCATATCCAGATATCAAGTGGGCCCCAAATCAGAGTATTGTGGGATGATCTGTCCGTTGGGCCACTTCCACAAGGATCCAATGGCTGAAATTCGACGTCTACGGTTCATTTATGATCCTCAGGCCAGATATCAAGTTTCGAACTGAACGGATGGTGGGAACCCTATGATCTTGCATTCTGGACGAATTTCAGGCCTCTTTAGCGTGAAATACTGGATTTTCTCGAATCCCGGGTGTGTAAATTCTTCGCTATTGGTCCCTGGAGTCCGTCCTTTGCCTTGATGATTTATGAGCGTTAAATCTATGCTTTTAGTACCTTTTTTCAGTCTGGGCTCCTAAATACACCTTGCATCACAAACACGATTAAAATAGGGCATTAAACAGTATCATGTTCGTAAAAGCAGGTAACAACTAGGATCTAATATGCAATATTTGACCCTCAACACCAACAAAATTAGACCCCCCAATTACAAGGCAGACAATGTGATAAAAAAGAAAAAGAATAGATAAAATCAGAGATTAAACTGCAAATGTAGCTTCAAGTTCAATTTAGTTTTCCGGAATGTGCCCTTTCACGTGATATGGATTTTTCTTCAATTAGTAAACTCTAAATACAAACTAAAGATCTCTCTTTAGCTATTGGGTTCCTACTTATGAAGTCCCATGCTTTGAACTGTTTTCATAAAATTCAATGCATGTTTCTTTCAATTACCCGAAATGGGTACATGCTTCATTGCTGACATGGAACTCCTACAGCAACATTGTAGATGTAAGCTCATACGATGAGCTCAAGGAGGCAATCTCTCAAGGAAAATGGGCGAGAGGTCCATGGTCAGCGAGGTATTTAATCTACAAATTCTAATATGTATTTTACATTATATCTTGATTTTTATTATTTTTCATGTATGTGTACCATCTTTCTAAATACAGCGAAGCTGAGGAGTTGAAAGTGAAGGAAGAGACCGGTGCAACCATTAGATGTTTCCCTTTTGAACAGCCACCTGGGCTAAAAACATGCCTAATGACAGGCAATTCAGCCGATGAAGTTGCACTATTTGCAAAATCTTACTAACTCAGAAGACGGGCACACTATTCACACATTTCCATTCAAGGTCACAGATCTGTTAGACTGCCCTAGCAGCAGCTCCATAAATCGATTCACAAAGGTTTCTCGCTGGAAGGTACCAACCACCGTTTAGATCCATTTGCTTTGGCGCGCATGTACTGTATATTTACTTGTGATCCCTGAGAAACTTTACATATCAAACCAAAGGAAGTTTGATATGTAATGAGAAGTGATATGTATGTTCTCGTCATTGCTAAAGTGACTGAATGAAATTTTTTCCTCGTCATTGCTAAAGTGACTGCATGTAAATTTTTCTCCTGATGTGGCTTGTGCTTTCCATTAGTTGGGCCACACTTCTTAGACCTTCTAGCATAATCTCTCTGTTTCACTTCTCAGGTAGGCCACAGTGCACACAAACAAATGGTTTTAGCCATCCATTTGTTTTATAAATAGTGGCCCACCTGACAAGTGAAACAGCTTGCTTCTCAAGTATCTAATCAGTGTAGCCCACCTGACGGAAAGCTTGGACCTTGCCCAAGTTGCTGTATTGGCACACCTGCGCACAGATCTGCACACATATGGACATAATAAATCTCAATAAAGAGTAATGTTTTTTTTTTTTTTTTCTTCTTTCTCGTAGGATTTACACCGTACATGAATAACAAAAATTATTATGTATGTTTCCAAATGAAATGCACGGTGACTACAACGTATGGTACTCACAAATACATATGAAGTGCTTTTTCCAAGTGCTCTCAGCCTAAAATCTGTTAACTCTATAACTAGCATTTGAATTCAAACACATTAACAACCCTCGTAGCTTGCGTTTATATTCTGAATGTGACAAGCTTTGGATCAATATATTCAGGACAGGGTTGCTCTTCTGGATGGTTTGATAGAGTCTCGGCAATATGTTTGGCTGCTTCCATATATTCCATGTATTTTACGCTGATGTCCTTACATGTCGGGTCATTCTCTTGGCTGCTTGTGCTTGTTTTGGTGAATGTTGGTTTCGCTGCACTGGTACTGTCTAAAAAGCTCCAATCTCCGGTGTTCCAATCGAAGTGGTAGAGGGAGGAATCGATGGCCGTATGTAAGTTTGCACTTCTGATCTGTCCATTGTGTGTATGACCTGAATGAGGGATCCCACCAAATTTCTGGCCATTTCAAAATTCAGGTTGGCCCACGAAGTGAGTTTAGATGTTTTATGCATGATTTTGCATTGTTCCACTGTTCCAGATGGTGTGGACCACCTGAGTTTGGATACAGCTGAGTTTTGCCATGTTCTATGTCATGGAGGGGACTTTGGATGTCACATGCACATCATGGTGGGTCCCGCAGAGCTTGATCTTTCCGTAAGCTTCATTAAGGTAGAGAGAGATATCTGGCTTACAATGGTAGATGAGGCGCTCAAGTCGTCCGAGGTGACTTCCACTTTTGAAGGCAGAAGGATTGCTTGCTAGAAGATGCAGAGCTGACTGTCCTCTTTCATTCACAAAGTTGACAAGATCCAAAGCTGGGTACTCAGTCGTTTTGTACTTTTTAATTATTTGGTAGGCCAAATCTTGCGAGTAGATAGTATCAAGGTATGAGTACATGAAAATAAACAGAAGGGATTAACTTGGAAGTTATATGATATTCTTGCGGTCGTTGGGTCCATACACATGCACTCTAAATTGTAAACTACACATGTAATTCAACTTAAACTGTCCATGTTGTAGGACCCACTATAGATAGGTCATATCTGTTGTTGAATTTGGACCATCAACTTGAATCTCCAACAATCAGCATTTTTTCCTTTATGACCAATCTGAAGTGGGGTCCAAAGTTTGACTATTTAATTTGGGTTACATGTATCTAATGTGTGGTCCACCATGGTATCAAATGACTTTCAGTTTTTAAGTCTTACCAAAGTATTCCCCTGAAATGGCCACATGAAGAATGTTGTTACCATCATTCCTTCTCTAGTAGTCAGTGCCATGTGTTGGGGGGCATTTGGAATGGAGGTAGATGAAGGCATTCTTTTTGCCATGCAAAGCAGCCAAGAAGAGTGGGGTCTCACCATCTTTGTTGCGTTTCGCGACCAGTGGAGGGTGCTTATCTGCCATGCATATGCACATCCCCACATTCCCCATGGCCGCTGCTAAGTGAAGTGCAGTGTTGCCCCTGTCATTCACCAGCTCTAGGATTCTCATGCCCGTCACCACCTTCACAAGCTTCTCTACTGCAAGCATCTGATCTGTGGTGACTGCTATGTGTAATATTGTGTCTTCTGAACTGGTGATCTTGGCAGATTGGTGTATGGTTCTTTTTTGTAAATGTTCACCACTTCTTCCCAGTGATTGTTCATGGCGAACCGGAGCATTTCCTTCAGGGTTTCCCTAAGGTCTTCTTCAGGCATGTCCGCCATTGGTTGGCCACCATGGGCAGGCGCCCCTGGTAGAAATGCCATGTTTAGTTGGCCACCTTGGGGGGGTGCCATACCTTGAAATGCCATGTTTGGCTGGCCACCATGGGGAGTTGCCATGCCTTGAAATGCCATGTTTGGTTGGTCACCTCGTGGGGGTGCCATACCTTGAAATGCCATGTTTGGTAAGTTACCTTGGGGAGGGATCATACCTTGAAATGCCATGTTAGGTTGGTCACCTTGAAACGAGGACATACCTTGAAATGCCCTGTTTGGTTGTTCACCTTGGGTAGGTGTCATACCTTGAAATGCCATATTTGGTTGTGGTAAGATAAGAAGATAAGAAGATTAGTAAGATAAGAAGATAAGAAGATTAAGAAGAAGAAGATCAATGACCCATCTGCTATCCTTCTTGGACAACAAGGATAAAACACATACATCGTAGTGGGTCTCATGACTTGTGACCCACTTGTTGTCCTTCCTGGATAGCAAGGATAAAAAAAAATACATACATCATGGGGTCCCAGGGGTTGTGGGCCCCACTCCTTTGTATGAAAGAGGAAAAGAAGAAAAAAATAAGGGAAAAGATGGTGATGACCCACTTGATGGATTGATGAGAAAGTCCACACCTTGACCCTCTCCTCTCTCTCTCTCTCTATGTTGTTGGATTTTTTGCTAAGTAGTGAAAGGGAAAGTGCAAGAGAGGGAACCTACTCTTTTATAGAAAATGAGGGCTGATGTAGAGCTTATGTGACACTTTGTTGAAATGCTATTAGTGCTAAAGGAAGGTATAGATGCATTATATGGAGTGAATGGTGGATGGTGAGGTGGATGGACTCTAGGCATTCATTGGCCACGATGGATGATGTCTTAACATGCATTGGTGGTTGGAATGGTGAAAAGTGATTAGGATGTAATGTGGATAGATAATGTGTAGGGATTGGTTGGTGTGATTGATGTGACACTCAAAATGGCATGCATTGAATACATGAGATGGGTAATGTGTTAATAAACATGAGGTGAGTACTGATTAGTTTCAAAAGGTATTAGAAAAATTTTATTACTTTGTATTGGTAGAATACTATTTTGTCTTGTGTTTGTCTCAAGTGGTGTGGAATTCTAAGTTCTAGAAGGTGGGCTTTAGCTCACATGTGCCCAAGCTCAAGGGACCGTGCCCAATAAGGGGTTGCTTATTCTATAAGTAGGGTACTCTCACTCCTTAACTGTCTATCTCATCGAAGCATGCTGAATAAGACTAACGGACTCCGATCATCTGGAAACTTGTACTATATCAACGGGAGCTACTGCCTGCTAACCGTGCCTGTGCCAAACGAGACACGTATGCAACCAGAAAGAGAAAAACCAAGGTCCTATACCTCCACTTTATGATCTTGGACATCCACTTCTATGAAAGTGTCTTGGATGGTAGCTTGGATGCTTTTAGAGGATTTGGAGTGATATACGGCAGGGATGGCATAGCTTCAGTTTTCGAAATGGGCGAGCCATCACACATTGCGGTTTGAATGGTCCGGATGGTCCACCATACTTTCATATACCATCCAATCCACTCATATGAAGTACCACATCGGGATAAATGGATCCTTGAAAATCAGGACATTACAAGGCTCATGTGGGCCACACCACATGAATTTGGAGTTTTTAAGAATAAATTTACACCGTTTTCTATTGTGTGGCCCACCTAAGTCGTATTTGATTGATCCATTGTTAGAGCGTGACTCTCTGAACCTGACGTACGGGGGTGGATCTGAAGCATTCTTGTCACACGTGGAGTTCAGTTTGCGCAACCTGGCGTGCCCACGCAAGTCAGGCTCGCGCAGCCCCGGTTCGACGGTCATCTGATAATTCATCTGCAACAGTGAAATAAAAAAGAAAAGAAGAAGAAAAAAGCAATACCTCGAATCCTCTCTTTACACAAATGGAGATATGGAGAGTCTCACTGTTCTCACATCATTTCATGAAACGCTCGTGTAGAAGCCTTTTCGGTCGGCTATCTGGATTCGAATCCGAGATTTCAAACCCGGGGTCAGGTTTAGGTAAGTTCTCTCGATTCAATTCGCAACCGATTAAAAAAAAAGGGCTTATTATTTTTCTTTTTGGAAATTAATCATGTGAATTGTGAAACGGAAATGATTGGGTAGGAATCAGGCTATCCTAGACGTACTCTTGATGAACTTTAAATTGATGACAGCAAAGGTTAGTAGCTAACGGTCAAAATTTGGCGGGAAAAAATTACGGGTAGGTTTGCCATGATCAGTGTGGTTTCTGAACTGTTAGCCATCCACGGTAGGGTCCACTGGATGGATGGTTTGGATTCACAGTTCCCCTGTAACATGTATGGTGGATGGTATGTTGTTAGGGAATTTCGGTAGGAATGCCTATTGAATGATTTCCTGGTATGAGATATCCTATATGGAATTTTATCGTTTATCTCTGAATGATCTTGTGTAGCCGCGAAAACCAGGAACTCACCATCACCAATGCAGGAAAGAGCTGAGCTCCCCCTTGCGGAATCACATGACTGCGTGTAGGCGATCATATGAAGACAATGTGAAATATCCATTACCATAAATTTTGGCATACCTAAAATAAGTAGAGAAAGAGACAATATATGCGGTTCGTCACATTGTGTTTACATCCATGGGAAATCATCAGCAAATCATTCCACCAGAATATAAGGGGAGTACAATGTTAGGATCTGTGGAGCCTGATCATTAGAGATGTACTTTTCATCCAGTCAGCACTGTCGCGGGTCAAGCTCTATGCTGAGCTCACTGGAGGTCGCAAGTGGTGGCACCCCCTTACTTGGGGTCCGGAGGCGTAGCTCCTGCTGGTTGTAATACAGAGATGCAACAAGGAAAAATAAGATATTAAAATAAAGAGGAATAGAGAATTTATCTAGAGAGCTGAGGCACGTTTAGACGCCGTCTTAAAGATAGATTTTGCCCCATAAGGAAAGTCCTTGATGCACTGAGTTCCAACAATTCTGCCCCCGGGATACAACAACTCTCCTCATGTGGATGAACCGTTAGGATCTAGTGCACACTTGATCTCAACCTTGCGAATCCAAGCTTGCTCAAAAGTTTGGCCAATAAAGATTGTAGAGAGAATCGAAAAGAAAATGAGAGAAGAGGAGTAGAAAGATTTTTGTATGTTTTCTGAGAAGAAGGAAGTTGAACTTATAGAGCTCAAGAGACATGTGTTGGGCTCTAGGTGATGGGGACATCACGCGCGCGCGCACGCACACGCACGCCCCCCTATGTATGTACGCATGGAGAAGGAGGGCCCCACCATTGATCTGGATCGATGACGACATCCAGGGAGGGTCTCTTAGTTAGAAGACTAGGTTTTGATTCGTTGGAGTGGGCCCGGTAATTAAGTAAAGCCCATCATGGGATCTCATGATTGTGGGCCACTAGTTTGATTAATCTCATATTTTAGGTTTTGCTTATTAATGTTATTTAGAATATCATGGATGCTTTAGATTTCTTTAATTAGTTTTTATTGGTTTACTTCATCGCCAAGTAATTGGTTGCGCACATGGCGTGAGTTTTGGGGTATAGAGTTTTCTTATAAATAGGCACCCCTTGTAGTTTTTTGAATTCATTGAAGCTTAATAAAAATTTTGCTTTTTTCCTACTCTGAGTCATTTGTTGCGGAAATCCAATTGGGTGCGAAACCCTCCCTTCATCTAAGGGCTAACTACCGTGGTGCGAAACCACATCTATCCCGATTCGCACCCATCCTCTACCATCTCTACTTCTCATCTCCTACCACCCTCCGCACTTCAAATATGTCCTTTATTGCAACAGTTTTCCTCTTTACTGTAGAATTCCAGATTCTGGCCCTGCAGGAGGGCTGAAACTTCGGCGAAGCACCACGCATAGCCCCTAGCTCAGATAGACCTGAAACTTAGGGATTTTGGAGCCCACCCCTGGCCGACCAGAGCCAAGGAGTCGCTTTCCGCGTTCGATACCCCCTCGCACATGTGGTCAGGGGTGATCTTTAATTTATTTGCCCTAACCCTAGATTGCGTTATCTTTAATTTATTTGCCCCTTTTACCCTAGGGTTCCCTGAATTGAAATTGATGAATCCCTTGGATTAGGGACTGATTACTGTGTATGTGTGGATGATTATTACTTACCTTTGAGTATCGTTTGGTCCATAATTTTTACTGATTCAGCCCTAGCCTGTGTAGGCCCGGACCCACACAGATTCCCCTTGGTTGAATGGTTGAGCTTTTGTGTGGGATGTGAAATTATTATGTGATTGTTTTTGAATTAGTATGATCTAAAGTCTGAGATATTGCATATCATATTTAATTTTCATGTCCTGCATCACTAGGAGCATGAGGACGACGCATTAAATGCATGTCGGCACATGTGACTCATTAATTATCGTGTCGGTGTATGGCAGCCAAGGTGTCCCGTATCGGTATTGGTTGGCGTAACGGTGCCCTCCGAAACCGATACGGATACGGGGGCGTAACAGCGATACGGGGGCGTAACGGCCCGTAACGGCGCAAAAATTTTTTTTTGCCAAAAAAATATGAAAAAATATGGATTAAATCCGGAATATTCTAAGCATTCCAAATATGCATTCATTTATAAATTGGAACATGTTTATGGTGGTGTAACGGTCCACTCTTTGGTGAGAAGTTGTATCGGACTGTCTGATGAATTTATGAACCAGATAACCTAAATTTGACTACAAAATTCATATATTTAATTTTCTAACTTACTATCAATGATAGATATATTAGAATGAATGTAATATGAAAATATCTTACATTTAGGTGTTTGCAATTATTTTCGAGGGCCAAAATTCATGCGTAAATAGAAAAAAAAATAAAAAAATATATAAAACGGCACCCCAAATATGTAAAATGCACATTAACATGTTTTACTATGATTAACACATCATATGACATCATTAAAACAGCAAAAGAATCATTAAGAAATGATTTTTCGAATTTTCAAAAAAAGGGCCAAAATAAATGCGTAAATAGAAAAAAATATAAAAAAAATATAAAATGGCACCCCAAATATGTAAAATGCACATTAACGTGTTCTACTATGATTAACACATCATATGACATCATTAAAACAGCAAAAGAATCATTAAAAAATGAATTTTCAAAATTTCAAAAAAAGGGCCAAAATTCATGCGTAAATAGAAAAAAATATTAAAAAAATATAAAATGGCACCCCAAATCTGTAAGATGCACATTAACATGTTCTACTATGATTAACACATCATATGGCATGATTAAAACAGCAAAACAACTATTAAAAATTGATTTTTCGAATTTTCAAAAAAGGGGCCAAAATTCATGCGTAAATAGAAAAAAATATTAAAAAAATATAAAATGGCACCCAAAATCTGTAAAATGTACATTAACATGTTCTACTATGATTAACACATCATATGGCATCATTAAAACAGCAAAAGAATCATTAAAAAATGATTTTTCGAATTTTCAAAAAAAGGGCCAAAATAAATGCGTAAATAGAAAAAAATATTAAAAAAATATAAAATGGCACCCCAAATCTGTAAAATGCACATTAACATGTTCTACTATGATTAACACATCATATGGCATGATTAAAACAGCAAAACAACTATTAAAAATTGATTTTTCGAATTTTAAAAAAAGTGGCCAAAATTCATGCGTAAATAGAAAAAAATATTTAAAAAATATAAAATGGCACCCAAAATCTGTAAAATGCACATTAACATGTTCTACTATGATTAACACATCATATGGCATCATTAAAACAACAAAAGAATCATTAAAAAATGATTTTTCGAATTTTCAAAAAAAGGGCCAAAATTCGGCCGATACGGGCCCGTAACGGCCCTGTAACGGCCGTAACGGCCCGTAACGGGCCCGTATCGGCTGATACGGGTACAAAATTGCGTAACGGCCGATACGACCCCGAAACGCGTAACGGTTCACACCGTTACCGTTACGTATCGGCCGTTACGGCCGATACGTAACCGTTTTGGCATACCATGATGGCAGCTCTTTGTCCTTATGTGCATGGGAGTGCCATTATTGCCAAAACCAAAGAAGAGTCTGATCAAAGACACCGCACCGCACCGCACCGCACTATGCCGCGCCTCGCCTCGCCTTGTCATGACCACGGCTATGGCCGCGGCCCACGCGTGTATGTGAGGTTGCACCCATTGCACTCTTTTGGTTCTCAATACAAATATAAGTGGAGGATTCTAATATAAGGCATTAGTTTCCTAATGTGGGACTAAAATAACAAAGAGAAAAACAAGATGTGGAAAACCTAATTTTTCTTAAATTTTAAATCCTATATCTTCCTAACAGCTCCCACCCGGAGGGCAATTTTGTAATTTCATATATATATATATTTGTGAGAGAGAGAGAGAGAGAGAGAGAGAGAGAGAGAGAGAGAGAGAGAGAGAGAGAGAGAGAGAGATGTGGTTGTATTGCTTCTTCATTTTTTGCCTTTGAGCATAGTGGATTGGTATGAATCTGTGGACGTACCTAAAGGGAACTACATAAATTTCTATGTTGTGGTTTGCATCTTCTTTTTGTTTTCTTTATGATTTCAATATGTTGTGTGTGTGGTCGAGAAGAGATCCTTCTCCCAACAACAAGACACAAGAAACGCATTTGCTCACATACAATGAACAAGCATAAACATCTCTCACCTCTTCTCATACACCAAGAGAACCTCTGGGAAAATATCCCACCTCTTCTTTCCACCTTGTAGATCCATGAGAAGAATTCCTTGGAGAACACTCTCCCCTTTGGAGAAACTCTCTCTCCCTCTCTCCTCTCCATCTTGCGAGCACAAGGGAAAATCCTTTGGGCTCTAAAGAGAAAATAACATCTCTCTAGATTTTATGATATGCCCTAACTTGGATAGATAAGTGAAAAGACATTTGGCCCTCGGGAAAATGCCCCTTACTTAAAGCCAAAGTAATGGGCCATTAACCTAAACAATCTCCACTTTAATAGGACATCACTGCTTTTCTTCCTGCGAATACATCCCTTGAAAACACATGGAAACACCACCATTCTCCACTAAAAACATCGGATCTTCTCCTTTCCACGACTAACACCATAATAGAACTGCCTTTCCGTGACTACATTGTCATAGGAAAAATGGCGAGCACCTTGTCGATCTTCTCCTTTCCACGACTAGCCCTTTATGAGAGAACTACCTTTCCATGGCTACACAATCATATGCAAAAACATTGAACACCTTATAAGGTTTCGATTTAAGAATGGTGAACACCTTTCGAAATATATATATATATATATATCGATTTAAGAATCACAAAGCAACTCAAGAAACAAAATAAAGAGGACAATCTCCTATAACTAAAGAGTTCAAAGTCCAATTCGTTACATCCAGCTTTGCTCGCCTTAAAGTCTTTTGCCGCTACTCCATTGTAGTTGTGAAAACATTGGTCATTCCTCTCCCCCCATAATGCCCAAAGATCGGCTAATAACGCCAATCTCCATAACTTCCACCCTTTTTTCCCAACCCCTTCCTTGTGCTAAGAGAGCAAGAACCCCTCAATTGACTTCGGTATCACCCATGACAATCCAAAGGAACACAATAATTTCTCCCAAAAACTCTCTAGTGAAGGAGCAGTGAATGAAAAAGGTGGTTGACTGACTCCTGATTACACATACAAAGTAGGCAAACATTGTTGAACATTACCTTCCTCTTTTGCAAATTATCAACCGTAAGCACCTTCTTCCTACCGACCAACCATGCCAATGTTGCAACCTTAGGGGGAACCCAATGGGACCATGGGAAAGAGGTGTTCGCTTTTTCATCACTTGATGAAGACCGATGAAGCAAACCATAAAGGACCAAATTGAGTATTGCTTGACATCCCCTTGAAACACCGAATGATCTTCCTTCTTCACCTTAGATGCTTTAACGTCGTAGAACAAGTGATTATCATCGACAAATTGAAGGTGTAAAATTTGAAAATCCCCTTTGTCCACCTTGAATCCACTTAAAATGCCACTATTAACCCCTTGTCTGGTAGCTTGCGTAGGGCATCCACAACCACCACAAACAAGAAAGGTGACAGCTGATCCCCTTGACTGAGACCTCTCGAGGATTTAAAGAACCCATTGGGTGACCCATTGACTAGAATTGAGAACCTTACCAACTTGATACATGCTTGGATCCACTCCCTCCCTTTCACACTACAACCAATTCAACCCAACACGTAGTATAAGAAGTCCCACTTAACATGATTGTACGCTTTTCTATGTTGATCTTACAAACAATACCTTTTTTGCATTCCTTGCAATGGGCATCAATGCTCTAGTGAGCGATCAACATGCTATCCAAAATTTGTCTACCCTCCACAAATGCGCCTTGATTCGAGCCCTGGAAATGACATGCTTGAGAGTCGATTGTAACTTGGTGGCCAAGATTTTTGCAAGAGTTTTGTAAGGTGCTGGATTTGAAATCCTTCAAACATTCTGCTTCCTCTTTCTTCAATATTAAGGCAATGAACAAGGCACCCAAGCCAACTATTATTGAAGAATTTGATGATGAAGCCTATCACATCCTCTTTCACCAACTCCCTAAAAATATGGAAAAAACGCCAAGGGAAACCCATCTGGCCTCGATGCCATGTCCCTCCCCAAAGCATCCACTGTTGCCTTTACCTCCTTGGAGACCGGTTTCTCAAGGACATCTGCCTCTTCAGCAGGAATCGTCAGGAAAGTAAGATTATCAAGTCTCAGCCTATCCTACCCTTCCTAAAAAAGGATGTGTTTATAGAATCAGACTATAGCATTGCAAACCTTCGATATTTCTGCCAACCTTACCCCCTCTACCACCACACTGTAAATCTTGTTATTTCATGCCCTTACGCTAGCTATCTCGTAGAAGAACCTTGTGTTACTATCTCCCTCCTCAATACACGTGGCTCTAGACCGCTGCTTCCATTTGATTTCTTCTTTCTTTAGTTGGTTTTTTGTATTCAAGAGAAAGAGAATCCCTCTTAGCTTTCTCATCCTCCGAGAGCTCCATCCCCTCTTCCTTGACGTCAAGTGCTTGGATTTCACTAAGAATAACTCCCATCTCTTGATCTCGACTCATGAGCACCTCCTTTTACCATCGGCTGAGCTTGCCTTTGAGAAGCTTCAAATTTTGGAATAATGTAAAATTGGGGTGACCTACCACCACGAAAGAGGCCTACCACTCTCTCATCAACTCGGTAAATCCACCCACTTCAAGCCATGACAACTCGAATTTAAATGGCCTAGGTCCCCAATTGTCTTGTTTTACCTCCAAAATCGGGCAATGGTCTGATGTTGGCCTTAGAAAGCCACGATGCCTCACAAGGGGAAATCTTTCCATCCATTCCGAAGACTAAAAAAATCGATCCAGCTTCGGCCTGACATTCCCATCTTGCCCATTGGACCAAGAAAACTTATGTCTTCCATTGGCAGATCAATGAGCTCATTCCTTTGTACCCACTCCAAGAAGTCCCTCATGCTATGGGTGATACAACCACCTGAGGATTTTTCAGAGGAGAACCTAATGAAATTAAAGTCTCCCCCCCATGCACCACGACAACTCCCATTTCCTAAAAAGTTGCATCCAATTCTTCCCATAAAAGAGTTGCTAGCTTCGCGCAATTGGGCCATACATCGCAATGAAAGCCCACAGAAACCTCGAAGCCACATCCTTGGGGACTAAATTGAATATTGGCCACACCACCATTCTTCCTTCGACTGGGTGTTGGTGTCCCAAATCACCACCACACCTTCAGCCCCCCAATCTTTCATCTTCCCGCCCCATAATCTTTCATCTTCCCGCCCCATAATGTGCCAACAACCTTTTGATTCAAATGTCCTATTACACATTTTGGTCTCTTGCAACGTGACAATCTATGCCCTATTACACCTTTTGATTCAAATGTCCTATTACACCTTTTGACAATCTATGTCCTATTACACATTCAAATGGTGCATTTTGGTCTCTTGCAACGTGACAATCTATGCCCTATTACACATTCTCTGCATTTTGGTGCATTTTAATATTACTAGGGATTTTACTATTACTAGGTAATATTAGGTAATACTAGGTAATATTAGGTAATATTAGGTAATACTACTTAGGTAATACTAGGTAATACTAGGTAATATTAGGTAATACTAGGTAATACTAGGTAATAATACTAGGTAATATTAGGTAATAATACTAGGTAATATTACCTAGGTAATACTAATATTACCTAATAATATTACCTAGTATTACCTAGTATTACCTAGTACTAATATTACCTAGTACCTAGTATTACCTAGTACTAATACTACCTAATATTACCTAGTACTAATATTACCTAGTACTAGTATTACCATAGATTTGGGCATACATGAAAATGATTAAAGAAAAAGACAAGATATACATGGTCTGTCACATTGTGGCTACATCCATGAGGAAGCATTGACAGATCATTACACTAGAAAACAAGGAGAGTTCAAGATACACGAGAAGTATTGCTCACATACAATGAACAAACATAAACATCCCTCACCTCTTCTTAGACACCATGAGAACCTTTGGGAAAACCATCTCACCGTTTCCTTCCACCTTTAGATCCATGAGATAAATACCTTGAAGAACACTCCCCTTGAGAGAAACCCTCTCTCCCGCTCTCTTCTCCATCTTGCTAGTACAAGGGAAAACCCCTCCGGGCTCCAAAGAGAAATGAACATCTTCTAGCTTTTATAACATGCCTTAACTTGGAGACATAAGTGAAAATACATTTTTGCCCTTGGAAAATGCCCCTTACCTAAAGCCAAGGTGATGGGTCATTCCCCTTAACATCTTGGCATATGTCGTGTATATTCTACCTTTTGTTTCAATCACATGCAACATTGCAATTTTCTATGGGATGTGATGAACTCCTTTTATAATACACTAATATGTGCTCATGGAAATTTCATTTCCATTGATAAATAAATGAAAAAGAAAAAACCTATGGGTGTCAGGCTTTTACTCCTTTATCTCACTTGATGCAAATTGGTGTATTTGATTGTATGTGTACTTTAGTGGAACAAGAACCAGGAACACCTGTTTGATATACAAGTGATTCATTTTGGCCAGTCGAGTAATCCTTACTGCTGGATTTTCCCAACATGTCCATCTTCTTTCTCAAATCCAGTGGTTAGGATTGTCCAAGACTCTGGAATGTTGTACTATTTCACATCCGTTGGGGATCATCTGATTAGGTGACTGTGATCTCTTACATGTACGCCATGTCCACATGCATGCTGTCTGTAAGATCAACAGTTATCTGAACGGAAAATTCATCCAAGTGTGAAAGGAAAATATTTCATCGTGAAAGAGTCAAAGAAGCCTAGGTGAATCTCAACACAACCTTATTGGCTATTGTATAAGCTGTCCTGTCAGATTCTCTCATTTCACGACCAAATAAAATGTTCAACCTAGATGCTACATCTATTTGGAATCATTTGATAATCTTACTGATACTAGATGATACTTCATTGAAAATGCAGATAATTCTGAGGGCTTAGAATCATTCAATGAGTTCCTCTTGATTACATGTTGTGAGGTTACTCTACTATTATGGCCCCCCAGAAGGACAAGTATAAAGATTATAGATAACACATGTTTTAATGTTGAGGTCTCTGGTATGAGCCCAGCTTACCCATAAAACAAATCCATTACTAAGGGCCTCTAAAAGGATAAAATAGAGAGTTGTAGGTCTTCCCTTAGAGCCTTATTCTTGCTTGTTTCAGTTTATCATGCATACAAAAAAGGAAAACACCTTTTTCCAGCCTTCCATTTTTAAGTAGAGAAGCATCCTATACTAAATGCTAATATTGAAGTTAGTTATCAAGCATTCAATATCCAGACATGTTGCTGACATGTACAAGATCCTGCCTGTTCATCTAGTGTGCTTTGCCGTGGATAGACCATACATAAAAAAAAATAAAAAATGCAGCATTTAGGTGTTCCCGACTATCAAGTGGAGGATTTTTTTCCCATCTAAGATTGGGTGTTGGTTGGACTTTTTTTTTTTTTTTTTTTTTCTGATTGCCCCATTTGTAATTCTTTGAACTTAGTAGTCCCATCAGTAGCCACGATCAACCCAACCAGTATTATTTTCAGGGTTGCCCCATCCATTGTAGGGCCTAGAAGATGAAATGTTCAGATCTTGTACATGTGTATTGTGTATACTGTATACAGGTATTGCATGCTTGATATGTAACTCAGATACAGTGGATCCTCTCTCTTTTATGGATACCTATGATTTGGAATGAACCTAGTCTTTCACCTCATTGTTTTTCCTAGCAAGAGATGTACCAGAATATGTTAATGAAAGTCCTGAACTAGAATCTGATTATTATATCTGTCCTGCAAGTCTATTGTTTCCTTTCAAAAGAGAAGTACAAGAAGAGAGAATATAGCCAGGCATTTTCTTTTGATTTTGTTGACTTATTTCATATATCATCTACAGGTTCAATTTATAAATTTGGAAACAGCTGTAGTCCATCGACCAAGTCATCCCTAGAACTTCATCAAAAGAAGTATACTCAGCTATGCTGCTTCTTATTAAAAGATCACCACAACATCCTTCAATCTTCTCTAGCAATGAGACCAGATGGAACCTACAGAATTCATTACAGATCTTTTGGTTCAGAGGCCACAAAAATTCAGAGGAACCCATCCTTCTCAACATTAACTCCTGACGACATTTGCTATTTTAAGGAGATATTGGGAGAGAAAAATGTCATTCAGGACCCAGATACATTGTCAACTGCAAATACGGATTGGATGAGGAAATACAGAGGCTCGAGCCAGCTGTTGCTCCAGCCTAGAAGCACTGAACAAGTAAAAATATATATTTTTTCTTTACTATGGTTGTCTACTTGTCTCATAATGTTCTCTCTTAATTCTTAAGTTCCATCTGGAAACTTTGGCTTCTTTTATTCCACAATTTAGTAGGATTCCTGGTCAGTTTTATGATTGCATATGATAAAGGACTTTGGTTTTTTCACGTTGAAGTTAAACTTCTGGCTGCATCCAGCTCTAGAGTCGTGTTGGTTAGTGAGCGCCCTCTTTGGAGGGAAGAGCAGATATCAAGTCCAGATGAAACCCTGCCAAAAACTGTTGATTTTTTTTATTTTGGCAAACCTTTGTCTGGTACATTGTGCATTCCAAAATAGCATATACCATTTTGAAGAAAAATAGTGCTCTAACCACACCAAAGCCTTGCACCATGTGATCCAGATGCTATTTCACAAACAAAACAGTGTCTTCTGATTTTACAATTGTTTTATTATATTTTGACCTAAAAATTACTCTCTTGCCTATGCATCCTTCACTGGACTTAATGTCCTCAGCTGCCACAAAGAAATGCTGTAGTTGAGCCAAGAATTTTCATTAATAAGCTATAGCAAGGTCTAACAGCTTTGCTTAATCATGGTGTAAAATGTGGTTTGATATCGTATAAAGTTTTTAGTCCTACACCATATCAAGTTTGTATGCTGTTTGTACTTGTAATTTTTAACAAAAACAACATGTTGGGAGACATTTCAATTGGTGGTAATGCTTCAAATAGAATTTGGTAATGTAGTGTTCAGAGTCATGGATTCTTTTTTCTTTTTTGCTTACTGAAAGGTAAATGGTTCTGAGGACAGCTCAAAAGAAACTACATTGGGCAAGGGTGGGCATTTTTCTAGTTCAAGTGAAGGTACCTTAGTTATAGTTAGTATTGTCATATGCGATTGCATAAGCAATTATGCGATCACATATGCCATTTGGAGACCAGGGACCGCATATGCTAATATTTTTGTACCATTGGGTTATGTGGTCACAGAAAGCCATGTGCGATTGCCAAGGTATTCCATAACAATAACGGTGGCCGTAACAGCCACCACCGTCTTTATGATACAGGCTACAATGTCTTTTTGTATTGAAAAAAAAAACCTGAAAAACCCGCGCCATTACGACCTTTATGGGGGGCGTAACAGGCCGTTATGGGAGTTGTATCGGCCATTATGGGGCATTTTTTCCATAACGGCCATTACGACCTTGTAAAGTGTAATGGTTGCCACGTTACCTTTACATAACGGCCTTTATGGCCCTGTAACAGCCATTATGGCAAACCATGGCAACCGCTTTAGTCACAATTATGCGATTATGCATTATGTCCCAACGGTCAAAAGACCTTTTTTTTGGGCTTCATAATGCATCATGTCCCAACGGTTAGAAGACCTTTTTTTTGTGGCTTCATTTTCTTCTCTGCTGTTTTACCTCCTCTCTATCTCTCTCTAATCCTCTCAATCTCTCTTAAGTATCTTACTTTCTGTTACTCTAATACTCTCATTCTCTCTTAACTCGCTGACTCACTCACTCTCTCTCTCTCTCTCTCTCAATTTAATATTCTCATTCCTGTTAACTAAATTAACTCTATTACTGTCTTACTCACTCTTGTTCTCTCTTAGACTTAATAGTCCTACTCTCTTAGTCTCCTCTCACTCTCTTGATTCTCTTACCTTGTTCAAAACCTCATCAATAAAATTTCTATGTTGTTTTTTTATCACATTTTTGAGCAAATGCATTCATTTAAGTACTCGTTAGTTGACTTGTTATAGTCTAATAGTCTAATAGATGTAATAAATATAACAAAATTTTAATGAAATTCGTAAGAAAACTATAAAAAAAATCCCCTACGCTTGTAGTATTTTTACATATTTTTTTTCTTTCCAATTTTCCTTATTTTTATGATTTTTAAAAATTTTTTATTTAACCAAAAAAGTTTTGGAGGCTATGCAATCACATATGCGCACTGCCCCCTTTGGTCGCATGCAATTGCTTATGCCATTTGACAACATTGGTTATTGGTTATAGTAGTTTTTGTTTATGTCCCTAGTTATAATTTCATTTCATATTCGCCATCAATTGCTATAATTCATCTAAGCTTTCATTTTCCAGAAATTATCTTCTCAGCACATACATCCTTAAAATAAAAAATAAAAAAAGTACATACATTACATATATGCACAAGTATAAATAAATGAGGCAGAGTTTCCTGTGTGTTACGAACGGGGAACTTTCCTGTTGTGCAGCAAGTTTGTATGTGTGCTGCACTTTGTTGGTTTATCCAAGCCATTGATCAAATGGCCCCATCGTGGATGGACTGTGCCCAAAAAGTCTCACAAATAGGAGGATCCTAACCATCGAATCTGAAGTCTTTTCTCTATTGAATGTGGATTGTTGGTGCATGTCTTCTTAACCATGCAATTGCATGCAAACATTGGAAAGGTTAGAGCTGGCCAATTGAGGAGATCTTTTGGCCACGGTCCATCCATGATGATGTCCATTAGATTAGTGGCTGGACAAACCTTGGGCCCCTCATGTACAAATTCAGTGCTTGACTGGGAAGTTCTGTTCGTTTCAAATAGGGAACTCGGCTTCGTGTGTGTGTGTCTGTGTGTGGGCACACACATACACGCACGCATGCGCATGGGAAATGCTAAAGGTCCCCACCTTTAGAGTGAAGTTAGTAACATCCGCAAGGCTTTTCTTTGACACGTGGTACTGCCAATTGATCCAAACTATCCTTAGTTCATACCACAAGCTGCAGACCTCGGTGCAAAAATCCTGAGGATTAGATGATCCATACCATCTGATCAATAGCATGATAAGTGGGCAATGATGATGGGACAGAAAACTAAATTTGTCAAATCATCATCTTGAAACATCTATTCATAGTCCCAACCATTGACAACTTATGATTTGTAAGAACTTTCATTTGATGATGGTAACAATCAGACCTATTGCTCATAAAAAATGGATGATTATAACAAAAAGGCTAAAAAAAAAAGGTCAGGATCATCCAATGGGTATTATTTTTGCACACTGGTCTGCCTATTGGCATCTGAATGGATGATCTGGATCAATGATTTGCCGCCCCACGTGTCAACTAAAAGCATTGCAGACAATGCTAACGTCCCCATGAAGGTGGAATGTTAGCATTCCCCTATATTATGTGTGTACATGTGTGAGTGCTTGGGTGCTGGCTTGCGTGCATGCATGCATGCTCATGTATTTTTACTTGTTTAGTTGGTAAGCACCATATTTTGTGTCTACTAGATCACTTATTAAGGGAACTTTTCTGAATCTGAGCTGTTCGATATATGTGTATGTGTGCGTGTATGTTTAATTAGATGAGCACCATGTTTTGTGTTCTTAGATATTTGATTCCCTATTGTTTCCATCTATTTGTCTGTCGTCAATCCTATCTATTCAACTGAATATATCAATTTAGTAAAGAAAGGGAATACAAGGCATAAGGTGCACTCGTTTTAGACGTGGATCAGTTGGAAAGCCTGTATGATGATGCCATCTTATGCAACTTGCACGGGATTTGGGTGAACGGCAAGCGCTGTGGGTGTGCTCTCCACATACGCGAGTTCGATTCCCCTCCCCAGGATTACCTGATGCACGTGGTTTGTGAGTGATTGCGTGCATCTGTAGGGAATAGTCTCACCTCAAAATGGGGCGGGGACACCCTAACGTCATTAAAAAAAAGATGATGCCATCTTATGCAAAATAATCAATTTTGCTAAATCATTTCTCAGTGACCATACCATGTGACACTCATTGGATGCTTGATTTGTACTTTTTTTTTTTTTCCCTTTAATTCTATTGTTCTGTGAAAGAGTTTGATCAGGGGAGAGACTAAAGCTCTGTGGCTGTTCTTTATCCTTCTTGGTGCATTACTACTGTATTCAACTCTACTATCTCCTTGGAAATTTCTTGGGCTCATGAGGATCATCTCTGAAGTTCATAAGAACTTGGTTCTCCTTCACTAGTATTTTATTGATAGTAATTATTTTCCTCTTTCTGGACAAAACATATGACTTTGAAGTTGAGGGTATTTTATGGAATTATTCAGATACCCTATGCTTTTTTGTCTTCAAATCACTAGTGTTCACACGCACTTATTGCAACTGCTTTATCTTGGAGAGGCTGTTGACTTTAAATATGTAAGCTTTAGCTTGAGGAATTGTTGAGAAGACTTTTAATACATTGGGAAGCATATTTAAATTCGTTGTTCAATCAATCTTATGTTGCCTTTTGGTATATAAATGTGATCTTAATGCTGATGTGCATCTTTGAGAGATTATCTCTATATAAATGGGCCCATTAGTCTCCATATATGAAGATGGTTTCCGGCACATTTCCCAAGGCCTTGGAATAACACTTTCTGTGGGAACTGGGAAGCATGTTAAAAAATGGTTTCAATACGACTGCATCAGTTGTATCGTATCATATACGTAATCGCCACAAAAAATTTCAGCCGATACAGGACGGATAAGCCCCTTATCATATTGTTTTTGGGCCTGGCTGATTTGCTGACCAATACCGTTATTCCACTCTTTGGTTTGAAGTTGGGATTGGTGGACCTAGTTACTCCACATGCATGTTACACCTTTTCCCATCCCTCTATACATTTTTATCCCATACATCCCTCTATTTATTTTTATCCCATATCAATGTGCATTGGTATTTTAATCTCTTTCTTGCTCAGAAAGACTTGTCTCTATGAATTCTTATTCTTGCACTCAAATGTCCAAGTGGCGACATAATCAAATTCTTTTCATTTCACATTGAGGAAGTTGCTCTGATCAAGGTCAGGATTTGAGATGCTAGGATCGTGGTCTGCACTACTATGGGTCTTGTTTGCAGGTCATAGCTGAAGGATTTTGGTTGCTTCTTGAGCATGTATGATACAATTGAAAAAGTCAGCATATGTTTGGTGTTTGGGTGTTAACTATTCCCAAGGATGACGAGATGTGCTGCCGCTGAACTGTGGTTTGGATATGAATGGGACCCTCAAATTCGTATCTCAACCACTACTTCAGGCAAAAGAAGTGGGAAACCACATCAAACACTAGCCCACTTAATGGGATTGTGTTTCTCCATGCTCCTCTGATCATCAAGAGTGTTAGATATGTATAGGAAGAAGCCCTGACAACTAGAATTTGGTGGTAAACCCAAACTCTATAGAAAACGGCAAATTCCTAACATTTCCTTTGTGGATATTTTTCATTCTAAATGTTATGGTGTTAACAGATTACCTATAAGAAAAAATGTACTTTCTTTCATTTTGACATATCAAAGAAAACTTTTAGTCCTGTATTTCTATTTGAAGGCTTTTTTTTTTTTTGAAAGCTCCTCCTTCTTACTGGTTATTCTAAGATACCAGCATTCTGTTCCTGACATTCCAATGATGCCTTATAAATCACCGTCAACAGGCAGTGTTTTTCTCTCTATGAAGACTAGAAATGTCATGCAAATAGTTTTGTTAGGTTCATACTTTTTTGCCAATGATGCCCTTTGAGATTGTGAAGAAAAATAATGCATTGAGCAACTATATCTATGGAAATTTATCTGCTTATTACAAATACACTATTTTACAGGTATCTCTGATTCTTAAATATTGTAATTCCAGACGATTGGCTGTTGTTCCGCAAGGTGGTAATACTGGTCTTGTTGGTGGGAGTGTGCCCGTTTTTGATGAGGTAATATGTTTGAACTTTTGATGAATAGATTTTGTAGAAACCTGTATGGTTGCATCATAAGTTACTGTTGGCAAGTTGGATCCATTCTACTGTCACGTGGGACCTTTATATGTGTGACACTGCGACCATATGGTCCTACCATTAGAACTCGTTACATTCGTATTTTCGAACCTAGAATTTCTTTGAAATTTGATAGGATTTTTATCCCCTCTTTTGTTTCTATATGGATTTATTATGCAATATTATGCATGTAACAAAAAAGTTGCATCCTTGGTGCATGTATCTGTTCACCTTTGTTGTAAGACAAAGCGATTCTAGTCTCGTCGAACTGAGTGATGGTTGTTTGACTTGTACTTGCATATTCTTGTAGATGTTTTAGACATCATCCTGAATGCATGTGCATATTTATGTAGTCATGCAAAAGGACACCATTACTCACAATGCAGATACTACTGAATATCATCTGACTTTCTGATTGGATTTCTTTCATATGTGACAATCATCCTTCATAAATATTTTTGCAGGTGATCGTCAATGTTGGTTCCATGAACAACACTATTTCTTTTGACAAGGTAGACATTTTACTTCTGGGTTTATTAATCTCTCATCCATTCACCTGACATATCTTCATATAAAATTTTTGTTCCAACTGTATTGCTTTCGAGTCTTGTCAGATATATTTGAACCATTGTTTTTTCAGTCAATATTTAAGGCAGTTTTACTGTATGTTTGATGAGTATTGTACACTCGGCTATTGATTGGGAATTATTAAAGAAAATCTAGAGGAAATGCATGCTTATCTTTGTTCCGTCCATCCATACCTCAATGCTACGGTATTTATATTGTTCAGGAACCAGTGCTTCTTCTTTTTATTAGTGTTACCAACATTAATATCTTTCTTTCTTTCTTTTCTTTTTTTTTTTTTTTTTTCCTAAGTTGAGAATTAGCAACATTAATTTCTATAACTCTTCAATATATTCAGTTACTCTGATGCAGGACACATGATTTAATGGTAGCATACAACGTGGAGATTATGAAAGAGTCCATAAAGTAATTCAATTAACAAAAGATGCTAACCTACCGATTAATTAAGAGTAAACAATAGGAAATAAAATCTGATTTAACGTAAATCACATGCCCGCATGCTAAGAAATCACATAAATAAATTAAAACTAGGACCGATGGAAGGATCAAACTTCCAATTTAGCATAGGCACGTTCCACACCCAATGGACAAATTTTAGGTTTTATGATTAGGGTTAGGAAAGGGGAAAATCTGAAATTAGGAAAAATAGGGTTCATGGGAATTGAGGATTTTGGAATTAGGGTTTTTAGAAATTGGGGAAAATAGGAAATTGAAGAGATAGGGTTTAGAAGGTTGTAATGAGAAGGAAAAAAGGAAGACAATAGAAGAAGAAGAAGAAGAATACCTTGGGGAATCCACCACCAAACAAGTTTGTACCTTTCCACAATTCAATTAGAAGGGAGAGTTTTTTTTTTTTTTTTCAAAAACACCCTAGAAAACAATTAGGAAAATTCTTTCACACAAGAGAGCTCCTCTCTTCTTTTTTTCTTCTCAAATCTCCACCAAGGTTGGAACTTCACTCTTGTGGTTTTATAATTTAAAAAATCGGAATTAAAATTCAACATAATTACAATTATGCCACTCACTTAAGTAAAGTGGCCCATTATTCAAAATAAGAAAACTAAAACATATATTATTAATCTCAACCAACAAATAACTCCGAAAAATAACAAAAAACATAAAAAAAAAAAACAAGATTAGAGTCCAAGGGGCCCAAATCTAAAATATCTAGTGGCCCGATAGCCTGATCGACACGATCCAACGGTCGGATCAACACGAAATAGAAATCCTATAACTAAAATGATCTCCTAAGAAGCCCACATGCATCATCCCAAGGTGGGGTCTTCCTGATGCACGTCCAATGCATGTAGGGTCTTCAAAATGGCTTGGCGGGCCCCATCTGAAACTCGTCTCCCATCCACAAAGAAAGTTGTGCTGACGTGGGTGGTCGTCTCTGTCTCTGGTACACCCAAGTATGTCCTCTGATGTCCCCATCATAAACTTAATATTTGAGCCAGGCAGACTTGGAAATTCTTATGTACATGAGGTTCTTTTGTATGTTGTCAAGCACTATTAATAGGTTTTCTAATTTCTAATGTTGGAATTGCTTAACATGAGCTCTTTTGAGACCCAAGAATGAAAATTTTCAGACCTCAAAGATATGACAAAGCCTATGCCATTGACCGTGATTGCAGAGTATAGACCCACGTCTAATGCCTGGAGAGCGCCAATCCTCAATTAGGAACAAACGACAAATGGGATTGATGCAGGGGTGACTGTTGGATGGTTGTGATGAGCATACAAGTGGCCCTCAAGAAAGTGATCAAGTATAATGTACCGATTTCGATAACAAAGGAGCAACTAATTTGCTGGTTTAGATTTTACTCACATATGGATAGCATTAGACCTCCCAATTTTATTAGAACCACACTAATTGGATATGAAGCATCATACCTCGCATAGGCATAGCATGAAATCCATGCGTATTGAGCATCACACTCAACATATTTGACAAATCACTTTAACTTTGTGGAATCTCTCCCTCAGGAAAAGATAACCTCTTCTTTGTTTTTATTTATAATATTCATATTTATAACTTACAGTTGAGAAGAGTAAAACCCTAAAAGCTTCTGCTTAATCTGGACTTTGTATGTAATCTGTTCTCAACCCTTTGGAAGAACACCTAATTGACTTTACCTAAGTCAATTAGGAGATAAGTAGGTGAATAATTTCTTTCAAAAACCTTTTTATATGATTCAATAACTCCCTTTCTGAAAATGCACAGGAAGTACCTACAGAATAGGGGAAAATTAAAAAATATCTTATAATAACTAACTAAATGTGAGTCAAGCCATACTGGTTACTTCATAAATTACTTCATTAGAAAACCATACTAACTGATGGAATAAAACCCTTAGTAGATGAACTATTCTCTCAAAGTTTTTTTGTAATGTTTTACAGGTCAGTGGTATACTTGTATGTGAAGCTGGATGCATATTGGAGAATTTGGGTTCTTTCTTGGCTAACCAAGGGTAAGTGTCTGCTATATTTAAAATTTTTGGCCTTAAAATTTTCAATAGCAAAAGTTAACAACGATTTGTTGGATGAAAGCAGTCATTAGCTTCAGTTATAATGTTTCAATTTATTTCATGGTTCTTGCGTGGGAGTAAACAGTGCCTAAGATGAATAACCCATCTCTTCTGGTTGATTTTAGCCTTTTACACCGAAGTTGGATCAATAGTTTGTAATTAGAATGGCATTGTTTGAAGCAACTGTAAAAGATTCTACAGATTTTATGCTGTATTAGGCGAAATTTAGTGTAAGACCCATAATGGTTTCTTGGTTCTATTGTTCTTGTTATGAAATATGAGTGGTAATTTTTAAACTGTTTTTGCTGTATGTTAAAATGCAATAAATGTAGTTTATATGGAGAAAGAATTGAACTGCACCTTAATGTTGATGTCAGGCAGGCAGCTGGTTGTGAAACTTTTTCCAGGAAATCATGAGAAAAAGCTGACCCAAATAGGTGGGAGTCTGGGACTGTTATTTTGATGATGATGATGTGGAGTAAGAAATGGGGTTAGTGTGTTATCTAAGGAAGAAGAGCTTCGGAGAAAGTTCTATGTTCTTATTAGGCATTCATTCAACTCAAAAGATAAAAATACACCTAACTGTGCAACCAATGAAAATATGTCACGGGTAGTAATTAGGATGTTGAGATTCAGATAGTGAAATGGGCATGGTACAAGGAACTGTTGTCTCAAAATTCTGGACATATGTTATGATTATCCCATTCATAGTATGCATTCATACTTTGTAGTTTTTGTTTCAACATTTCACTCTTGCTATAACTTGGTAGTTTTTTTAAGCGAAGTATTGCTTTTAGGCTCTCCGGCATGGTAAATTTAAGAAAGCTATTTGTATCTACAAGGCTTTCTATAGTAAGACACTTTACAACATTGCCTTATCTTTATATGGCCATTATATAAGGAAATTAGTAAGAGTTTGAAAATAAAAGCCTTACACAACAAAATTTTGGTTAAACCACATCCTATAGGTGTCCTAGGAGTATCCAGTAGAAATGATGCATCGCATCGACACCAGCACAAAAGCATGTGCAAGTACATGAGAACCTTAGGTTTGAAAAGGACTGCCACTCAAACCCTATATCATGTCAATGAGAGAGTTCTCCAACAAGTACCTGTCATCAGGTAGATCTGACAGTTCCATTGAAGAGGTTAGTTGCTTGCTGATTAGTTGAGATCTGGAAAATGAATCTTTTTTCATTTCCGATCTGTGAAATCAGATAAATGAGAAATGAATCATTAAAAAATGATATAAAATAAGGGACAATTCTTAGTTCTAGACCAAGTTTCTCATGAACAAACTGTCAACCAACTATCACATGTTTAGTTCATTCGCTAAAAACTGGTTAGGTCCATTTAATAGTTCAATACAAATAGAAATTAAGAAAATCTAGTTAGTAGTTATATTTCTTGCAATATGAGACATTGAATTTCTCGTCCCACTAGAAATCTGCATGGCCTATAAGGGATGACTAGTCCTGGCCTTACTGAAGGTGTGATGAGATTGGATGGTATATGGGGCTCCCCCAGCTGGATCTCCAGGAGCGTAAGGTGATGTTCACCAAGTTTCCTTGTTTGAGTGCTAGAGGTTTGGAGTTACATCTATAAATTCTCCACAGGATCACATTTCCAACAAGTTTTACTCCAGGTCTTTTTCTTACACCTTCAAGAAGCCTAAACAACAAGACAGTTCGTGAGTGGAGGTGAAACCTTAAGATTATCATAGCCTTCTTCAAATAATATATTGTTTGTTTTTAGAGAAATCTGTGGTAAAAGCAGTGATTTAAATATCAGCATCGATGCACGTATCGCACCCTTGGGATACGGAAACATATTGGTATCACATGGGACATATCGCAATTTTCGGCAAATGTATCACTGGTCGAAGGAAACATTGGGAAATGATGAAAGTTTTCAGTTAGGATATGTTGAAACAGACATGATTAAGACACACTTAGAACCCAGAAAAATCACAAAACACAAGTGTGCACAACAAGTTTCCTTTGTATATGGTTGTAAACTATGCGTTGTCTGACAAAAGTGATGCAATTATATCCAAATGAGTTCATGTAAATTCACAGATCATACAATACAAGTATAAAAACATATTCAAATGGATTATTATTATTTTTATTTATTTATTTCTTTATTTTTTTGTGGGGGGTTTTTTCTTTCGATGGGCGAATGTATTGCTGATATATATTGCCATGATTGCTTGTGTCAATGATTCGGGGGAATTTTATGAAGGCTTTTGGGCAAAATATCACAATGTATCGATATATTGCAACATATCAGCGATACATTACGATATTTTGTGCGATATAGGGGAATTCCATAACTCCTCTTGTATATCGTATCACTGGGTAAAAGTTCCAACCCTTGCTTATTACTTTCCATATGATTATAAATCAAATTGATATTGGCCAATACTATCAATATTTCAATCACTAGTTAAAAGTTCTAATCCTTATTAGTTCCCATAGGATTATAAATCAAATTGATGTAAAACCCAAGGTATATCATGTTCTATTTTGTTAACTTTTGGAGTTAAAATTTCAACATTGCTTCCCAAACGTGGGAGGAGGATGATTGATGCGATTTGCGAAGGGCCATTTCAAGAAACTGGGAAAATGATAAGGAGGATGGCAAGAAAGGTGAACGTGAGATAGGAAAATGAAAGACAGTTTTTATATCTGGTTTCTTTTGTAAACTGTGATAGGAAGAGTGTTGGACCTAGAAGTAGAGGGAAAGAACCAAAAGGGCTGGGAAGGGAACTGTTTGGTAGGGAAGGTTATTTCAAGGAAGCACTAGTTTTAGGAAGGACAGATGAAGGGCTGATGCAGGACATGAAAATTAAACATGATATGCAAGATCTCAGGCTTTAGATTATACTAATTCAGAAACAATCACATAAAATTTCACATCCACACAAAAGTTCAAACATTCAACCAAGGGGAATCTGTATGGGTCCAGGCCTACACAGGCTAGGGCTGGATCAATAAAATTATGGACCAAACGATACTCAAAGGGAAGTAAAAATCATTCACACATGCACAACAATCAGTCCCTAATCCAAGGGATTCACCAATTCTAATTCAGAGAACCCTAGGGTAAGAAAGGGGGCAAATAAACCGAAAGTAATACAATTTATGGTTAGGGTTAGGGAGAATAGGTATGAAAGAAGTAAAATAGGCGGAAAGCTGAACCTAGAGATAGTTCCTGCGCGCGGACAGCGGGCCCGGCCGTTCGCACATGCGCAGGGGTCTGGCCGCACGTGCGAGGGGGCGTCGAACGCGGAAAGCGACTCCTTGGTTCTGGTCGGCCAGGGGAGGGTTTCAAAACCCCCAAGTTTCGTGTCGATCGGACCCGCGGTCTGTGCGTGGTGCTCCGCCGAAGTTTCAGCCCTCCCGCACGGCCAGAATCTGGAATTCTGCTATAAAGAGGAAAACTGTTGCAATAAAGGATAAATTTGAGGTGTGGAGGGTGGTAGGAGATGAGAAATAGAGATGGTAGAGGATGGGGGTGAGTCAGGGTCGATGTAGCTTCGCACCACGGTAGTTAGCCCTTCGATGAAGGGAGGGCTTCACACCCAATTGGATTTCTACAACTTGAGAACTCAGAGTAGGAAAAACACAGAATTTTTATTAAGCTTCAATGAATTCAAAAACCCTACAAGGGGTGCATATTTATAGGAAAACTCTATACCCCGAAACTCGCGCTATGTGCGCAACCTATTACTTGGTGATGGAGTAAACAAAAATAAAAACTAATCAAAGAAATCTAAACCGTCCATGATACTCTAAATAACATTAATAAATATAACTTAAAATATGAGATTAATCAGACTAGTGGGCCACGATCATGAGATCCCATGATGGGCTTTTCTTGACTATCGGGCCCACTCCAACGAACCAAAACTCCGTCTTCTACCTAGGAGGCCCTCCCTGGAGGTCGTCATCAATCCAGATCGACGGTGGGGCCCTCCTTTTCCTTGCGTACATGCGTAGGGGGGCGGCGTGCGTGTGCGTGTGCGCGTGATGTCCCCATCAACTCTCCCCGGCTGCGAAGATTTCGTCACTGGCGAAACAAAACTCCTGAACCGCTCCAAGATGTCAGGATTAAGTCTTTGAAGCTCCTCTTCAGTGAGCCACGTGCTGTCTGAAGCTGGGCGTGACTTCCATTTAACCAGGTACTTCTGAAACCTGCTGTCCGACGTTGAAATTATCTGATGGTCCAGAATATCCTCTATTTCTTCTCTGAATGTGGGAATGTTAGGTATGGGAGGTAGAGGCTGGAAAGAAAAGTTGGGAAGAGGCCATGGGTCAAGGGACAGATCTGTGGAGCTAATTCCTATGGAAGGTGGAAGATCTACCACATACGCATTGAGATCGTTTCGTTTTATAATTTTGAAGGGTCCAGCGCTACGCGCATGTAATTTACAAACGGCCCCTTGAGGATACCGATCGGGCCTAATGCGGACCATCACACCCTACCCTACATTGAATTCCTTGAAACGTTTATGTTGGTCTGCAGAAAATTTGTAATGTTCATTACTAGTAGTGATCTTTCGCCTGATTTCTTGATGCAATGAATGGATGTGATGCACAAAAGACTCTGCAGACTCTGATGGCCTATGGGACAATGACATAGGGACAAGATCAATAGGCTTCCTAGGCTTGTAACCACTAACGACCTCAAAAGGACTTAGACCCGTGGACCTATTGACAGAACTATTGAACTCAAACTCGGTTATGGGTAGTACGGCGACCCATGTCCTGGTATGCTCTCTCACTAAACATATGAGCAAACTTCCTAGGATCCTATTAACCACCTCAGTCTGACCATCGGTCTGAGGGTGGTAGGCAGAAGAAAATTGGAGCCTAGTATTCATCATGTGCCATAGTGTCTTCCAAAAGTAACTCATGAATCGCACGTCACGGTCAGACACTGGTTTTTGGTAACCCATGCAGTTTGACGACCTCACTAAAGAACAACTTGGCAACATGAGATGCGTTGGAGGTCTTAGAACAAGAAATGAAGTGGGCCATTTTAGAAAAATGGTCTACGACAACAAATATGGAATCGTGTTTCCGAATAGTCTTGGGAAGTCCAAGCACGAAGTCCATACTGATGTCCTGCCAAGGGATGAATGGGACTTGCAAAGCTGTGTATAATCATGTATTTTGTTTATTTTGCTTTGCTAGTTAACAAGTATGACATTGCCTTATAATTTTGGCCACGTCTCGCTTGAGGCTTGGCCAATAAAACCTATTCTCCACTAGGACAATGGTCTTGTCCCGACCGAAATGACCCGCGACCCCTCATGAATGTAACTCCTAGACAAGAAAATCGCGGAGGGAGGTGCGTGGTATGCACATGCTGTCACTCCTAAACAAATATCCGTCTAAAATCAAGTACTCACTGCTGGCTCCTGACGGACTCTCTAATAACGACGCGTACACAACTCTAAAATCTGGACACTCCGGATAATCTTCTTTGATACGCTTGAGGCCTGTAACTTCGACACTCATAGAGTTGAGTAATGCGACTCGACGACTCAACGCGTCGACAGGCTTATTCTCTACACCGGCCTTGTGCTTAAGTACAAAAGCGTACTCTTGAAGGAATTGAACCCACTTGGCATGCCTAGGGTTTAATTTCTTTTGAGAGTTCAGATATCTCAAGGCCTCATGATCTGAGAATAATATGAATTCTTGCGGTAATAGATAATGACGCCAATGGCGCAGTGATTGCACTACCGCATAGAATTCCTTGTCATAGGTGGAATATCTTTATTTCGCCTCATTCAGTTTATCACTAAAAAAGGCGATAGGGTGCCTTTCCTGACTAAGTACTCCTCCTACGCCGACTTCTGATGCGTCACATGCGACTTCAAAGGCTTTTGAAAAATCCGGAAGTCGCGTGACTAGAGCTTCGGTCATCTTGACCTTTATCTCCTTGAAAGCCTTCGAGGCTGCCTTTGTCCATTGAAACTCTCATTTTTTTATGCAATTTGTGATGGGAGCCATAATGGAACTGAAATCTCGAATGAATTGCTTATAGAAGGTAGCTAAGCCGTGAAAACTTGTCACCTCATGAATATTGCGGGGTTCAGGCCAATTGACGATGGCCTTGACCTTCTCGGGATCCGCTGATACGCCCTCAGCTGACACAATAAAACCTAAGAAGATAACACTACTAGACAAAAACACACACTTCTTTAGGTTGGCATACAATTTCTCAGCTCTAAGGATCCCACAAACCTGCCTCAAATGGTTGAGGTGTTGTTCCTTGGTCATGCTATAAATCAAGATATCATCAAAGTATACGACCATGAACTTCCCCATGAAGGACCTCAACACTTGGGTCATCACACGCATGAAAGTGCTTGGGGCATTAGTTAACCCAAAAGGCATAACTAGCCACTCGTATAGCCCATCCTTCATTTTGAAGGCCGCCTTCCACTCATCACCAGGGCATACACGGATTTGGTGATAACCACTTTTGAGGTCAATTTTCGAAAAGATAGTAGCATTGGCCATCATATCCAACATGTCATCAAGACGCAGTATGAGAAACCGATACTTGACGGTAATTTTGTTGATGGCCCTACTATCAACACATATCCTCCATGTGCCATCCTTCTTAGGTGTAAGAAGGGCGGGCACGGCACACGGGCTCATGCTCTCTCGAATGAAACCCTTCTCTAGGAGTTCATCGATCTGCCTCTTCAATTCAAAGTGCTCTTTTGGGTTTATTCTGTAATGCGGGAGCTTTGGTAGAGTCGCCCCAGGAATTAAATCAATGGCATGCTGTATATCCCTCATAAGGGAAGCTCATTCGTTAGATCATCAGGAAAGACATCGCAAAACTCATGCAGTACCTGAATGGCCTCACTAGGCAACTCTATACTAGCCTCTGGTACACTCTCCCTAGCTACAAGGGCGTATACCATCGAGTCCGCCTCCGTTTCTCGCTCAAAGTCTTTGGCATTTAGAATATGGAGAGGCTTGGACTTCGACTTCGACTCCTTCAATTCTTTTGAGCCACTCACACCACTCTGTGTGGTGGATTCCTTTCCAGTCGTATTCTTAAGTGGCAGTGGGTTTAGCTTGACTTTCTTGCCTTCGAACCAAAATGTACACACATTTAAACGACCAAATATGGTAACATCCCTGTCGTAGAGCCACTGTCTACCCAGAATGATATGACCAACATCCATGGGAACAACATCACACCAAAGTGTATCTTTATATAATCCAAACTGAATAGGAACAAGACAACGGTGTGAGACTGGAATGGAAGTTTCATCAACCCAGGAGACTCTATAGGGTTGAGGATGGGCTTCCAGCTTTAAGCCTAAACGGCTCACAGTGGTAGTTGATGCCACGTTGGCACAACTACCACTATCCACAATCATCTTACAACTCTTTTCCCCACACTTTGCATAAGTATAGAAGATCGTGTTGCGGCGCCAATTGTCAGTATTCTTGGCTTGAGCATAAGCGCAACGCACAACTGCAAGGGTCACAGACTCTTGCGCTCCCTCTTCCTCATCACTAGGGGTTTCTATTGACTCATATTCTTCCTCATCACCTTCACTCTCTGGAGGCACTACTTCTAGTTGCCTATCAATAAGGAATACTTTGGTGCCCTCTTTCGTGCCGCACTAGTGGGCAAAGTGACCAAACCCTTGACACCTAAAACACCTAATGGCCCCACTTCCACGTGAACTAGACCCGACAATCTCTTTACCCCTATCTTCCTTGGGTCTGGGCTGAAAATTGTTGGAAGGTTTGTTTTTGTATCCAGCGTTAGGTTTAGCCCCAGAGGGGTTGACCTTTGCGCTGGACTTGCGAAAGTCAAACCGCCTTCCCACAGACGCTTTGAGATATTGCTCGACATCTAACACTATTTGATACAACTGCTCTATAGTATCTATGTCTTTGGCGAGCAACTCTCTCCTAATGTCAGAACGGAGGCCCGTTTTAAAACGAGCGAGGGTTAGTACGGGATTCTCATCAACCTCGCAGCGGGTCAAGTACTCTTCGAACTTCTCGATGTAGTCAGCAACACTCATGGAACCCTGTCGAAGAGACTGCCACTCCTCAACCAACTGCAAGTGATAAGAGAAAGGGAGGTATTTCTCTTTAAGTGTTTCTTTGATTTCTCCTCAATGGACTATTGGGAGTTTCCTCGCTCTTTCTTTCTTTCGCTCTACCGTCACCCAATACCTCTTTGCTTGGCCCACAAGCTTCATACTGGCGAACCGGACTTGTCGAGCATCCGACATGTCATACCACTCAAAATAGTGGTTCATATCCGCCAACCAATCTAAAAAGGCTTTAAGATCCAAGTGACCATCAAACGTAGGGGCATCGACTCTAACTCCCTTGAGGAGTTACGCGTCTGGGTCATATTGGTCATGATGTCCCTCGCGGGGTGGGTGCACAGGTGCGTGTCCATAACTAACTCCTTGGCCGCCTCCATTCCTTGGTCTAACCTCCTGACCATCTGCTTGAGATTGGACATCTTTCCCAATGGTGGGGTTTGCCCCGAGAGAGGCCTCTAGTTGGGCAACACGATCATTAAATTGGTAAAAGCGTTGATTTATGCATTGTTCCAAGTGCCTACTCAAAGAATCAACCTGCTGGGTTAACATGTTCACTGATTCTTGCAGTTGCTCCATGTTTAGTGTAGGGTGCAAACCAAAACCACGACCCGTACGTGTGGGCATACAATTGGTAAATCCGCCTAAGAACCTTCTATTATGACTATATGCGACTAAATAGGACTAAATGATCCTATGAGACTCTATATGAGGAAAACTACGAATGCTACCAAAATTCAGCAATATAGTTGTCAAAATATAAGAAAGTTTTTTTTTTTTTTTTTTATATATATATTTTATTTTAAATAAACAACCTAGTTTCTAAAAAAACGAAAAAGGAAAGTTTCTAGAAAACAAATTAGGAAAGTTTCTAAAAAAAGTAATCTAGTTTTTAAAAACGAAAACAGAAAGTTTCTAAAAACGAAAACGGAAAGTTTCTAAAAACAAGTTAGGAAGGTTTCTAAAAAAATAAATTAGAAAAGTTTCTATAAAAAAACAACTTAATTTCTAAAAATAGAAAAAGGAAAGTTTCTAAAAATAGAAAGTTTCTAAAAAAGAAAAAGGAAAGTAAACTAGTTTCTAAACAAGAAAAAGGAAAGGAAATTAGTTTCTAAAAACAGATTAAGAAAGTTTCTAAAAAAATTAGTTTCTAAAAAACAGAAAAGGAAAGTTTCTAATCCTAGAAATAGAAAGCTAAGTTAATTTCTAAAATAATTCAAATGAGGGGATAACAGAAAATTTCAACAACTTATGTTAGGGTATATGGACCTCTAAACAGCCATATATGATGAGAATTGATGCGTAATGAGCATAAACAACTAAACCCTAAACATGTAATGCATTCCCTTATATGAACCCTAAGCTTTGATACCAAATTTGATGCAGGACATGAAAATTAAACATGATATGCAAGATCTCAGGCTTTAGATTATACTAATTCAGAAACAATCACATAAAATTCCACATCCCACACAAAATTTCAAACATTCAACCAAGGGGAATCTGTGCGGGTCCAGGCCTACACAGGCTAGGGCTGGATCAGTAAAATTATGGACCAAACAATACTCAAAGGGAAGTAAAAATCATTCACACATACACAACAATTAGTCCTTAATCCAAGGGATTCACCAATTCCAATTCAGAGAACCCTAGAGTAAGAAAAGGGGTAAATAAACTGAAAGTCATACAATCTAGGGTTAGGGTTAGGGAGAATAGGTATGAAAGGAGTAAAACAGGCAGAAATCTGAACTTGGAGATAGTTCCCGCACGCGTAGGGGTCTGGCCGCATGTGCGAGGGGGCGTCGAACGCGGAAAGCGACTCCTTGGCTCTAGTCGGTTAGGGGAGGGCTTCAGAACCCTCAAGTTTCGTGTCGATCGGACCCGCGGTTTGTACGTGGTGCTCCGCCGAAGTTTCAGCCCTCCTGCAGGGTCAGAATCTAAAATTCTGTTGTAAAGAGGAAAACTGTTGCAATAAAAGACAGATTTGAGGTATGGAGGGTGGTAGGAGACGAGAAATAGAGATGGTAGAGGATGGGGGCGAGTCAGGGTCGATATGGCTTCGCACTACGATAGTTAGCCCTTTGATGAAGAGAGGGCTTCGCACCCAATTGGATTTCCACAACTCGAAAACTAGAGTAGGAAAAACGCAGAATTTTTATTAAGCTTCAATGAATTCAAAAACCCTACAAGGGGTGCATATTTATAAGAAAACTCTATACCCCAAAACTCGTGCCATGTGCGCAACCTATTACTTGGCGATGAAGTAAACAAAAATAAAAACTAATCAAAGAAATCTAAACCGTCCATGATACTCTAAATAACGTTAATAAGCATAACCTAAAATATGAGATTAATCAGACTAGTGGGCCACAATCATGAGATCCCATTATGGGCTTTTCTTGACTATCAGGCCCACTTCAACGAACCAAAACTCCGTCTTCTAGCTAGGAAGCCCTCCCTGGATGTCGTCATTAATTTAGATCGACGGTGGAGCCCTCCTTCTCTTTGCGTATATGCGTAAGGGGGGCGGCGTGCGTGTGTGTGCGTGCTTGATGTCCCCATCAAGGGCGGTTAATCTGTTAATTGGTAGAAGGAAAATTGACATATTTTACCTACAATAATCAAAATGGTAGAGGGTTGTGGATGCAGAACGAACTTGCTGATCTAAAGGGTTATAGAAATTTTCTTAGGACTTCCTTGGGGTGAAAGGGATGACAGGGGGCATTATTTTCATGTGGGACCTTGACATGGTTGAGAATTTCATAATTTGTACTCTTGAAATTTCAGTATCAATTTAATTTAAACCAATGGAGTATAATCATCCTCATCTAAGCCTTATCCCAATTAATTGCGGTCAGTTTGAGATAAAAATTGGTGGATTAGCTTCAACAGTTCCCACAATTGAGTTTGCTGGATTTTCAAAGTGGCGTTTATGCAAATTAAACCTTGTTTTATCATGAAAGAAGAGTAAACTCTTCAAAGGAAAAAAAAAATCAGGATCTGCAAACCTCTCTGTGATGGTATCTTTGCAATGAAATTGTTTCATCTTTATTCGCATCTTTCATGTTTATTTTCATCTCTATATATGTTTGTGCATATCTTATAATATTCTTTTTGAAAAAATAAATAAATAGAAATCTATTGTTTTGCTGATATCCAAATCATTCCATTCATTTCTCTTGTGTCATAACTTACTATTCTTGAAAGTCTATCTTCTTTCTTGAAATATCAAAACATAGATACTGCCCCATTGCCTTCTTGATGGCTTCATTTACTATGTGCTATGTCCAAATATATTATTTCTCTATTCAGATTTATAATGCCACTTGACTTGGGTGCAAAAGGAAGCTGTCAAATTGGTGGAAATGTCTCAACCAATGCTGGTGGTTTGCGTTTTGTACGTTATGGATCACTTCATGGGACCATCCTTGGTGAGGATTTGTCATTACCAACCCATCAATCCTTTGTTGTGAAAATATACATGCCTGCTACTAATTGAATTGTTGCATTTAATTTACTGCCTTGAAGCATATAACAGACTTTCAGTCTAAGAATCATCAGTTATCCGCGAGCTTGAACAGGTTACTCAATGAGACCCTACAAGTGGCTAAATGATGAATAGACGCATCATGTTTTACATGGATAAACTCATTACAAGATATCAATGTTTTAATTTCCTTTTTTATTTTGAAAATTTTTTCACAACATCGATGTATTGCCATGCTAAGATCATTATGTAATTGAACTCACAAATCACAATTGCTAGATAATGCTATTTCCAACACTAGACAATTGTCAGAATATAATCAAACTCCACTTCCGCTACATACCGAACAAAGATAAATATTGTTAGATGGTTGCATAAGACCTTTTGCACCCAGTGTTTTAAATATCGATGGTATCAGCTGATATATCCCATGATATATCTTGTATCCCACCTATGTGATACGAAATGCACATGTAGTGCCGAAATAACCCACCTATTCGATCCAGTGCGCATTTTCGATTTTTGATCCATGTTTTTGTTGTAAACCACGTTAAACTAGTGTCAAATGGTTACAAATCTATGATTCTTCATATTTTCCATGAAAAATCATAGATTTGAAACTTCGATTTTGAGATTTAGGGGAGATGGGTCAAGTTGCGGAAAATTGAGAAAAATCAAAATTTCTCAATTTCTGTCAAATCAGTTGCAATCTTTGTATCTAAATACAAAATTAAACATGTAACCTGATCTAGTGATTCTTCTTTTGCTTTCGAATGTATTGCTTGTGTTTCCATACATGTCTTCTTATGTTTATAAATTATATGAAGAGACTTTGAATATACTTTCATCAATTCAGTTGAAAAGCGCATATATTAGGACCCCATGCAAAGGAAACCCTATTACGTGCAATTTTTTTTTTTTTTTTTTTTTTTTTTTTTTTTTGTAACGTTTTGATTTCTAAGTGTGTATTGATGTCTTTTTCAACAATCTTTGAAGTTCCATTGAAAAATTCAACCAATTTCCCAATGTTCCCATGTTTCCCAACAACAACGATACATTATGCGATAGAACAGATATATCCCATATGATAACCGATATGTATCTGTATCCCAAGGGTGTGATACATTATGCGATAACGATATTTAGAGCATTGTTTGCACCTACTATTTGTAGGATTTTTGTGTGTGCCACTTGTCTGGTCGTTGATGTTGATATTCACCTTGGTAACTCAATGCTAGGATATTTGGCAGTTATGAGTGTTCCTAGTGGTCAGTCAAGTTGTCCAGATTTCTTTCCTGAAGTATTATATTTTTAGACTTTTTGGACAGAGAAAATAAATCCCTACTTTAGGGCTTAATCCTCATGCCAGGAATTTAGAACTCAAGTAACTATTAGGCTGAAGAATATCATTTTGGTACTAAATTAGCATTCATGCATGGGATAATATTTAATCACTTTATGATTTGATACTTATACAAATTAATGCAGTTAGTTTTATTATTATTATTATTATTTCGGTCGATGTAAGAGCCAAGAGGGCAGGTAGCTTCAACATTACCATCTGAATTGGTGCCAAGAATGCTGATTCATGCAGAAAATGATTCCACCCTGTATGATGATCTGAATTGTTCAAGTTACGAGGGAGGTATGCTGCATGTGTATGCTACGTGGCATTTTAGCTACTGAAAACACTGGTCTAGGTACGCTACCAGTAGCGTAGTGTGTAGCATATGCAACATACACTACATGCAAAACTTTTTTTTTTTTCCCCTCTTGTTAGTTCAAAATGTGTTTGGAAATGGTGGTGACCCATCCGTGTCACAAGTGACACCGCAGTAGACTAATTTGGACCATCCAAATTGTGGCCCTGTCGTGGATGGAGCACATCTCTATAATCCCACCCATTGGACAATTTTAACCATCTGTATGTGGGCTTGAAAGTGTACAGTTGGAGAGTCTTAATAGTTTTAAATGGTGTAAGACTCACAACACATGTTCCAGTTTATAAAACAAGTGCTTTTGAAAGTGGATTTTCAAAATCCTATTGTTGCAGCGAAAAACACTCTTCCGGTGCCAAAGGGTTTGATCGTCCCGTTGAGAGAATCCATGGGATCTCTTCCTGCAAATGCCTTGTTAACTCGTCCGTAACTAATGCAGAAAGGTACGGACGCAAACTGACCCTTGGTGCAAGCATAAATTAATTGCAAACTCTTAATTCTCCACTAGTGGGCCTTGCATTTGTTATGACTCCCTTATACATATCCTTAATCATGTCAATAGATCCTCTTGATACTCATTTCCCTACACCCAACAGATTAACTCTCCACGAACCCTATCATAAGCTTTCTTAAGTCAATAAATGCCATGTGGAGATCCTTTCTAGTTTCTCCTCTCCATATTTCTCCATCAATTGTCTATGTGGGCAAGTAGCTTCAGTGGTAGGCCTCCTTGGCATGAAACCAAATTGATTTTCTGATATAATCATCTCATGTCTTAGTCTTTACTTAAGGACTCTCCCAAAGTTCCATAGTATGGGTCATAACTCATAAGTAGTGTTGTAAATGGTATAAAACTCACACTATAAAAAGAAAGTTTAAAACATAAGGGTTTAGAAAGAGGGCTTTGAAACCTAACACTTAATGCAAGCACCCCACCGGTCCCCAAAAGCCATTCTCTCGATTCTCTCATCCACAAAGCCATTGAAGAGAAGATTTTGGCCGATCAATCAAACACATCCCTACGGCTATGAAGATGAAGATTTATGCTTTCTTTTCAGATTTTCTTTTCAAAAAACATATATATATATATATCTATATATATATATATATATATATATATATATATATATATATATATATATATAGTATTAAGAGGCTGGTTGCTATGCAATGTTGTAGGATAGGGGTTGCTATGTAATTTTTTTGTTCTTTTTTTTTTTTTTTTCATTTTTTTTTTTGGTTTTAGGAGTCTGTTATAGCGTGTTTTAATCAGTTTCTATACATTGTTTGTGTATGGCATGCTATGTAATGTTGTTTTTTCATCTTTTTTTTTTTTTTTCTTACAAAAAAAAAAAAAAAAAACTTTTGTATGGAGGTGTTCGGGTGGTTGTGCATTGTTTTCTGTGGCGTGGGCCACATGACGGTTGGATAGGCTTGATTTTCTTAGGTTTCTCAGAAGTTGACCATTGTTTTTAAGGTGTAGCCCATCGCCCAGTCCAACAGGGTTGATCCAGTTTTCTGTGTTATTGCTGTCCATTGTTTTCTATTACTCAGCTGTCCATTGTTTTCTATAGTTAAATGCTTATATGTTAGTTTATGAAATAATATTCTTTCATGAAATAATATTCTTTGGAACTATTCATGTTTGACAGTGGCCTTGAAATAATATTATGAAATAATATTCTTTGGACTATTCATGTTACCAAAGAAATAATATTATGAAATAATATTCTTTGGAACTATTCATGTTAGACAGTGGCCTTGAAACATGCAATGAAAATGCAGTTCTTTAAAATAGTCATGACAAAAGACTGCAGTTTAGGAAGGCAAATAAAATTAGTAATCAAATGGTTTGGCTTAGCTTTGTGGTAACTAACCTTTTATCTTTCCAGCGCTGTATGTGGTATTAAAAAAAGAAAAAAGAAGAGACAAGAAAAGAAAAGAAAAGAAGAAGAAAGAAAGAAAGAAAAGAAGAGGCTCTCTCACATCCTCTTTTTCTATATTTTTGAAAGATAACACTACCAGGGATTGAACCCTGGATCACTCACGCACGCCACACCGTCTCTGCCAGCTCATCTAATGAGCAGGAGACTCTCACATTGCCATCATCATAGCCTTGCCCCAACTATTTGGGGTTGGTTTTGTGAATCCTATTTTGTTGATCAATCCTATCTAAGCTCCTATCCCCTTAAGTGATCAAGCCTTCACATCCTTTCTCATGGCCTCGACCCAAGTTCTCTAGGTCTGGCTGTCTTACATGATTACATAAATAGCCACTTCCAAGGTTGGACTAGAAGAGCCTGTTTTTTTTTGGCAACTGGACTAGAAGAGCCTGTTTGTTGGCGCTAACCATAGTCTTTATTAATTTCATCCAAGAACTTCCATTTAGTTTATAATTCAGAACAGAAGCTTCATGATTAGAGGACTTCTATCATCTAAGAGCATGATAAACTGAAACAAAAGGAAATGCTTTACATAAATTGAGCAGGAATTCAGGTCTCTACAGTCCTGTCTTCGATGAATGGAACAACATATTAAAATCAGTTGTCATTTCAAGAGAGAAACATTCACCTAGCAGTTTTGTACACCATATATGAAATTTGCTGATCAGCTTGATGACAAGCACACCAAGTTCGCTGGAAGTGATTGGCTACTTCAGAAAAATTTCCAAAATCTGGACACAATTCCTCAGTTTGTGGTAGTATGCTGTTGACTGTCATATCTAGTAGAGAGGTTAGTTTTGTTAGATGGAACTATTTGATAATGCAAGGTACATATCTGTAGAGAGGCCCTGATTTTTCCTCCTAAAATGCCCCTCTGTCCATCTCCTTGAGGGCTTCCACATTGATCTCCTCTTTTAGATTCTAAACGGGAGTATCGGATAAATTTATTCTGTTGATATTATCTTTTACTTTTCACTTTCAGGTCTTGAAGCTGTACTGGCAAATGGCACTGTGCTTGATATGCTTGGCACTTTACGCAAAGACAATACAGGATATGATTTGAAACATCTTTTCATAGGTATGATGGAACTTCTTGATGGTCAGATGCTGATTAAGTGTGAATAAATGTGACTCTTGTAGTAGATGATGCAACTTTTATCTCTCATTCATTTAGGAAGCGAAGGATCACTTGGAATTATCACCAAGGTTTCTGTACTCACTCCTCCTAAGCTGCCATCAGTCAATCTTGCACTTCTTGCCTGTGAAGATTATTTCAGCTGTCAGGTTTGATCTGCTCTCTTTCTGTAAGATTTCTGTATTCAGTTATGTATTACTTAGAGGTTCCCTGATGGGCGTTCACCTTGTATATGCCCTGGTTGAAAAGTTGGGTTGTTCTAGGTCCACTAATCAAGTGGACCAGTGTATGAAACAAATGTGAGAAACACTTTGGTTTACCTGTCATATTGTTTCATACATGTGCAGCACACGTGAGGTGTTGACTAGCCTGATTTTTGGACCAGGGCATATAAATGATGGGGGCCACCTAAGGGATGGCTTGTATCATAAGTTTTCCACATTAGCACATTTGGAGTTGCCGTTAAAAAAAAAAAAAAAAAAAAATACAAAACAAAAATAAAAAATTAAAAAAATGGCACATTTGGAGTTGGGTCTTGGAGTTTGGCTACATGATGTGTGGGATTAGCAAACTTCAATTACGTAGCCTTAACTGACCCTTTTGTATCATTTTGTAGTAAATGATACACCCAGGGTTATTTGTTTTGATGCTATGATGCTGCTATTACAAAATAGGTCAATTACATATTTGTTACTGAGTTTGGTACTCTTTAGTGAAATTCAGAAAACAATACAACCTAATTTTATTTTTTTTAAAGGACAAAGGAGACTGATTTTGACTTTGAGGGTAATAAATTGAATTTCTATCCAGCTATCCAAGATAAATACATGCTGCATCCATGTGTTATTGAAAATTAGTCATGGAATCTAGCACAGATAATGATAAACAACCCTCAAGTACATTTTTTTATTGTGTTTTCTTGCTTGTGCTAGTTTCTGAGTATGAGCTAACTCTTTTGTTTTAATTCTTTTAGAAACTCCTCCTAGAAGCGAAGAGAACCCTTGGAGAGGTTCTTTCTGCATTTGAATTTTTGGATAACCATTCCATGGACATGGTATGCTCATAACATGCCTTGCATCTTTTCTTTCTTTTTTTTTTTCTTTCATAAATTTGAATGTTGTTGTGATTTGTGAATCATTTTTTGTTCATCCATAAAATATTATGAATTATTGAAGGTTTGTATTTTCTATTGAATGTTGTTTTGAAACCCTATGTCAAAATTTGAAAGGTTCCTGCTTTTATTGAATTAAGACATTAAAAAATCAATAAAGTTGATATTTTATTGGTTTCAATACATATGCTTAATGTGCAAAGGGTTTTGCTGTATGGCTAAATGCCCTCAAAGTATAATGGTCTTAGAAATGGCGGGGGAGTGATAAGTAATAATTGGTATTACTAGTGTTTGAAATATCGGTATCACCTTACGTATCGCATCTTTGGGATACAAATATGTATCGGTTATCGCATGGGATATATCGTTTGTATTGGGTAATTTATCGCATTTTTTGGGGAAACATTGGGGAAATGGTTGAATTTTTCAATGAAACTTGAGGGGTTGTTAAAAAATACCTTAACACACACTTTTAAATTACAACATCTCAAAAAATTTAGTGTATGTGATGACCATTTCATCAAACACTCTTAAATACTTCGAAATTAGTTTTTATTGACAGCTGGTTGAAGGGAAATTAAAAAAATATATAATTTTTTAATTTTTTAATTAATTTTTGATTAAAAAATGACTTTTACTTCTCGAAAATTGACAAGGACTTAACAAATAAGTAGATCAACCTTCATACATGCTTGATTTCATGTTTGGAGTGCGACATTGCAAACAATTTGGGAGAAATTGGGAAAATTTTGAATTTTTCCCAATTTTTCTCCAAATCAGACTACCTACACTCAAATTTTGAAATTAAAGTGTATGTGATGATCATTTCATCAAGTAAGTACTTCGAAATTAGTCTCAATTGACAACTAGTCGAAGGAAAAATTCGAAAAAAAAAATGGAGAACATGAAGAACCAATGGTATCGAAATCAAAGCTCCAACTTCATAATTTTTCATGCAAAACATGAAGAACCAATGGATTTGTAATTATTCGACACTGATGTAACATAATTTCAACAAAAAAATGGATCAGAAATTGAAAATGCTCACCGGATTGATCATGTGGGATATATTGGCACTACTTGTGCGTTTCGTATCGCAAAGGTAGGATGTAAGATATATCGGCCAATATCGTCGATATTTAAAACATTGGGTATTACTGATGGATATTTTTTCTAGAAATCGGGAAAATAAAATATATGGAAATCAATAAATCTAGTAATATGAGGAAGAAGAGGGAAGGGTTGGGAATGGTATTGGGCTTGATTTCCACCTATTGCATCCCTTAAAAATGGAAACTCTTGAGAGGAACTTGAAAAATCTCATTTTACGCTTCAGTTGCTTTTCCCCAAAAGATAGTTAAAACGAGCCTTAAAAAAAAAAAAAAAAGATGTCCATCTTATTCATTGGATTCAATGAGTATAATTCTCTTTCACTGTTATATGTTACAAAGGGATGGAATGGAAATATTGGTATTTGGAGAGAATGGTGAGAATTAGGAAGGGCCGTTTGGCAATTATGTCAATGAAAAGAGGTAGGGCGGGCGCCTTGCAAGTAGATGAAAACATGATGGATAGAAGGATAGTGGCATTTGGGAGGTCAGGGTGGTTGCTAAGTTGTGGGTGCCGTGTGAAAAAGGCTTAATCCGTGCCATGCGATCCCTGAATTGTCTAGTTTGTACAAGTGGGACCATGTTTTAACAGTGATCCAAAGCAGTGATAAGTTGGGGTTGCACTGGAGACAGAGAGGGTTTAGGTGTGAAAGTTACATGCCCGTAGTGTTGGCTAAAATAACAGAAGCCTGAGCCTGGTCCTGCTCATAAATTGATCAGCCTTACATGCCATGCCCAATCCCGGCACACAAGCTAGCTAATAGGTTCAAGCCCAGCCTAAAACTGGGCTAGGCTCACCTGGTCTGGCGGGCTGCTTGCCCATTGCTACACTACCATTAAGAGTCACGGTGCGAGGGGCCTCATACATCTAGTTAATTTTCTTAAGGACTAGCATCCATTTTCTTACAAGGTAGCCTAGCACACTGTTACCTAAATCACCTACCCACCTATGTGATCAGTTTTGAATCACAGGTTCTCCTTTATCAGTCATTTGCGATTCAAACCGCTATTTTTACCGACCTGAAGTTATGATTCTATACACATTGTTGATTAAGTTATAAACTTGTATTGTAAATTTATGTTTATAATGTAGAGATTTTGATTTTGATTGGGCAGTAGCATGCATATAATATAATACTCACATGTAGGATTTATATAAATCGAAATGTGATTTTGCATATAAAACTATATACATACTGAACGTGTGTACTGGAGCAACCCAGATGATCCTACCCCTAAAGTACTGCATATTGGAGGAAGTATTGTACCACATGCCTGTCCCTGTACCACATACTAGAGCGGCCCGTGCTCTAGGTAACGTTTGCCTAGCATGTTTCTCTAGTTTGCTAATACGACATAGGGCTTGCACGTATATGGAGATGACGCTAATTGTGCATCTCTTTGTTGTTTCAAAAGAGAAAAAACAGACTGTAGACACCCTACGTAATTTGGGATTATGTCATTTAATTGTATCACAATATGCATGGAGGATCCTATCCTGAACTTCGATTTTATAGGGATCAATGCTAATTAGGAAACAAGCCTCTCATCGGGACCACATTATCCAATTTTCCCAGCCTAGAGCCCCCTTAAACCTATACGAACCCAATTAAAGAAGCTAGAGAGGTTGGTTACCCACCCCATTTATTTTTCATGCTTCTCTAGGGTGCGACAATCCAATTTACGTGCCCTAGAAAGCTCACTATTTTAACAAAACTTGAGTATTGGACATAGATAACCAATTTATGTGGCTCCGATACCCATATATTCCAAATGTCACACCCTTTTTAATCCTCACTAACCCCGAAGTACCTAATGAATGCTCTATTTGTCATGACCCCTTAGGATGTGCCATGTGTCACCCCATTCAAACTACCCTCAAAATTCCCAAAAATTATGAAAAAGTCCTTCCCAAATCTTATAAATAGACCCTTCTCCAAGATAAAGGTGTTGGCCTTGCTTATCCCCTCTCCAAGTCTCTACCTCATTTTCTACCTTGAAAACTAAACAATCCTCATGAGAAAGCCCTCCAGAAAGGAGATATAATCAATAGGAAAAAAGATGTAGGGAAGTAGGAGAATGGTCCTATGAGTTGAGAACTTGTGGATCTTCTAGGTTGTGATAGGCTAAGGAGGTCACCTCAACGTACTTAGGTTTTGAGCAATGTGTCACGACCTACGACCTAAGTTCTTCACCAATCATAGACCATGCAGCAGGTGGATGACTCGGCCAACCACCCAAGTGTGGCCAAGCTATTTCGAAGACTAGAGAGCACACAAGAATGGAAGCGAAGAATCCTTCTATTTGTCAAGTGCTCCATGGCTACAACTTTCTAAGGTGTCTCCCAATGAGGACCCTCCCTTTTGTTTAGGCACTAGAACATCTAGCCACTTTACATTAATGGCTAGGATGGTTCCAAGTGATGATCATCCAATGGCCAGGAACACTAGAAATCTTCTAGACAATTCTACATTACTCTTTCTACTAGAACCATTGTTTTAAATATCGACGATATCGGCCGATATATCCCACGATATATCTTGTATCCCACTAGTGTGATACAAAATGCACAAGTAGTGCGATATATCCCACATGTTCAATCTAGTGAGCATTTTCAAATTTCGATGCTCTTATTTTCTGTAAATTGTGTTAAATTAGTGTTAGATTGTTACAAATTCATGATTTTTCATGTTCTGCATGAAAAATCATGGATTGGGAGTTTCAATTTCAAGATTTCGAGAAGATGGGCCGAGTTGCGAAAAATTGAAAAAAAAAATCAAAATTTCTCAATTTCTCGCAAATCATTTGCAATCTTTGTGTTCAAACATCACATCAAACATGTCTGTAACCTAATCTAGTGATTCTTCTTTTGCTTTTGAATGTGTTGCTTGTGTTTTCATTCGTTTTCTTACATTTATAAATTATATGAATAGACATTGAATATACTTGCATCAATTCAGTTAGACAACACATAGATTAGGACCCCATACAAAGAAAACCTATTATGTGTACTTGTTTTTGTAATAAGTGTGTATTGATGTCTTTTTTAATAATCACCGAAGTTTCATCGAAAAATTCAACCATTTTCCCAATGTTTCCCTATATTTCCAACAACAACGATACATTACACAATACAACCGATATATCTGCGATAACCGATACGTATCCATATCCCAAGAATGCGATACGTAACGCGATACCAATATTTCTAACACTGACTAGAACCCACTAGAGAACTTCATAACATTCTGAAGGTATCCAACGACTATACCAATTTTGAGCCCTCTTCAAAATTCTCTACTCTATATTCATAGCTTAAAAAGTACAAGTAGAGCACAAATTGGCTAAGTCCCTCATTTATCCTTTCGTAAATATTGGTTCACGACATTCTCCCTTGCCTTTTGTGTCAATGTCCTCGTTGACCCCTACTTGATGATCTTCCATGTTGGTTCCTTCAATTGTCATAATGTGTCATCTCATCCTTGTCACCCTCGATAAGTTGCAAAGCTAGGTTGGAATTGTCACGATGTCTTCGCTGCAGCCATGATCCCTCAAAATGACTCTCTTACCTCTTAGTCGGATCTAGTACCAGTCTATCATCCATGGAACTATGGAAGCCAAATGAAGAATAGCCCCCACCTATTCTATATCTAGAGGGAGCACATCCCTATCTCTGATATAGCCGACTTTAATAGCAGTTCTTAGTCCTATGATACTACAAAGATTAGTAGAAATTCATCCTTCGAATTCTGAAAGTGCATTAAGGCTAGTGAAGTAAAGGAACCTTAGGAAAGGGGCCTTTGATTAGTAGGGTGCAACGACTTTGATTGGCAAAAGCAGCTTTAGTAGAACTAGCTTTCCTTGCCTTTTGACCATAGCT
>JAJHSJ010000001.1:99066620-99175556 GCA_021015155.1 Magnolia officinalis
TGGGAGTTGGGTCTACCCATCACCTCTAAGAATGAAGATTGTATGGTATTGTAAAGGCAATACATTTAGTAGAGCAATTTAGGAAGCTTTTTTGTTCCTTGATGTTCTAAAAGCCTTCTTTTGTCAGATTAAAAGGTTAAGGTAAGTTACAATACAATATGTTTGTGATTCTTCTCCATTACGAAAATATTAAGCTGTTTTGTATAAATTATTGAGCTTCTTCTATTGTATGTTGATCAGGTGCAACTGATGGTTTCCATCAAGAAGTTGTTGGACCCCAATGGAATTATGAATCCATATAAAGTTCTTCCATACTCTCTACTGTCCTAGGACTGCTAGGTACAGCACTTGAACCTTTCTCCTTCACTACAGAGGGCAAGTTATTCTGCTTATCAAGTTCAGAGACCATCTAATTTCTTGATGCTATGAACAGTTAATGTGAGTTGGTGGGCTTCTCCATATCATGACAAACCTACAATTCATGTATGAGAAGGAATCATGCCTGGTTGATCCAGTATGGCCAACATATGGAAAGGAGGCGAAGGAATGGATGGATGGAGAGCTCCTTTATCTTTCACGTGAAATCCAGATGATGTGGGTGCCATAAATGAAACTTAATTTCATTCAGTCAACCATACTCTTCTTCCACTGCTATTTAAACAACAACATTGTCTATTCTGCTACAAGAGTTAATATTGGAAACATTCACTTGCTGTAATAAACCAATGTATGCTAACATCTTGATTTTGATTTGCTTGGATGTATAATCATTTGTTCTTAAAGTGAACTTTCTTTGTCCTTAACCGGACAGCTCTTTAGATTGATGCCTGTCTCAATCTCAGTTCTCTCAAAGAAAGTAGAGGGCTACAATACTGCATATCGGGGAGAACCTAGTATTCATATTAATTAAAAGTAGTTGTGATTTCAATTATCATGATAGCAATAAAAACGATGAACTGAGAATTTTGTTCATATGGCACCTTGAAAACGCTAGTGTACTTGTCCACATTTGCGGCCCCTCCAAAATAATATGCTTCTTTTCTCTCTTTGGTCATTCTTCCATTCAAAGGATCTCCTTAAAATTGTGTCAGTAACATTGTACATTTGGAATGAAGGTGAGATGTCTACTGTGGAATAAATGATGAAGTCAGGTATTCTTCAACATCCGCAAAGCAATGAAGGCAATGCTTTTGATTCTTTTCTACTGAAAATTGTAGGATCAGTTGATGTAGTAAATCAACAAACGACGCAGAAAAGGACCTGCACTGAGTTGTCTCTATCATCTCTAGCCTTGTAGGGATTTTAGCACTACTCCCTCTTCTTTTGGGGAATTAGGCAGCGGTTCTAACCTTTCCTGCCCTTCAATCACACAATCTGAATTTCTCAGATCTGCAGATACTGGAAGCATCTAACCCATGTAATCAGATTCGTCCAGAATTGGGCCCAATTAATAACCAGGCCGGGTTAGGCTCCAATGATTTACATCCAAGTAGAAACCAGATTGGATCAGGTACTGAATATCTGTTTTTTCTTCATTGTTTATTTAATTATACTTACTATTTATGAATCTCACATTGAAGTATGGATCCAAATCTAAATCCATATCTGAACCTCATTTCAGACTCAACTCTAGACTTGATTCTGGATCCAAACCCTTGTTCAAATAAAACAGGCGGAGGTAGTAAGAAGGGACATACTGACTTGCAGTTTAATTGAGGATATGATCATTGATAGGGTGGAATGGCAGAACAGGATTCATGTAACTGACCACAATTAGTTGGGATAAGGCTGATATGATGATGATGATGAATTGAAGTTCCACCTGTCGACAGCTGTTTCCATTAGAAGTTTGGGAACCTTTCCGCCTTAAAAATAAAAAATAAAAAAATCTCAATAATACACCTCTAGGCAAGTTAATATTTTGTTTAAAGATAATTCAAGAAAGGTAGAAATCAGATGTAGCCGGTGACATGCATCTAATAGAAAAACATTAGGAAAGCCATGAACAAAACTTGTTGGCCAAGATCATCTAGACAAGATTCCATTACAAAGGGATTTGGGTCGACTCAAAGACTGGATCGAGTCTTTATATGTCTCGACTTGATATTTAATAATAAAATAAAAATATTAAGAATATTTATAAATTTAATATTATGATAAAAGATATAAAATAGCAGGAGGCAACAACCGATTCATGTTTGGTGCACTGGTTTAGTTCATTGGTTCTCATAGGAGAGGTTTAGTGTTTGAATCCCTCCTCTCTCACCTCAATATTTTGTTAAAGGACTCCATATCATCTTCAACTCTAAGCTAATCGCCATCAATATCTTCATTGATCAGGTCTCCATAGCTGAACAGATCCAACAAATTTAGGCCTTGACTTGCGAATTGTTTGTTTGAATGTTTCTGCAAGGTAAAGATTGCGGCGTGGTCCTAGATTTGAAGCCAAAGCAATAACTTGGAAATGTTTTAAATCGCTTAGGCTTGACGATTCTTGACCACTTTGGTTGCTTCTCTTTCCTTTTAAACTGTTTTTTATTATTATTATTGATAGGTAATATGGGCTTGAACCCATGACCTCTGTTGAGATTCACTGTCTACAGGGGAAAAAAGGCCAATGGTCCATATTCAGTGTAGACTTGTGACCCACGCATTGGTAGGACTGGTCTGATTAGAAAAGATATATGGGAGGACTTGCCTGATCAACATTTTGGATCTCACATGTTTGTGGGACATCGGTTCATGTTCCTGGTGAAGGTCAGCCTGCCGGGTTGACAAAAATGTGGAAAGGATGATAGAAATGGTACATCCACGAGCTCCCAACCTAGATTTGTCTTGTCGACCTCTCAACCATGTGTGGCTGACGGCCCACTTGCCTATGATAAAGGTAATGTGGCAGTGAGTCGGTATAAGCTTCCCTTGCATCCAATATGACTTCCTAGTCATGAGGTTCAGAGCATTTGCTCAGGAAATGAAAGGTGTTCAACAATAGGGGGACTGTGTGGGAAGGAGTAGGAATCTAGTCTCCAAAGAATATACTTATATGGGGGAATTGTTTGTGTTAAAGAAAGTCAACGATGTCATTTGGGGAAGAAACTAAATATTCGTATGCCGATATCAAAAGCATTGTATGATTTGCCCAAATAATAATAATAATAATAATAATCAAAAGCATTGTATGCAAAACCCCTGGTGGCCTGGCGAATAGTGCGTCTTCATTTTTATCTTCATGCGGAGATAGTTGCTGGAATTAGCCCCACTCTTACCTACTTGTAATCTTCCTGAACTGAATACGATGCATTGTTTGAGCAGCTTATAGTAGGATGAATGTTTAACACTTGAATGCTCAACGTAACGTTCAATGTATGAAGTTGGATGATGTGGATTTCTGCGGCCGATCAGTTCATAAAAGACGCTGTCTGAACATTGGATAACTATTTCAATGAAAGACGCTGTCTGAACATTGGATAACTATTTCCATGAAAAACATAGCTATGTTTTTTAAAATGTCATATATAATCAATTTTCTTATCGTGGAATTAGGGTTTCATAAAAGCAGCTGTGAATGCATGTTAATATCGACTGATCCGAAGTATAACGGTGGTATACAGGAACCCTTTTAATCAACAATAGGAGATAAATGCAACTATCTGTTCGAGTGGCAACTTCATGTGAATCATGGTGCATGCACTTCTTTGTTACATGTTGGATTTATGAAAATAAAATGTTACCAAAAAAGAAAAACAAAAAAAAAAAAAAAAAAGGGCATGGATGCTTCAAAGTTGAGAATGATTATATTGGAATAAAGCACTTTGTACATACAAAGTAATTGCAATATCATTGCCTTGAAAACATTAGCTTCTCTCACAATTAGATACAATTGGGAAAAAAAAGGGGCCACAATGGTAATTATTGGGGACACAAAAGCCCTAACACTAACTTGTCAGGCATGGAAGCAACCTCAAACAAAATCAAATAATGCAATAGAGAACGAAAATTCAAGCAATCACAAGAACACAAGAATTTTACGTGGAAAAATCTTTACAAGGAAAAAAATACAGCACCTGGCAACAAACAATCCACTATATCAAAAAGTTAAAAGATATGGAACAACTTATAGATAAAAAACTCTAGCTTTCTCCCTCTCAAAACCCTTTGCTCTCATACACAATTAGGAATAAATCGTGCACTTACGCAGAAGTTGCGTAAATTGTCAATCGAATCAACTCTAATTGGCGCACCATTGATCGAATCAACAACGTCTAAAAGTGTCTAGAGAGTAAACTTAAATTTTCAGGATTTTCTCGATCGGATCAACTTGGCTGTCAATCAAATAAAAAATCTTGTTTCAGCAACAGTTTAAAGGCACTTGATCAACAATCTCCATCATGGCTTTAATCTTTCAACTTCATTGTTCTAAGCTGATATCACTATCTTTAATTTTCTTCATAATGGCACCATCATCATCGCTTTTAGTGCACGCGCTCCGACTTCATTCCTTCTTTACCAAGCCCAAAGAAGTCGAGCAAAACCTGAACTTCTCTGCATGAACCACATTCGTATGCATGTCCATCGGATTCTCATTGGTGTGAATCTTCTCAAGAGTAATACTTCCTTTCTCTAACATCAATCGGATAAAATGATGAAGCACATCAATGTGTTTAGTCCGGAAATGGTACACCAAGTTCTTTGCCAAATTTATCTCGCTTTCGCTGTCACAATGCACAGGCACGATTTTCTGTTGAAGCCCCAACTCATTCATCATTCCTTTCAACCAAATAACTTCCTTGAATGCCTCCATCACTACCATATATTCCGCTTCGGTTGTGAAAAGAGCAACCACAGACTGAAACTTCGACATTCAATTGATCGCTTCACCTGATAAAACAAACGAGTAACCAAAAGTCAACCTTCTACTGTCCACATTACCATCATAATCCACATTCACATGGCTTAAAGTCTCTCATTAGATTTTTCAAATGTCAAGATATAGTCCTTTGTACCATATATGTAACAAAGTAACCATTTCACCGCCTCCCAACATTGTTTGCTAGGGTTTAACATGTATCTTCTTATAACACCCACCGCATATGAAATATCTGTTCCAGTATAGGCCATGACGTACGTAAGACTACAAACCACGCTCGAGTAGGGGACACAAGACATATACTACTTTTCTTTATCTGGTGCAAGACGTTGTTTTGAAGATATTTGAAAGCGAGCAGCTTGGGGTGTGTTAACCGGTTTAGCCTTATCAAGATCAAACCTGACCAAGACCTTCTCAAGATACTCTTTCCGAGACAATCATAGCATGTTCCTTTCCCTATCTCTGTGTAAGTTGATGCTGAGAATCCTTTTTACAACCTCAGATCTTTCATCTCAAACGTCCTGGATAACAGAGCCTTCAATATGTTGATTTCAGACATACTATGGTTGGCGATAAGCATATCATCAATATACAATACCAAAATAATGAATTTTTCATCACTCAGTTACCTGAAGTAGACACAATAATCGAACTCACTTATGATAAACCACTGACTCAACATGAAAGAATCAAACTTCTTATACTATTGCATAAGTGAATGTTTCAAATCATACAATAATCTCTTTAACTGCAAACCTTATTCTTTGCTCATTTCACATCGAACACTTTATATTGCTTCATGTAGATGTAATCTTCTAGTTCCCCGTGTAGAAACAGTCTTCACATTTAATTGTTTCAATTTCACATTGTATTACATTGTATTGGGCAACCAACGGCAATACAAATCTGATAGATACTTACTTGACCACAGACACAAATATCTCACCAAAGTCAACACCTTCTTTTTAAGCATAGCCCTTTGCAACCAATCTCGCCCTGTACCTATCTAGTTTCTTCTAAAAAAATCCACTTGCACCCAATCATTTTTGCTTAACGGGTAGCTCCACCAGCTCGTATATTTTATTCTTGTATAGAGAGTCCATCTCATCATATATTGTTGTCATCCACTTCTTAGTATTTGTGTCTTCTAATGCTTCTTATAAGGTAGACGGATCATTCTCATCTGTAATGAGGACAAATGTAATATTTGAATCATCGGTACCATGCGATCTCTTGGTGGACTTATCCTTATATGTGGTGGCACCACTTCTTCCTATACCTCTGTCTGCGGCTCATCTTTTTCAAGTGTTTCAACTTTATCTGTTTCAAAATTAATCAATGATTTTTTTGTTTCCATGTATTTATTATTCCGAAACAAGAAACTCTCATTGAATTTGACGTCCCGGCTAAATATGATCTTTCTTGAAATCCGGTCATACGATCTGTATCCTTTCACCCCATCACCATAGCCGACAAAAGTACACTTTTTAGTTATTTGGTCTAGCTTATCTCTCTCAACTGACGGTACATGGGAGTAAGCATCACAACCAAATATACGCAACCCCGAGTAGTCAACTTCTTAACCACTCCGTACTTCTTCTAGGATTTTACAATCAATTAGTGTAGACAAAAATTGATTCACTAAATAGCAACTTATGTTTACGGCCTCAACCCATAGATCTTTTCCCAACCCAACATTACTCAACATACTTCGAGCTCTTTCCAAAAGAGTCTGATTCATATGTTTAGACACACCATTCTACTCTAGTGTATGTCTCACTATGTTATATATCACGATCCCCTCATCCTTGCATTACTGATTAAACTCACTAAAAGGAAATTCTTCGCTGTAATCTGTCTTCAGAATTTTCAACTTTCGCCATGTCTTCTTTTCAATCATTACATTTCATACCTTGAAAGTGGTGAAAACATCAAATTTATGTTTATGAAATAAACACACACCTTTCTAGGGAAGTCGTCAATGAATATGACAAAGAATGATGACACTCCATAAATAAGGGGCGATAGCCACCACATACTCAAATGCACATAATGAAGCTATCATTTACTAACATATTTCCTGATTTTAAAACTCAACCTTGATTGTTTTCCTTCTATGCAGTGCTCACATATATCTAAATTAAAATTTAAAAACTAGGAATCAATCCATGATCAAGAAGTACCTTCAAACCACGCTCACTCATGTGGGTTAGGCGCACATGCCACACACGTGATTATGTGGAATCTATTACAGACATTGCAGCTCCACCCAATATAATATTCTCAATCAAACTATAAAGGCTTCTGCTCCTATGTACATTCATAATAGTGAGTGCTCCTTTAGAAACTTTCAAGACACCTTTGTAGCCAACGAATTTGCATCCGAGTGCCTTAAGAGCTTCCAAAGATATCAAATTCTTCTTTAAATCTAGAACATGCCTCACATCGATCAGAGTATACTCTACTATATCATACGTTCTGATGTGAACCAAACAAATTTCTATCATCTTGCATGCATGATCGTTACACATAAGAATCAATTCACCATCATACTCGCGTATATGTGGTGAACTAACTCTAATAATGACACATGTGGTACGATGCCTCCGTTTTTAAAATCCACTCGTTATACAAGTATCCGAGCTCGAACATAAACAATATGCCACAACCACGCGTCCCTTCAGTAGATCCATCTAAATTGGCCTCCTTCGGAGAATCATCTAATTTATCGTCCTTCTGGTTTTTAGGATTTGTACAGTCCCTTCTTCATATATCACATCTTGTAACAATTCCAACACTTTAACTTTCTTTTACCTTTCGACTTAGACCTCAATCGTGACTTCCCATTCTCTTGCTCAGACGATCTTCCCCTCGCAACCAGTGCACCCGTAGAAGTACACTCCCTTCCCTTATTCTTTCTCAACTAGTACGACTAAAGGGATGAAATAATAGTATAAAGGTCCAAGGTATCCCTACCATAGCACATTGTATCCACCAGATACTTATAAGAATTCAAAAGAGATCAATAAATTTAGGGCATTGTCTTCTTCTTTGATCTTCACCTCCAAACTTGTCAGTTTGCAAAGCAATTTGTTGAAGACATTAATGTGCTCAGTGAGATCCGACCCTTCCACTATCTTCAGATTATAAAATTGTCTCTTCATAGGTGATTGGAGAGCGATTTCATCATGTAGATGCCCTCCATCTTTACCCATAATCCCGTAGTGGTCGTCTTATTAATGACATTGTACATGACTTTATCGGCTAAGCACAATTGGGTTGTAATTGCCCTTTGATCAAGCTCTTCCTAATCATCTTCTTTTATTGAATTAAGATGTTTCGCTTTTCCATGGAGTGCATGTTACAGCCCTTACTAAATTGGTTTTCATCTTCAACCTTCATAATTCAAAATTATATTTACCCGTGAACTTTCTATCTCAAATGTCATATTTGATCACCTCGATGTCATGTATCATATCCAATCTAGAAACACAATGTTCGCTCTAATACCATTTATTAGGGACACAACAAGCCCTAACACGACTTGTCAAGCGCAAAAGCAACCTCAAACGGAATCAAACAAAATGAAATTCCAAACAACCACAGATAACACATAAATTTTACATGAAAAACGACACAAAGCGACAAACAATTCACTTTATTATAAAGTTACAAAAGATAGAACAACGTATAATAAAGGATACACTGCTTGATAATCATATATAAATGATCAAGCATTTAATCTAGTAATATGCGGCACATATGTATGAACATTTAACTTTTGGGCCTATCATGGATGGGCGCGAGTGTTGTGCCCACATCCTAAACTTAATTGTACAAGATGGGCTTTAAACAATTGAGCCAGCTATCGGGAACATAAGAGAAAGTGTGAAGTACAAACAGGGAGTCACCTTCATAATTAAATATATAGAATGAGATCGTGAAACAGTTGAATTTATCATTTCAAAGAATGATGAAACTGGATGTCATGACACATTGGATTTCAACTTATGAAATGTTCGATTCAGCAATAGCTTTCAGAGATGCACTCTCACTATGTGGAGCATGATAATGCATATTAATGGTTGCCTTCTGATTATGATTAGACAAGATCTGAAGCAATTCACAAGTTTCTTTTAGTTTTTTACGACACAACGAAGATCTTTTAAGGAAGCAAATATCAAACAACAAATATATTTATATCAGAACTTCAGATAGTAAAAAATGTTTTGTACAAAAACTGTAATGGACCAGACTTTATATAAATATTGACTACGAGCATACAATTAAAATCTAATACGTATTGATCTGAGTGCATATTGGTAATGGTTGTTGCAGTCATTCTTGATTTTTGATATAAGATATTCATAATTATATTCATTTTTAAAAAAAATCGTATGGTGAGAAGAGTGACATGTTGAGAAGTGGAGCCACATCTGGGGCCGCCCACGACCAGTCGAGGTTGAGCGAATTTCGTGTCGCAAGTCCTTTCGCAACTGGGATGCAAAAGGAGTTTCGCGGATTTCGTGTCGCAAGTCCTTTCGCAACTGGGATGCAGAAAGGGAAGTTGTCAAAACTATAAATTGGGGTCCCTAGGGCTATTCTAGGTGAAGGTGAATTTTAGAAAATTATTCTGAGGTGTGGGCAAAAGATTTTCTCTGTACTTCCAAGGGAGAGGTTAGTATATTGCCTTATAATCTTCGTTTCTCTTCATAGTGGAATTTTGCATCCGTGGTTTTTTACCTTAGTTTGAGATTTTTCCACATATATCTTGTCTTGTGGTTTGTTTTGGATTACTTTGATCTATTTCTAGTTTATATTTCTTCCTGTCTATCGTTTGTGGGTGAGGCCTTAGATTGGATCTAGGCTCACTGTGTTGTTGGCGTGCTGCGCAACAACTGGTATCAGAGCTATTGGTTTAGTTCTATTGGGAGCGATGACAGAAGATGGAAAAACTAGAATTGAGAAGTTTGATGGTTCAAACTTTGCCTTCTGGAAGATGCAGATGGAGGATTATCTGTATCAGAAGGACCTCTATATTCCTCTAGGAGGAAAAAGAAGAAACCAGAAAAGTTGACAGATGATGAATGGTTTTTACTGGATAGGAAGGCTTTAGAGAACGATCCGACTCTCTTTGTCTAAGAGCGTCGCCTTCAATATATCCAAGGTAAAAATGACAAAAGAATTAATGGAAGCCCTAGCCACCATGTATGAAAAGCCCTCAGCATCCAACAAGGTTCATCTTATGAAACAGCTATTCAACATGAAGATGTCAGATGGTGGGAGCGTGGCTGAACATCTAAATGAGTTCAATACAGTCACGAGCCAGTTGGAATCCGTTGGCATTGCTTTTGAGGATGAGGTCAGGGCGTTATTGATCTTATCCAGTTTGCCAGACAGTTGGGATGGTTTGGTGATTGCTGTGAGCAATTTTTCAGGATTGACAAAACTGAAATTTGATGATGTGGCCGGTCTAATTCTCAGCGAAGAATCTAGAAGGAAGGCATCAGGAGTTTCAGGGGATCCAGGGAATGCTCTAAACGTTGAAGGAAGAGAAGATCGCTGAACAAAGGAGGTAATAAACACGGGCGTTCTAAGTCAAGAAATAAGTCCAAGGGACCGAAAGACAAAGACGGGTGTTGGCATTGCGGCAAGAAGGGGCACATGAAACGTGATTGCAGGGCGCTCAAGAAACAAGAAGGAAGCTCTCAAGGTGGGAAAGATTCAGTGAATCTGTCTGAGGAGAGCGACACAGAGGCGTTGATCTTGTCTCTTGATGCGAGGAATGAGTCTTGGGTTATAGACTCGGGTGCTTCGTTTCATGCTACTTCGTGTAAGGAAGTTCTGCGTGATTATGTGTCAGGTGACTTTAGGAGAGTCTACCTGTGTGATGATGAGCCGTGCAATATTGTTGGAAATGGAGATGTTCATGTCAATCAGAAAGACGGAACGGTCTTGAAATTGAAGGATGTCAGACATGTATCGAGTTTGAAACGTAATCTGATCTCAGTGGGACAGTTGGCTGATACCGGTTATGTGACGACATTCACCAGTGACTCCTGGAAGATCACAAAAGGTGCCTTGGTAATATCTCGAGGCAAAAAGGAAGGTACTTTGTACGTGACTTCAGGATCGTATAGTTCACTCGCAGTCGCATCAACTGGAGTGAATGGGCAGTTATGGCATCAGAAGCTGGGACATATGAGTGAGAAAGGGATGAAAGTGCTATTGTCAAAAGGGAAGCTACCAAGGCTGAAGTCTATTGACTTGGAATTCTGCGAGGACTGCGTGTATGGCAAGCAGAAGAGGGTAAGCTTCAAGAAGACGGGACGTGCTCCAAAGACACATCTGTTGGAGCTTGTACACACTGATGTGTGGGGACCGGCACAGGTATTATCTCTTGGTGGCTCACGTTATTTTGTTACCTTTATTGATGATGCTAGTAGAAAACTGTGGGTCTACTTCTTAAACATAAATCTGATGTATTTGATGTATTTAAGAATGGAAAGTTATGGTAGAAAATGAGACAGGTAAAACAGTAAAGTGTCTCAGATCTGACAATGGGGGAGAGTATTGTGATAAGAGGTTTGAGGAGTATTGTGCAGCAAATGGAATCAAACATCAGAAAACGATTCCAGGGACACCACAGCAGAATGGTGTGGCTGAGCGCATTAACAGGACCATCCTTGAGCGCGTCAGGAGCATGAGGTTACATGCAGAGTTGCCCAAGACCTTTTGGGCAGATGCTGTAAATACTGCCGCATATCTCATCAATAGAAGTCCCTCAGCACCATTGGATGGTGGGCTACCAGAAGAAGCGTGGACTGGGAAAGAAGTGAACCTTGCACATCTCAGAGTGTTCGGTTGCACTTCATATGTTCACATTGATGCAGAGCACAGAAACAAGCTGGATGCGAAGTCCAGGAGGTGCACGTTTATAGGCTATGGGCAACATGATTTTGGCTACAGGTTCTGGGATGCAGAAAACAGAAAAATCATCAGAAGCAAGGACGTAGTCTTTAATGGAAAAGTGATGCATAAGGACAGTGTACAGGAAAATAAGGCCGAGAAAAAGGAATTCGTAGAGTTGGAAGAGTTACCGGACATGGGTGTTATAGTGCCACAGGATGAGGCAGAGCCGCATACACCAGTTGTGAGGAGGTCTACTCGGGAGAGGAGACCCACGGTCCGATACTCACCCTCCTTACATTATCTACTACTGACAGATAATGGTGAGCCAGAGTGTTTTGAAGAGGCGTTACAGTCAGATATACGGGTTAAGTGGGAGCAGGCCATGGATGATGAGATGGACTCTCTTGAGTCTAATCGTACATGGGAGCTAGTCACTCTACCCAAGGGTAAGAAAGCTCTTCATAACAAGTGGGTTTACAGACTGAAGGAGGAGCACGATGGTTCGAAACGGTACAAGGCCAGATTGGTTGTGAAAGGGTTTCAACAAAAGGCAGGTATCGATTTCACTGAAATATTTTCACCGGTAGTGAAAATGTCTACGATTCGCATGGTCTTGAGTATAGTGGCTTCAGAGGACTTACATCTAGAATAGCTAGATGTTAAGACAGCCTTTCTTCATGGGGACCTTGAAGAAGAGATATATATGCATCAGCCGACAGGATACGTGGCACCAGGTAATGAGAACAAGGTGTGCAGACTGAAGAAGAGTCTATATGGCCTGAAGCAGGCCCCGAGGCAGTGGTACAAGAAGTTCGATAGTTTCATATCGGGAAACGGTTTTAGGAGATGTCATGCAGACCACTGTTGTTACTTGAAGAAGTTTGATACGTCATACATCATCCTTCTTCTATACGTTGATGATATGCTTGTGGCTGGCTCAAGCATGGAGGACATCTCAGATCTCAAAAAACAATTGTCTAGAGAATTTGCCATGAAGGATTTAGGAGCTACAAAAAAAATCCTAGGCATGAAGATAAAGCGTGACAGGGAAAACAAGAAATTAGTTTTGTCACAGGCAGAGTACATAGCCAAGGTACTTGATCGATTCAATATGGGAGGTGCTAAGCCGGTTAGCACTCCATTAGCCAACCACTTCAAGCTATCTGAGGAGCAAGGTGCAAAGACGCAGGAGGAACAAGACTACATGGCTAAAGTCCCATACCCGTCAGCTATTGGGAGTCTCATGTATGCTATGGTGAGCACGAGGCCAGACATTGCTCAAGCAGTGGGAGTTGTTAGCAGGTTCATGAACAACCCCGGGAAGGAACATTGGGAAGCTGTGAAGTGGATCCTTAGGTACTTGGTAGGTACTAAGAATGTAGGGCTGTGTTATGGTGGATCGAAAATCAAGTTACAAGGCTACGTGGATTCAGATTTGACAGGAGATATCGACACAGAAGAAGCACTACGGGTTATGTTTTTACTCTGGGTAGTGTTGTAGTTAGTTGGGTCTCTCAGTTACAAAAGATAGTATCTATCAGTACGACAGAAGCAGAATATGTTGCGGCTACAGAAGCATGCAAGGAGATGGTGTGGATGCAAGGTTTTATGGAAGAGTTGGGTAAGAAGCAAGCAGATTGCAAGCTGTACATTGACAGTCAGAGTGCAATACACTTGGCTAAGAATTCAGCCTTTCATTCAAGGACCAAGCATATTGCCGTCAGATATCACTTCATACGTTCGTTACTGGAAGATGGATCGATTGCTCTGGAGAAGATTCATACAAGTGAGAATTCTACGGATATGCTGACCAAGGCGGTCACAAGGGAGAAGCTGAAGCTCTGTTCAACTTTGATTGGTCTTCAGGCTTGAAGACGGGGAGGTGGTGCACTCCGGATGAAGAAGACAAAGGTTTATGGAGATGTGTCTCCAAGTGGGAGATTGTTGAGAAGTGGAGCCATATCTGGGGCCGCCCACGACCAGTAAAGGTTGAGCGAATTTCGTGTCGCAAGTCCTTTCGCAACTAGGATGCGAAAGGAGTTTCGCGGATTTCGTGTCGCAAGTCCTTTCGCAACTGGGATACGAAAGGAGTTTCGCGGATTTCGTGTAACAAGTTCTTTCCCAACTGTGATGTGGAAAGGGAAGTTGCCAAAACTATAAATTGGGGTCCCTAGGGCTATTATAGGTGAATGTGAATTTTAGGAAATTATTCTGAGGTGTGGGCAAAGGATTTTCTCTGTACTTCCAAGGGAGAGGTTAGTATCTTGCCTTGTAATCTTCGTTTCTCTTCATAGTGGAATTTTGCATCCGTGGTTTTTTACCCTAGTTTGGGGTTTTTCCATGTATATCTTGTCTTGTGGTTTGTTTTGGATTGCTTTGATCTATTTCTAGTTTATATTTCTTCATGTCTATCGTTTGTGGGTGAGGCCTTAGATTGGATCTAGGCTCACTGCGTTGTTGGCGTGCTGCGCAACATGACATTGAGGTCGATAAGATTTGTGATGCAGACGAATATCATACAATTTCTATATAGAAACTTTGGGGGCCACAAAAGACAATATCGTAAGTCAAACTCCTCAAGTGGGTTCTAGTTCTAGTATTGTTGCACAACGAAATACGATCAGCGATTTCATGTCTTTCATGGCACAAGTCGAGACTCGAATGCAAAAAACTCAAATAGAACTTGACCACTATCTCAAAGAACTACTTGTAAAGTACAAAAGCAAAGAATTTGATGTTTTAGAGTGATAAAAGTCGAAAGCTCGTGAATCACAGTACCATGTGCTCTCATTGATGGCATGAGACATATTGTCAATTCCAATTTTAACTTGGCATCAGAATCTGCTTTTAGCACGAGGAGTTGCGTCGTGAACAAGTATCGAAGCTCACTTACACCGGAATCAGTTGAAACACTCATTTATACGTAAGATTGGCTACGTCCGATCTAGGGAAAAGGAAACTCTGTTAATGAGGAGTTCGAGGAAGATAAGACTGAGAAGTAAGATGAGACAGTACGTACAACAATCGCATGAAGCGGGATGAGACAGTGCCTTCTATTTCCCTCTCATTTGCTTATGACAATTTGACAATTATTATTTGTGGACTTAAATTGTAACATTTGATGGATAGATAAATATTTTCTATGCTTATCAGCTATCCGCTTATGTATTTTAATATTTTTTTGTATATTTTTTCTCTTTTCGTTTATACTTTTAAATGACTTAATATTTCTTAAATTTCAAATGATTGACTGGTTGTGTTTGTTTATCTTCATTTCTTAATTATTCATATTGCATTAGCTAACCAAATATTCTTTCTTTTAAAATTCATAGTTATAGATATATCATTAGAAGATGATTCATCGGCAAATATTTGGGATTATAGACCTCATGTCTACTCCTAGGATGGAAAGATAAAGTTACAATGTAAGTTGTATATATTAAACAACTTGTAAAGAAAATAAATTGGTTAAAATTACATTTGGTTTATCGGGGAGGAGATGCCGCCCCATATAGCAATGCTCTTCTAGAAGTCCGTAATTTATTTCGAGTCATTCTTGACTCAAATACAAAGGCTTCCACCCCTTCCCCTACAGCCAATACAACCAACCACAGAAGATATAGAAGTATGCCTATTATAAATGAAGAATGTTCAAGCAAAGGAAGAGCCCCCATGCTTAGTAGAGAAGAAGAAGATAAATTATTAAGGGATCATGAAGAACGAGATTATAAAGAAGCTGTAAAATAAAGTTTGGAATTAACATCCAAGACCAAACAACATCAATTCCCTCCAAAACAATATGATGTCGAAGCAGGCATGAGTATGAGACATAAGATAGGTGATAAATCATCAAAGTTTTTTAAAAGTCTCGTTGCCTTATATAGGCGGTTGGAAATCGTGTACAAATTGAATCATAAAAAGATGTTTAAAAAAAAAAAAAAAAAACTTGTTAAATCTATAAATAAGGATAATGGAAAGACATCTCCATCATCCGATTCAGAAGAGATAAACAATCATCGTTTAGACACCTCCGGCTTGGACTCAGACCAAAGTTCCCCCACAGTTTAAGCCGTAAAAAGAGAACCAATGGATGATTCTGGCGACGAAGTTGGGGAGGGGATTACTCTTATGGATAAGGTTACTTGGGTTACACACCACGAAAACATTCATCATACGGAGGATATTGAATGAATGAATAGTTTATTGATTTGTATATAGAACCCATCTAAGATTGTAAACATACTTTTGAATTTTGACAATGTTTACTTACTTTGATATTTTTTTTTTTTTACAAATTACTTTTGAGTCTTTGACAATGTTTATTTTGAACAACTCAATTCAAGTAGAAAAAAAAAAAAGAATAAAAAAATAAAAGCTCAACTCGACCCAACTCAGTTTTAACTCAACTTGACTCAATCCTTGTGACTCGGTCTAGGTTAGTCCATGCCAGACCCAAACTCGAATTGGGCCAGGCATGCTGGACTCGATAACCAGTCAGGTCTGGTCAGGTCTATTTCAAAACCAGGCCGAGTTGGGTCAACCCTAACTCATTCTGACTCGACTCAATGCCCAGCTTTATTTCAAGCCTACTTAATGAGTGGCTCATATCCCTAGCACGTGGCATTGTATTGCGCCTCTCATTTAATCACAACCCAAAAACAATAATAAAAATGATAATAGTACCCAAGTAACCATTGCAGTGATAACTTTTTTCCATAGAACATCAACCGTTGGTTTTTTTTTTTTTTTTTTTTAATTATCCGATTAGTAACTATAATTACATAACATATGTAACTTTTCCAAGTACCCAGTATCCACAGTAAGGCCTTATAAATCAATGGTTAGGATCCCATCCATGTTGGTTTCATTAACGGAGATTTAGTGCTTGATAACTGATTCAGATATTAGAATTTAGCATAGGATACTTTCTTCATCATGATACTTTTTCTTCTTTCTTGTGTTTGTTTGGCGTATTCAACTACTTTTAGCAGCAAATATACAGATGCATGATTTGCTTTACAAAATAAAAGGTCCACCGTCCAAATGAGGGCATATCTCCTTCATATGCAAAACCTTACTAGGTATTACACAATGCTCTGACCCGGAGTTTGTAGGGTTGTACAAGTTATCGATCCAGAGATTAATATGATGGGCCTCATCCTGGAGGGCCATTAACAAGTTCCACAGATTAAAAGATCCTAGCCATTGAATATTTGGCCTTTTATGGCTGGCATGAAGCAAGCTGTTTTTACTTTCTTAACTGTGTATTAGTGGGGGCGCGTTATTGAAGTGATAGTATTTTTAAAGTTTGGAGAGATACTGGTGAATGGGCTATCCACAGTGGGGGCCATCATACCAATGGTTTAGATGACAGAAGCATAGGCCCCACCTGTTTACAAATACTCACTGGGCCCAAGCATTGCATAATTCCTCAAACTATATATGATAAGATGAGAGAATATGCTTTCGAGAATCCATATTAAAACGGCCTTCATCAATCCAAAACGAATATAATTCCTTACTCTGGATGCCACCCATTTACAACAGAGCATCGTGATTATGAACTGTTTCCGTTAGGACAGTCAGGCCGGCCCTACTCAAAATTCTGATTTGGCAGGCCTAAGCCCGGCCCATTGACACCCTTAATTATTTAAGTAGGTGAACCATACCATATATACTCTGGCAGAGATTGGCGGATCACTGCTGGTGCACACATCCATTTAAATGTGGAATGCATGTAAGTGGAACCTGACCAATCAGATCCCATGCCCCATTTTGGATGGACCATTGGCCCAGATAGCAGATTGAAAAGATCCTAAAGCAATTTGACTTTGGTAGTTGAATTTGGATACTTGACTAATGTTCCTTCCCACTACCCATTTGATGGTCGTTCATCTTCTGGTTAGGATCATCTAACCAGTTTAAATTTTTGGGCCACTTGCCTTTGAGTAGGGACCCTGATTTGAACGGTATGGATTGACATATCTGCGTACCAAGTGTACAGTCAACAGTGTGTCCTTTGTGATTAAAACCAACCATAAGCCCCCACGGTTGCTAATGCCATATCAGGTGAATCTGCCGGCCCAAAATTAAGGTGGTCCATCAATCAGGTGAGCCGGCCTAATTTTTGGGCCATGTCATCGATTTGGTGAGATACAATGGAAGGCTGGATTTGGCACATGTATCTGCACGTGTGTGTTACTAGCAAATTAGGAGTATGGGAATACCTTCTCTTTCTTTTTTTCCCAGTGTAACGTAGGTGAAGCATCCGAACCTTGAAAGCAGTGGGCCATACCTTGAAGATCAACCAGAACAAAAGGTGGCAAAATCCACTTATTAGGTGGGCCACACACACACACACACACACACACATATATATATATATATATATATATATATATATATATATATATGGGAAATGGTACTATGAGGTCGAGGTATGTGAGCCCCACCGTGATGTGTGTTAAACATCAACACCATGAATTGATGGGTCACCTTTAGGTTATGGGATATCTCAAAAATCAGCCGTATACAGAACTCAAGTAGACCATACCATCTAAAACCATGTGAATAGATGCCTAAAAACTTATAAAAGTACTTGGTGGGGCCAATTGAGTTTTGGATGCAACTAAAATTTGATCTGATCTCTCATCCAAGTGGAACACACACAATGGATGGTATAGATTTATGAGCCACATCTCGGTGGTCCCAATAAATGATTATGAATGATTTAATGGAGAGTAACCCTTCTTAACTATTATATGTGGTGTGGCCCACCCAAGTCATAGATTGAGTTGATTTTTAATGGTGTGGCCCATCATGAAATGGTGCATATGACTGATGGGATAGATGTTTAACACACATAACGGTGGGGCTCACACAGTTCAACTTCATGGGAACTTCCCGTGAGGTCGACCTCCATAAGGCCGACTTCATGGGAGCTTCCCATGAGGTGCAGCTGTAGCTGTGTGGGCCCCACCTAGATGTGTGTGGAACATCAATCCTGCGTATTTGATGGGTCTTCTTTAGGTCATAGGATATCCCAAAAATCCGCTGTAGGCAGAACTCAGGTGGAGCATACCATTTAAAACCATGTAAAGACATACCTGAAACAAATAAAATTACCTGGTGGGACCCTCCTGAGTTTTGGATGTGGCTGAAACTTGGTTTGACACCTCATTCAAGTGGGACACACAATGGAAGGGCTGGTTTGTGAACCACATCTCAGTGGGCCCAATAAATGATTATGAATGTTTTAATGGGAGGGTGATGCCTCTCAACTGTTGTATGTGGTGTGGCCCACCTAAGTCATGGATTGACTTGATTTTTAATCCCATGGTCCACCATGAAATGGTTCATCTTGCTGATGGGGTAGATGTTCGACACACATCACGGCGGGACCCACACAGCTCGATCTCATGGGAAGTTCCCATGAGGTCGATCTCATATTATCATTTCCATATAGAGAGAGAGAGAGCGAGAGAGAGAGAGAGAGAGAGAGAGAGAGATTCGTACCATCGGCTATTCACTGATTTTGAAGGCGTATCCGTCCGATGATGAATAGACAGATCCCGGATTTGTCCTTGCATAGGTGATGTTATTAATAGTAGACACATTTGGTGGGAAAGAAAGAAGTGTACGTAAAAGTACCCATACAATGTTGCATGTGAACATCTCTTTTTCACCCGTTCATCTTCTTCCTGTGATGACGATTTCTTGTCCAGCAAAGACCAATATAGGTATAAATGATCACTTGTTAAGTAACTATAAGAACTGGGCTAGCTAACAACTGGTGGGTACAAACAGTGGTAGACTATGACTCATGAGTTTCAACATCCAGGTCGGTCATAACATATGAACTTCGAATTTCGGGGTATAAATCTTTATGGGTGGTCCACTTGAGCGGAGAATCAGCCAGATTTTTGGTAATAAGGGCGAAAAGGGGGTGCTGCACCTTATGGACAAGGTGGATCTTATGCACATGGAGTGGTTTCCCTCGCAAGCGCACAGACCGTGCCTGCTGGTAGTCTTGCAAGAGTTTCCATTGTAAGGTTTTACATCTAGCCCATCTTTTCTGCCAAAGTATTGAGTGCTAGACGTCCGACCGGTACTGAAAAAGGTAAAAGTAAAGTGCAACTAGCTGCACATGATCTCACCACGTTAAAAATATCCCATTTCCATTTTTCTACTTCTTCGCACACATTTGAAATGTATGTTTAGAAGGGGGTCAAAGAAGAGAGTCTCCCTTCTTCATTCGAGGCTCGTCAGAGTCTTTAGTTATATTAAAGGCCCTAACAAGTCTGTCAACTTGCTTACTGGCTAGTTAGTTTTGAATCCTCTATATAGACTGTAAATAAATCACGTGTGTTAGAACCAAATTGCGAAATTGATAAATTGTCTATACATCATTAATAAAGATTCAATACCATAACCTTAAAGCATACCTAATTAGGAAGATATTCTCATACCTCACATTCCTAGGAGAATCTTCAATGGGACCAAGGTTTTTTCTCTTGTATTGATGAGAGGTCTAAGACATATTTATAGAAAAGAGGGCTACAGAAGATTATACATCATACTTCTCTCCTCTAGGGTGTTCACATCGTAGATTTTTATATCCGACTTAATAATTGTGTATAGGGACCATGGTTCAAGTATTCTATCCCAAACCTATTTACAACAATCATAACTGTGGTGGAGCCCACTAAATCGCTCAATTTAAATAATCCAACGATCAAATCTAAACTGATAATCATGTATGGCATATCTAATAAGAGTCTTATAATGTACACATGATTACATGCTCGACAAACTGTGATACATATGAGGGAGATATTGTTAGGCCATGGATCATCACGGGATTTATCAACAAACGTGTATAGATATGATTCTATTATCATTGTACTTTTTTATTTATCTACTCGAAGTTTGGATTTTATCTATTTCTTGGATAGAAAAACCAGTCTTATGTCCTCAAAATTTGGTCACTTGCAAGTTTCTGTGTTGAATGCTTATCTAGTCTGATGTATTTAGGTTGAGAAGTTACAACCGTGAGTACTTCTTAAATCCATATTGGCTACATCTGTGCACGGACACGTACTAGTATTCTCTAAAGAAAAAAAAAGAGAGAGAGAGAGAGAGAGAGTGGCCGTATTGTAAGCTAGGAAAGAAAAATGATCCATTCTCTAGTGCTCACACTAGATATAGACCAAACTGTTTTAGGACGTTTTGAACCCACACTACAGGAAAGAGCGTTTTTACCAACAAAATTTTTGCCGACGAACCCAACTCCCATACTACTGTTTTTATTAGGCTTTGGATGGTATAAAAAGTTTGAAATATGTTTGGTTAGCACATGTAAAATCTTGGAAGCATTCACTTTTATTATTTTTTAGTATCCGTAGTACAAGTGGCAAACTTGTGTGAGAGATCCAAACCGATTTTTGAAGTGGTCTACGAGATGCCTGGGCCACGCAATGATGCCTAAAGATGACAGGTCTTCATTAACCATAATTGAAAAATATTTGATCCGTGATCTAATCACATCATGCAGAAACTTTGATTGCCCATCTATTTCAAAAAGTACTTTGGTTGGATGATTTTAGTCATCCTATCAGTTGGTAGGAAAAAGGATGGTCCATATTAATCACATTAGCGAAAGTGCTATCTTGATTTATACCATCCACATGTGGTGAAAGAAAGTTGCTAAGAAAAAGGGTGTAGACGAGAGGGTGCTAGGGTCGTGGGAAAAGGCTAATCATGAAACAGCCTCAAGATGTAGCCAAACATACATATTTTTTGTGAAAAAAGCTAAGAATTTTGTTTCCGGAGCGCAAAACCCAAAAAACTGTGCATCTACCATTTATGCCATCTTGAGCAATGATGATGAGTGGCCCCACCACCAAATAACCAAATAAGAAAGTTGATATGGATGATAAGATGACAAAGGATAGATTTAAAAATGAATGCCATAAAAAAATCTTAGGAGTATGATGTAGGGATGAACGTGATAAGGTTAATCACTGACTTCTTCGAGAATAACTACTCTGAATCCACAGAGTTTCTTTGGACTCCTCACAGAGACTTCTTGAATCCACGAGGAAAAAAAAAAAAAAAAAAAAACAAGGAAAATTAAAAAAAATAAATTCTATATAAAATTCATAATTTGATTGATAGATGAATAAATGAGTTTACACCCCTTTAAATAGGGATACTAAGCAATGAGAGAAGTTTCAGAATTAAATTACAACTAAAATTCCTAGAATTCGCAACTTACTATAAATAGTAAAACTTATTATTTATAGACGGCCATGATTCCTACTAGTGCGCATGGTTTTCGGCCAAAAATAGTAAATGTCCTACTTGGTATTCTCCTAATTGTTCTAAAATCTTTTCACATTGAGTGCAACTCTTAAGGCCCAACGGATGAAGAGTTTACTCGAACTAAAACTTATTATAAATAGTAAAAACAAAAATAAAATGAGAATTTAACCGTTGATATAATGGTATTTCGCAAATTTAGCGTGCGCAACCTGTTGGGTGGCTAAACTAGCTCATCCTACCCCAAAATCAGATATGGTACATCCAATAACTCATTCCGGTTTGCAAGATACAATCGTTTTAAGTTCTGATGGTCCAGATCACCTCTGCTTCCGATTGGGCCTTTTCTGATCCATCTTTGCCATGAAACTATCCACAACCCACTCTACATCAAAGTAGCACCCTTCTGTTAGATGGGGAGGAAAAGCAGACTAAGATATTCCAGTCATGTGCAACGAAGACTAAGATTTACGCTGGTCAGAAGTAGTTCACTTACAACGCGTAAGTTTGCTCAAGTTTAAAGCTTTAAAAATAGCTAAGGGTAAGCTAAAGAGGGTAGCAAGTAAAGGCTCAGTAAGTTATGATTCAACTAAGGATATGGTGAATAGTAAAAGAGATTGGTGGAATAGGATTCATGTAGCCAACCCCATTTTAAGTATAAGATTTAGAGTGGAACAGTGAATAGGATTCATGCATCCAGGCCCAATTAATAGGTATAAGTTTTAGATGATGATGACAACCCTAACTAAATGGGATAGTGATGATTTAAGTATTGGACCACCACTCTTGTTGACTTTTTTTTTTCTTTAAATAGATCCGCACACACTCACACCACATGGGCAGTTGAACCTATGATCTTATCTAGCATTGAAACACAACCTGTATACTTCTTAGCCATGGAAGAGGACATAACTTAGCTTACCTTGGCTGTATGTGTAGACCTTGTTATAGTTGGTAACTCATGATTAGCGGTTGATGATTTATATATATACTGAAACTTTGGCCTACTTGCCATACAATCACATGGTGCCACCAGTGCATATGCTGTACACTGCAGCATGTCTCTTTTTGAAATTTAAGAATTTCAGACATTTCCAAGAAGTTTAGCAATATATGTACATGTATCTTTGGGTCTTGTAGCAATTCTCAAATGAGAGCATGTGGAGCCGTCTTGAAAAACACCAATCCCCACGAACATGCCAACTTAGCGCATGTGTACTATATCTGGAACATTCACCAGTGATATAGAGCAGGTCGCAGACACTTTCATGGCCAAGATGGATTAGAAAAGGCCAGTGTGATCTAGACCGTTAGAACTTAAAATAGACATATCTCGCAAACCAAAATGAGTTATCAGACACACCATATATGATTTTGGGGTAGGACGAGCTACTTTAGCCACTCAACCCAGTTGCACATGCCGAATTTCTGAAATACCATCAGATCAACAGTTGAATTCCTATTTTAATTTCATTTTTACTATTTATATTAATTTTAATTTTGAGCATAACTCTTCATCGGTTGAGTTTTGGGAATTGCGCCCAGTATAAAAAGTGTTTAGAATAATTAGGAGAATAACATGGTTGAGCCAAATAGGATACTTACTATTTTTGGCCGAAAACCATGAGGTTAGTGGAAATCAAGACCACTTATAAATATATAATAAGTTTATTTAAAGTAAGTCGTGATTTCCGGGAGTTTTATTGATAGTACGATTTTTGGGTCAAGGAACATCCACCAACGGCCTCCTTAGGGTTCTTTATCTTATTTAAAGAGTTGTAAACTCATTTTTCATCATGAATAAAATTATTTCAAATATTTTAAAATTATTTCTATTTTTTTTCTCATGGATTCGAGGTTTCTCTATGAGGTGTCTAGACAAGTTTCGTGAATTCGGAACTGTTATCCCCCAAGGAAGATGGTGCTCGACCTCACGTCCTTCCATGTGTCAATCGTGGACCAGGCAGGTCGTTGGTGGATGTTCCTTGACCCAAAAATCCGCCTGTCCACTCATCAAACAAAGTAACAGGAAAGATGGAACAAAAAATGAATGAATTTAAATAAATTTTTTTTTAAAAAAAAAAAAAAGGTTAGAAAAATGCAATCAACGGTCATTCTACAAAACCGTGGCCCACTTGATCAGTGGACCAGCCTAATCTTTAGGCTGGGATACATTTACCAACTGGGCCATCTAATGATGCGTCTCCAAGTGGGCCATACATTTACATATGGTCACATCAGCATGTCTGTGGCGATTGGGGCTCCGCACATTCCTTGGAACTTCGAGTCCCTACCGCAAGGTCATCCATGTATTTATTACAGTTCATAGAAGTCACGAGAACATAAGCATGAAAGTCAAAAGACTACCAAAAGTCATGCCCGATAGGACAATTGTTTAATAATCTCGTAGAACGTGATGATTCACAGCCATACAATCAGAAGTTGACACGTGGCATAAATGTAATTCCAATGGAGCCGTCGAAATCATGGACCCACTGTAGATGGCTCCACAACCCATAATCAGATTCGTTGAACGATCCCAGATTCACGACAAATATTTATTGAAAACCGACCATTGACTATTTTACTTCGATCGTCCATTAAATCATGTCGGCCTAGTTAATTTGCAAACCAACGAAAGAATTTGGATGGTTTACAAGTGACATGTCTACCACTTGTAAGTCGGTGAGTGCAGCGTATTAACCACACACTTTTCCAGAGTATCAAAAATTTTCTATGCTAAATAGAATTTTGGTGGCGGGCATTATTAGTATTATCATTATTTTATTAAATTAAGGAGAGGCTTTTTGGATGAAATCAAAAAGGGATAAGATGGAACATTGCAAACACAGCCTTCAATGGAAAAGGTGCAGCCATGCATATTCCTTCCTACCAAAGTTGCAATTGGACTAGCGAAGATACTCAAGAATAATGATAATACAGCATTTTTTGACTCTTTTGGGTGATGACTATGAGATTCTCCACAGTATACCCAAGCCATATGTTTGGACAGGTGGGTCCTAGGGCTTGATTATTTGCTGTCCATCTGATGCTATATCAGTGATCCACCTCCAATGGGAGAAAAAGCATGGGAGGATGGATAGATGTGAGTAAAAGAATGGTGTATCCATTTGAGTGCCATTGAATATTAAATCATATAATTCTCCTATTTACCTAGTTGGTATAACTTTGGCATGAAAGTTAAGGGTCATTTGGGTGGCGTATTAGGGAGAAAATAATACATTAAAAAAATTATTACTTATTATATAATATATTATGATAATGAAAGCTAAGGGTCATTTGGGCAGCATGTTATGGAGCAAATGATGCACTAAAAAAGTATTTCTTATCATATAATCTATTATGATTAAAAAATATTGTTGCATAAAAGTAGGGGTGGCAATTGAAAAGCTCATCAAGTGGATGAGCTCATAGAATATGACGATATTCACATGAGTGAGATGACGTTTGCATAAAGTCAAAGATGGATAGTGCACACTTCAACAATTTACCTAACTACTGTGGGAGTAGAAGGAATCTAGCCACCCCTCTAATCTTACTATTAGAATGCCCCAAACTTAATTAACAGTTTAAATTATCTAGAGGTAAATCTAACAATTAATATTTTATAAGTATCCTGTCTCGAAGCTCTCTGTTGGAAGGTTCGAGGGGAGAATGCATTCACCAAGGGAGAAAGGATCAAGAGAATTGAAGAAATTGGATGTAATAAGACTTATTTCCATTTTATCTGGTCTCTCTTTATGTCAATTTTGTTTCTCATTTGAATTTAAATTCAAAATTAAAATATGAGAAAAATGAAAAGGTGAATATCCTCTCAAAGGTGTTCCAATAGAAATCATATAGACATTACTCACTAATTATTACACCCCCGATAGGGATCGATGCCAAGACCTCAAGTGTTGAAACAAGGTATCTCCACTCAGCCTGCCAGTTGAACTATGGATTTGGGTGCGTAAGCTATGCTAAGGTTGAGCAGAAGTTGGCCCTAGCCTATCCCGAGTCCCACAAGCCTTGCCTCAACCTTAACAGGGTTGAAAACGCCTAGCCCTCGGTCAAAAAGTGTTGAATGGTTAAATGCTTGAGATAATTTAACATCAGATTTTTGTGATTTTTTAAATTTTTATCCACAACTAGTCCTACGATATAAATGTTTGAATCATTGAAACATGATTTAACCCTAATAAGTGTCTTTAAAATACAAATGTACAGTGAATGGGATCAACTCTAGTAATTCTTTTTATATAATTTTCATTAACTGGTTGTTGACCAAGCTAATAGGATAGGTCGGTCCATTCATCATTGATCCAATATCATTGGCCAGGCCATCATCATTGGCCCAGCCCAAACACGGAGCCTAGATTTCAAGCTCGTCTACTAGCCTACTAGCCTTAAGCCATGTTTAGGTGCCCAGGCCTTGGCCCTATATGACGGCCACCAGGGAATGGTTGCCCATTATCAATTCTATTTGAAACACTTAATCAAATTATAGTTTTAATCCATTATATACACCACAGTTGTATTATTTTCTTAATTTATAATTTTGAAGTCATTTTTTTCCTTTCTTTTCATTTTTCTCAATGCTTGGTTTTCCATTCTTTTTACTGCGCCGGTGCTGATTACTACATGATAATTGCTGGAGCAAAGAATCTGACCTATTAACAACTTAAGTGGGCACACCATACGGAACATGAGGTGAGGACAATGACGTCACGGACTATCTGATGTAGAGTGGGTCCACAGGCTCTGTGAGGAGCCCAGAGAAGCTCTGTGGATTCAGAGTAGTTATCCTTGAGGAAGACGGTGATCGACCTTGTCACGTTCTGTCGCAGGGATGAACGTGATGAGGATAACTACTCCAAATCCACGGAGCTTCTCTGGACTCCTCACAGAGACTTCTCGAATCCATGAGGAAAGAAAGTAGAAAATATAAATAAATTCTAATAAATTCAAAATTGATTAATTGATGACTAAAAACGAGTTCACAACCCTTTAAATAGGGGTACCAAGCAATGGGAAAGAAATCAGAATCAAACTACAACTAAAACTCCTAGAATCCGCGACTTACTATAAATAGTAAACTTACTATTTATAAACGGTCGTGATGTCTACTAGTGCGCAAGGTTTCCGGCCAAAAATAGTAAGTGTCCTATTTGGCTTCACCAAACCGTTCTCCTAATTATTCTAAGCTCTTTTCACGGTGGGTGCAACTCCTAAAGTCCAACGGATGAAGAGTTATAATCAAACTAAAACTTACTATCCGACGGATGAAGAGTTATAATCAAACTAAAACTTACTATTTATAGTAAAAACGAAATTAAAGCAGGGAAACGACCGTCGATCCAGGGGTTTTTCGCAATTCCGAGCATCGCAACCCTACGTAGCTGGGTTGGTTGGCTAAAGTAGCTCGTTCTACCCCAAAATCATATATTTTACGTCAGCTAACTCATTCCAAATTGCGAGATACGCCCGATCTAAGGTCTGACGGTCCGGATCACTTCTGTCGTTGACCGGGCCTTTTCTGATCCATCTTGGCCATGAAACTGTCCGCGACCTGCTCTACATCACGTTCATCCCTTCATCACTATCCAAATCAATGATGAACCTCTATTGTAATTGATATGTATGATTTGATAAATTTTACTTTTAAGATGGAAGGTAGTCAAAGGTAATGGATAGTCTAGATCAATGATCATGTATTATCAATTATACCAAATATTCATCGTCCATTTTCATGGCCATTGATTAGCTAGCCAGATCATTTAATCAAAGTTATTTTGTTAAGAGAGGGAGAGAATTAAAAAGGTAGGCCCTGCAACGATGGAAGTACCTGATCACTATCGTCCCGTTAATTATAATTAATAATTTAACATGGACTATCCATTTCCTATTCATTAGCGGATGGGATGGTTAGGATTGCCATGTCAAAGTGGCTTTGGATTTGCAGTCAAATATGGCCCAATGTCATGGATGATCCATATTAGTGATTAGACCTTTAGTAAAATTAATATGATCCGTACACTTTCCTACAAATTGTTTGGATGATTGGGATCATCTAATGAAAGTGACGTTGGCTCCCACACCACATGATGGATGATGGATGATCCATTTTAATAATTGGGCTTCTATTACAATTAATATATACCATCATTTAATCCAAGTAATTTTTTAGAGGGACCAAAGATCTTATAGGAACGAAACAAATCCCTATATGACTTGTCCGGCGCGGAAGCAACTTCAGATGAAATCACACAATGCAATAGGAAAAGAAAATTTTAAGCAACCGCAAAAAATACATGAATTTTACATGAAAAAACCCTTGTGAGAAAAAACCACAGCACCAAGCGACAAACAATCCATTATGAACAGAAAGTTACAATAGATGGACAACTTACAAATTTGAAACCCTCGTCTCTACAAACGAATTATCATTCTCAAAACCCTAGCTTACTCTAGTTGTCCTTTTTCCACGATGAGACTGCATGTCCTTAACCCTAATCCCCAATTACAAGCGTACTTAAATACTCCTATACAATATTAGGAAAAAAAATCACGCGCTTACACAAAACCAATGCAAACCGTCAATCGAACCATCAATTGATTGACTCCGATCGATGATCTTCAATAGATCAAAACCCTGTGTTTGATTCAATCGAACATGCCTAAAAGTGTTCAGAGAACAAATTGATTAATTTGAAATTTTCTCAATCGATTAATCATTTGTTCGATTGATTGAAATCCTTTGTTTCAGTATTAGATTTAAGGCACTCAATCAACAATCTTCACCGTGACTTTAATCTTATATCTTCAATATTGTTCTAAATCGTTATCACTATCTCTAAATTTCTTTATAACTCCATCTTCGCTTCATGTGCACACTTCGTCTTCATTCATTTTCACCAAGCTTGGGGAAGTTGAGCAAAACCTGAACTTCTCTGCATGAACTACCTTTGTAATCATACCCGTCGGATTTTCACTAGTGTGAATCTTCTCAAGAGTAACACCGTCTTCCTCTAACATTTACATAAAGTGATGACGCACATCAATGTGTTTAGTCCGGGAGTAATACACTGAGTTCTTTACCAAATTGATCAGGTTTTCGCTATCACAATGCATAAGCACGACTTCCTGTTGAAGCCCCATCTCGTTCATCATTCCTCTCAACTAAACTACTTCCTTGAATGCTTCTATCACTGTCATACATTATACTTCGGTTGTGGAAAGAGCAATCACAGACTAAAGCATCGACATTCAACTAATCTCTCCACCAGCTAACACAAACAAGTAATCAAAAGTCGACTTTCTAATGTCCATGTTCCCAGCATAATCTGCATCCATATAACCTACTAGTCTCTCCTTAGATTTTTTAATGTCAAGACATAGTCCATTGTACCTTGTATGTAACACAATAGTTATTTCACTACCTCCTAATATTGTTTGCTGAGATTTGACATGTATATACTCATAACACTCACTGCTTGTAAATATCTGATTTAGCACAAACCATGGCTTACATAAAACTGTCAACTGCGCTCATGTAGGTCACACGAGACATATACTATTTTTCTATCTGAAGGAGGACATTGTTTTGAATAAAGCTGAAAGTGAGCACCGTGGGGTGTGCTAACTAATTTTGCCTTATCAAGTCCTAACTTGACTAAGAACATCTCAAAATACTCCTCATGAAACAACCATAACCTTCTCATTTCCATGTATCTATGTAAGCTGATGCCTAGAATCCTTTTTACAGCCCCCGGATCTTTCATCTTGAATGTCATAGATAATTGAGTCATCAATTTATTAATTTCAAACATGTTATGGCTGGTGATAAGCATATCATCAACATACAATACTAGAATTATAAATTCCCCATCACTCATTGATCTGAAATAGAAATAATGATCAAACTCACTTTTGAAAAATAATTGGCTCAACATGAAATAATCAAACTTTTTATACCACTACCAAGGTGACTATTTCAGGCTGTACAATGACCCTCAGTCAAGTTTGTCTAAAAATTTCTTTGGAGGAACTCATTTGCCAAGTAAAGTCCACTAATACTTTAGAGAGTTGGATTGCCTATGGAATTCCTTTGGAAGAATTGAGGAGATTGAGACAACAACCCGTCGGGGCCATAACGCCTAGTCCACAGGAAGAGTGTAATGATTCGACCCTGTAGGTACCAACAACCGCACATTATACCCCCACCAGAGAGACCACAATAGGTGTCGAGGTGTCGAGGGCAAGCCCACGCCTTCAACTGCGAGATAAAGTTTCTCGGCACCTATTACTTACTCAAAAACGCAAGCTCGCTCTCCTCATATAGAATAGAGTAATCAAGGCGTCTCTCCTGCCTCTATAGAAGTGAGAATGTGTACAAGTGGAGTTGGCCCTTCCAGCAAAGGCAAACAAGTTATGATCGAAGAACCTGTTCAAGAAGAGTCATCAGAGAAAAGTGAAAATGAAGAATCAATCACGACCAGCAACTCTATTGGAGAAAGTAGCTCCTCAAAAGGTGATGATATAAAAGAGGAAGGGGAAGTAAACATTGATGAGGACGATGGTATTGTAGCTAAAGCCTCTACAATTGGTCAAGAAATTCCACAAGATGTATCCACCCTGATCGGCACGATGAACACTAATATTGTCTAAATATTGCACATTTATCCTCTCAATTGTATTAGTTTTCCTAGTATTTAAGTGTTAATTTAATTTAATTATATATGTTTTCTTCATGCGATGAGATTTTAAACCTAAAGATGAATAGATGCTTAAAAGATGGAACTAAAGTTCAAAAGAATGATTATTGAAGAATTGGATATTTAGAGGACATTATTGAAGATTTCAAGTGCCAAAAATCAAAGAAAATCAAGGACAAATGATGAAAAATATACTAAATATCACACAATTCAATAACAAAAATAACAGACTGTTCGATCCCACCTGAAATGGGTTCAGTCCGACCGAAAGTGCACAAAATGTTCCAGCAAGGAATTGTGATTTTCATAGGTAATTTGGCTCGATACTTAGGTCTGACCAAAGGGAAGTTCAGTGCGGCTTAAGGGAGAAAGACTTCAGATATTTTTTGATGAATTTTGGTTGTAGTCAGTGTAACCTAAGGGAGATAGAGACTTCAAATATATTTTGATGAAATTCGGCTACAGCCAAAGATATCTTCAATTGAACTCAGTGCAATTGAATGTGACTGTTAATGCGACCGAAGCATAACAAAAGCGTGTAAATTTAAAGTTAGCGTGAGTTTTTCCTATTTAAAGGGATGTTCTAAGCCTTTCTAAGCACGAATTATAGCTTGGGAGAAAGACCTAGGGGTGATAGAGCTTTCACGGAGCTGTCCTTCTTCTTCAATCCCTGAAATCCATTTTGTCATTTTGGTTTTTTCTTTTCTTTTTTTCTAAGATGTTAGGTATGTTATGTTAATCTTTTAGCTAAGGCTAATGGATGAAACTTGTAGTTTAATTACAATATTTAGTTTATTTAATTCAATAATAATGGGTTGAATGATAATAGAAGATTGAAATAAATTTGTATTTACTTTAAAGTTTTTGAGTTGTAAATTTTTGGATTTGTTGTGCTCTATGAGTATAATGAATGTTTTGATTTAATAATTGTTTAACCTGAATTAGAGAATGATTCAATCTATATAATTGATTAATCTATTATTACCTAAAGGTGTTTTAGACGTTTTTTATTCTATACGATTAAGTTGTAAGTGCTTCATGAGAGAATCATTCAATTGAAATTATATTCTTATTAGTGTTAATAATCGGTTTAATAGAATTATCTTCTAATTGGATAGAATAGGACTTCGATTCCAAGTGGGTTATATATTGAATAAATGAAGGAGATATTGTGATTGTTATGAGTGAATTCATGGATCATTAATATTTTATTTATTTATTTTAAAACTCTTTAACTTATACATTAGATTAAAAATCCAGATAAATTATTACATTTAGACTAGTTTTAGGTGTTGTTCCCCATTCCCTAAATATTCAACCTTAGTCTCACTAAGTTATTACTACATCGCAACCTTATACTTGGGGTTGTCAATCCTTGGGTTCGATCAAACACCCATGTAAAAGAAAAGTCACTCGATTATGGAAAATTTAGCTATTCTCCAGTGGCTAACATCTTTATGTCTTTCATTGCCAATTACTCCCTACTGCCTCGTGAGATGCCTTCTATTCCTCCGACCAACCCTTAAATTCTTCCAACGATTACGGAAGTTTCTTCATCGAGGGAAGTGAAACTCTCCATGCTAATGCAAACAGTGGCAGTGACATTGATTTCCTCGAATAGGCCTTTGTCGATTCCACATAGTGTGAAGGTTGACCAAAACACGATAATCCTTCCCACGACTACTGAAGCAGCTGACAGTGATGCAGAATATATATTGACAGATGAACCCACAATTGCATCTTCTGCCGCCCTGATTATAATTGTCTACATAATTATCTTTACATCGGAGCCTGCTGTTGCTACAACTTCAACCACTTTGGATTCGAGCACCTTGGCTAGAGAATTGTCTTTCAATGTTGCTCCTGTAGTGGTTGTTCCTGAGCTATCAAATATCTATGTTATATATCATCAGATCCTCAACTACATCAGCTCCTTCATTTGTAGCTTTAGAAACATGTATGATTTAAAATCTTCATGGTTTCTTGTTTGAGCAAAATTATCTTATCTTCATTTATCTAATATTATACTTCCTGCTTTTCTTAGAGCTGCTTTAGCCCAAAGTTCGCTCTAGCCCAAAGTTTCTCTGCATGCTTGAATTTGACAACAACAATATCTAATATTCTTTCTTTGGAGAATATTCCTCCCTACAAGCTCAATTTGATTAAAGATGTCTTCTCGGCCATTGCTACATGTTTTAAGACCCTGAGCAGTGGCCCATTCTCAATAACACCTTGGCAATCTTGGACAACTCTGCAAAACTTGCTAAAATTAACATTTCAAGGCTCCATAATTCTCTGGTTCAATTATGCACTTCAATTCATCAATTGGAGTCTGCTCGTAATATGGTCATTGCTTCGGAGATATTGCATCATCAAAAAGAATTATTGCTTCCCAAAGACAAAATATCAAAGAATTCTGTCATTATCTCTGAGTATAAAAGAGAATGCAATTCCCTTCAAGATTAAGCAAAAACTTTTGAGCAAACTTTAACTACTATCAATGAGCTGAATTGCTAATCTTGAAGCTATAAATAGGTTGAAGAATTGAAACCGATCAAGACCAGAGCAGATATTGCTGAGAATGTTAGAATAACTAAGCTTAAAGAATCAAAACTTTTAAAGGACAAGACGACCACTATTTCCTTAGAACATGAGCTCACGTGTGCTCCAGATTAAGCTAGACTTATCATTGAGGCTGAGCTCAACATTGTTGTAGCTCAAGTCTAATTTAAACAAGATTTAAAAAATTACATGTTGGCTTTGGGCATTCCGGAATGATTGTAATACATTGATAGTTTCAAGATATATGAAAATTTTATTTTGTATATTTTAAAACAATTTTAAAGTTCAAATGATATGAGCACTTTTATTCAATTGATATTATACTCTAGCATATAACTATAGATGATTCTTAACTTATATGAATTATGTTTCAGTTACATATTTTTCCATAACTTGAAATATATAATGTGATGATAATCTAGTCATTTAAACTTTTGCTTGTTATCATACTTTACGTTGTATTCGCCTTAGTAAGCAGAACTATCTTAGAGTTCAATCAGTAAACTAAGGTGGCAACCATAATTTAGGCTTTTGAGTATTTGGAGCAACCACAGTTTAGGCTCTTAAGTAGTTGGAGCAACCACAGTTTAAGCTTTTAAGTAGTTGGAGCATGTAGGACTTGTGCTAGTTGGCCTTTATAACTCTTTTCAGTTCATGGAACCACCATTGCTTGGGGAGTTCACTCACTGCAGTCCATTAGAAATTTCCGTTGAAGCTAATGGGGTGATGAACTCGGTAGGATTTACGTACGGAGTTAGCCTCAGTCACTCTTTAGAGTTTGTAGGGCTTACAAGGCTACTTATAGAAATACTAAGTCTAACGCTGTCAATTCATCGGGGGGGGGGCTCTTATAGAGGTCACCTTTTCTCATGAGTTGCTATTGAAAATAAGCTAGAAACTTGAGAGGTCTTATGCATAATTGGCCTATCTATAAATGAACCACAGAACTCATACTATATCCATCTTTTTCTTTGCATGTATAACCTAAGTTCACTCATAGGGGCATTTTCTTTCACTCATCCCCATAGTGCTACCAAGAGTGATATAGACGACACAGGTCTTATGCATAGTTAGCCTTCATGAGCTTTCAACAGCTGACTCATGTTGTTGCCCACGTAATATTTGGAGAATTGATGATGCACATAGGTCTTATCCGTGGCTGGCCTTCATGAGCGTTTAGCTCCTGTCTCTCATTGCACCCCATATAATATTAGGAGAATCTGCAGTAATTTTTGTTGCTTGTATGGGAATTTTTCTTTCATTCATCCCATATTACCATTTAGGTCCTACGTATAGTCGGCATATAACGCCCTTCGTGGCCTTTCTTGGAACCATCTTTGATAATTTGAAGATAATCGAGGATAATCTTTGATATGGAAGGAGATGATCGACAATATTCTCTGATAATTGGAGATAATCGGCAATATTTTTTTTATAATTGGAGATAATCAGTGATATTCTTTGATAATTTGAGATAATCCTTAGATCATTTTTAAGATATCTAAAAAAAAAATTAGAAAGACCGCGGTAATAATTCCGACCGGTTGATATTTTGCAAGATTATCGACAATTACTATATCGAAAGATTGACTATTATCCTCCTTTAGAATCGAAGAATTGAAAATCATATCCTTTTGAAGAAGCATTTGGAGATCATATATTTCTTTGACTTTTCCTTTTATTAATTATCCTTTATTCTTGCTTTATCAAAAAATAAAAATACATGGTTGTTCATTACATCGCGCTGTTACATGATTGTTCATCTCATTGCGTCGATATATGGCTGTACCCATTCTGATACCTTTTGATTGGGTATAATTTCCATGAATAATCTTTGCAATCAAAATTTTACTTCTTTCAAGGATAGTACATTTTTATGAAACGGACATTGACGGGTGTTTATATCCATTGTGTATTCTAATCTACGACACGATAAGCCCCATTAGAGTAAACTTTTGTTATACTATACGGTCCATCCCATTTGGGATCAAATTTGCCTTCGATTTTATGAGTCACCACAATGGACTTTTTTAGCATCAACAACATGTGCCCTTTCTTGAATGAGTGGTATTTAACCTTCTTGTCAAAGGCGACGACCATTTATACTTAATATAGCTCTAAATAATGATGCGCTGCTAGCCATTTTTATCTAGAGTATCTAACTCCGTTAGCCTTATTTTGGTATTTTCATCTTCCGTTATTGACTCGCGTACAACCACCCTGAGTGACGCGCCATGCATTTCAATTGGCAAAATAACTTCGACTTCATAAATCAATGAGTAAGGAATGGCTTTCGTCGCCATTAAATGAGTTGTTCGGTAGCCCCATAAGGCTTCTTGTAACTTCTCATCCCAGTCACGTTTACTTTCCATGACTTTTTTCTTTAGAATTCTGACTATCATCTTGTTATGCTAAAAAGCTTCCGTCAATTCGTTCGCTGATTGATAATAAGGCATCGAGAATGAATGCTGAATACCAAACTTTCAACACAGTTTTTCTATATTTCTATTTTTGAAAGAAGTATTATTATCAATAACAATTTTCTTTGGGATTTCATGCCGATATATAATTGTATGATGAATAAATTTTGAGACATCTTTTTCTTTGACATTGCGAAGAGTAACAACTTCTGTCCATTTAGAAAAAAAATCTATTGTTGCTAAGATATACTGGCGTCCTTGTGAAGATGGTGGATTGATGGGGTCAATGACATCCAATTCCCGGGCCACAAAGGGCCATAAAGTCATTGATTAATGCAGGTCTTCAGGTGGTATATGTATGATGTCACCATGTATTTGGCACTCATGACATCATTTGGCGAAAGCTATCACGTCTTTAAATATAGTAGGTCAATAACATCTCATGCGATGTATACAGTGAAATAAATTTTGATCGACCTAATAAGTTCTGTATTTTCCTGAATGGGCTTCTTGTAGCACATAATTGACTTCTTTTACATCTAGACATCGTAACAACATCTCATTATAAGATTTTTGTGTATAACACTTTACCATGTACGATAAATCTTTTTAACATTTGCTTGACCTATAATTTCAGCGATTGTTCTTCCAATAGGATCTCGCACTTTATGTAATCTACAAACGGCTGCTGCCAGTCATAATCATGACTTTTAGGCAAGATACTGGTTGCACTTTTACAGTCTTTCTTATAAACTCAGGTGGTGGCAAGAATCTCCGTTCTTCTATTGTCACTTGAAGAGGGATCCCGACAGGGTAAGAGAGTGTCAGACTGACTAATGCATTTGCCTTTGCGTTTCGTGCCGGGGCACGTGTTTAATTTCAACGTCATGAAAATCTTCCAACAATTGTTGCACCCGTTGGTAGTGGGGCAACAATTCCAATTTTCGTATTTCAAATTATATAGTCAACTAATTTATCACTAGCTTAAAATCCCCAAAGATCTGTATAGCTCGATTTTTCATTTCCTAAGCTATTTCCAATCCTATGAAAAGAGTATTATATTCAGCTTCGTTATTTGTACATGATATACTCAAAGTAAAAGAGCACGACAATAAATCACTGTGGGGATTAATGAAAATCATGCCAACACTCGCGCCTGATGTTCGAAATGCACCATCAAAATACATATGCTAATACCTTGGTGGCTCAACTAGCAGCACCTGTTTCATCTGGCAACTCATTAAAAAATCTCTTCACCGCCAGGAACCGGATGGGCTACCAAAAAGTCAGCGATTGCTTGTCCTTTTACTGCCTTGGATGCCACATAAGTTATTGTAAATTCAGAGAGAAGCATCATCCATTTGGCAAACCCACTAGACAACATCGGCCATGTCAATGGATATTTTATTGGATCTGTTTGTAAGATTAGTATTATTTCGTGAGACAAGTAATAATGTCACAGTTATTATATTGCGAAAATAAGGGCTAAGCATTATTTCTCGATGGGAGAATAGTTATATTCCGTCCCTATTAATGTTCAGCTCAGGTAATAGAAGGCGTTTTCTTTCCCTTCCAATTTTTCATGAGGCGGGCGAATGGCTGAAATCTTCTTGCCAAGTTCGATATAAAGTGCCGGATATAAGCTAATTTTTCTTAGAAGCTTTTTAATTCCTATAATGTTCTCGGCTACGACATTTCTTGGATTGCCCTAATCTTTCCTTGGTCGACTTCTATCCCTCGATGCCTGACAATGAACTCAAGGAACTTGTCGGACGATACTCCGAATGCACGCTTTGTCGGATTCATTTTCAATTATTTTTTCTGAGTCGGTGAAAGATTGATAACAAGTGTTCTTAATGCTTTGCATGGCTGTAAGATCGTACTACCAAATCATCGACGTATCATTCAACATGTTTTTACATCATGTCAAGGAAAATATTCTCCATTTTTCTCTGGTATATAGTCCCGACATTTTTTAGCTTGAATGACATAACTTTATAATAATATATCCTTAGAGAGGTTTTGAATGTTGTGGCTCCTTCATTCTCTGGTGTCATACATATTTGATTGTATTTGGCATATCCTTCCATGAAGTACATAACTATGTATTTTGTCGCACTATCAATCAACAATTTTGTTATAGGCAGTAGGAAGTCGTATTTTTAACATGCTTCATTCAGATCCTTGAAGTCAACACATACTCTGATCCGTCCACTCTTTTTCTTGACATGTATTATATTAGAAATCCATTTAAGATATTTTACCTCTCTAATGAAGCCGACCTTAATCAACTTATTTACTTCTTTTTCTATTAATGGTATCAAATTGGGATGGAAGCGCCGTTGCACTTGCTTAATTGTATTTTTCTCATTTGAGATACTGATCTAGTGCATTGCCACTGTGTGTTCTAGGCCAGACATTTCTACGCACGTCTTGGCAAATACATCTATATTTTCTTTCAATAATTCGACATATTGGTTCATTTCTTCCTCTGGTAGGCCAACACTTATGTACGTGTTCCGAGGTTCATCGTCTGTCCCAGATTTATTTCTCGTAATTCATCAACAGTTGGTTGTCTCTTATCTTCTATTTGCATTGACGTTGTTTTGGGTTGCTTCATCTTTTCTTTGACGCTTCCATTTGTCTTAAGGTTTATTTCTTTGCTAACTACCTATAATGCATGAATCATATTTACTTGTGCATATATAGGGGATGCCCTTAGGCCACAAAACTTTTCTCGTTTCTTTTCATGGACACCGGTTAGGATCTATATACCCCCGCCATTATTCAACCCTATTGGTTTATCATAGTCGAATCCCATAGATTGCATTATCTTTCAACTCACCAGGCTATATCTTTTCAAATTTTCTGGTAAGAACTTTTCACTAGTTATTATTTTGTCTATTTCTTCTTCCATTTCCTTTTCTGGTGGGGTATAAAATGTTATTGGCCTTAGATTAGTAGTATTCGGATGTACACAAAACCTATTCGGTACAATAGGGAATGGTTCGCTCCTTTCCAATCGTAGCGCATAAACCATATACTTTGACTGAAAAATCTTCATATGTTATGGTGATAACATTACCAAAGGAGGTTGTCCCATCTACCTTAAATGCTCGGGATGAAATAAAACTTCTTTTTTCTTGATTATGTCAGCTTGGCTCTTGGATCTTTAACTGTCTTTTATTCTCTTTTTTGGACCGTTCAACTTATACGTCCGTTCTTCCTGGCATTTGGGTCTTACGATCTTTTAGCTTTGAGCTTTCCTCATTCATTTTTCCGTCTTACTCCATGACGAATTTATCATAGTAACTTACATCCGCGAAGAATGATTATGCTATTGTTCATGGTTTTGTGTCAACCACAACTTTATATTGGAAACTGTTTTGACATTATTTGAAACACTGATATAGCGTGGACGGCATGATACCATATTGGTGCATCCAAGGTTGCCCCATGAGCAAGTTATAGGTTGTTACTGCATCAATTACGTGGCATACAAACTTTGTAATCAAAATTTCAATTTCTAATACTAGTGTAATCTTTCCTAGTGCTCTCTGACCATCTTAATTGAAACCTTGAATCATCATTCCGTTGGTACGCAAATGTGAGAGGCGGTATACCATTTAACAAACATACTTAGCGGTAGGAGGTTTACCGCAGAGCCAATATCCAATATTATATATTTGACTTGTTTCTAATGAACATAACCAGTGACTATCAGCAGTTTATTGTATTCATTTTCGCCTAACATCAACTCGTCGTCAGAAAACGTAAGAACAAACATACACTTGACTATTTCCATCTCTTTGGATATGACATTCCGCTCTGTATCGTTATCATTTTTGCTTCTGCATTTTCCATCTTATTAGTGAGTAATGCTTCCCTTACTTCGTCATCTAATAATGCTTGAATCAATGTTTGGCGAAAATCCATGTACAAATGCAACGGGTCATATATACTTAGTCGAGTGGGGATACTTTTCAAGTCACTTACGACATCATAAGTCACCTTGGTAACTAGCGAGACTTTGTTACCTAAAGTTTTATCCTCTCGATTTCTTTCATCAGATAATAATTCTCTTTCTTAGAAACTCTCTAGAGCTTTTCTTTATAATGTTATAAAACCTTGCTTTCTCGGAGGTCTTGCTAACTTCTTCCCTAAGCGTAATGTAACCACCACCGTTTTTCGGGCATTTTCAGTGGAGAGCTAACTGGCTCTGCTACCGTTTTTATTGCTGTTTCATTACAATTTTCATAGAATTGTCTGACTAATACTCTTTATAGGATTCATGCACATGAAGTCATCTCTCTCCTGAGCTGCCACATTGACCAATCTCGTTCTCGGTAATTTCAATTTTCCAGAGATATTTTAAGATTTTGATGTTTTTTTTTTTCATAAATAAAATAATAAGAAATATTTATACATAGTTAATGAATGATTTATAGTGAATTCATTTAAACTTATAGATTTATTAAGTAAAAACTGCAATAAGTTCGCAGCAAGATAGCGAGAAATAAAATATACGAGATTTTGAAAATCGCGCGATATGAGTTTTATCGAGAAATTATCGAGATATTAAAAATATCGGCGATATTTGTTACGCTGCGTAGTGTTTTCTTCTCCATGGGTATAATCGGCATGAGGAAAAAGATGAAGGGCAATTAGGTCATTTAATTGAAAAACTAACTTGGACAAACGACAGAAGACAGAAGGCATCCAACGACGTCGGATTCTCCTCCTAAAATACACACCGTTCCTCTACCACAACGCCCTCAACCCTCCCTCTCTGCCTCTCTCTCTCTCTCTCTTCCGAAGCATGACCAGCTCCTCCGCTCCTTCTCGCAAGGTCTTCTTTTTCTTCCTCTTCTTCTACTTCTTCTGTCCTTTTTGCCCTTACTCTTTCCCTAATTTACACATTCTGCCCTTCTCACATATCCATTTTTCCTTTGATCAGGCTCTGAGCAAGATCGCTTGCAACAGACTGCAGAAAGAACTGATGGAATGGCAACTCAATCCCCCCTCTGGATTCAAGCACAAAGTCACTGATAATCTCCAAAGGTCTCTCTCTCTCTCTCTCTCTCTCTCTCTCTCTCTCTCTCCAATCCTCATCCTCATCATCATTTCAATCAGTTTTGAGGATTTTACCAGTTGGATAGTCCACAGGACTACCTGAAAGTGGAGTACTGGACACTCCGTTGTACAGGGGCCCACCATTGGCGATTGGGTCTGGCTGTCTGTTTGCCCCACCATCGCTGATACGGACAGTCTGTCTGTTTGGCGCTCTTTCGTTGGTCTTCCATCTTGCCAAATTCTCTCTTATTCAGGGACCCTCACTGACCGGTTAATGGAGTTTGCGCGTCGTCATCCAGTTGGTGGGGTTTCTGTGTGATGGGCCATCCATGCTCACTGGTTGGATGGTTCCAGTCATGGGGGTGAGCCCCACTGGACTACAATTTCAGGTGGTCCGAGGAACCGCTGATTTTTACCTCTACTCTCCTATTTTCTTGATTTTACATTTGGGTTTTTCTCATTGTATATGTTTTTTTTTTTTAAAATTAATTTTTTTTTTTTTTTTTTAAATTATATATTTAAGATGGATTATCGAAGTCAATGGTGCTCCGGGGACTCTCTACTCAAATGAATCCTACCAGCTTCAAGTTGATTTTCCCGAGCATTATCCCATGGAAGCGCCGCAGGTGAAAATGATCTGATTTCTATTGTCCATTAATTTCATATGCTTTGTTCTGAAGTGAAGATTTGATTTTTCTCTGTTATGAGCAGGTTATTTTTCTCCATCCTGCTCCTCTGCATCCCCACATTTACAGCAATGGCCATATCTGTTTAGGTAATTATCACTTTCATAGTTCTTGGCCCTTGTTTTTTTTTTTTTTTTGGGGGTTGATTTTTGATTGTTTTGGTTCGGTGGATTTGTTGAGTGATTGCGTCTTAATTGTCGGAAGCTGTGATGGCCTGATTTTCGTGTTGTCTTTTATATGATATCATTTCGCTTTTATGCTTTCAAGGAATCTATTCCCTTCCATTGTTATGTGAATTGTGTTTGAAATTGCTTCTAATAGTATAATTTTTATAATCCAAATAAATACCGTAACTGCCCTGGAATTGGTGGCCTATAGTTATCTGAGGAGCCAAGAGGTTATCAAATTCCTGTTGTTTAGTCTTTTCTTGTCTTATGTGCATATCGAGTTTCATCTTGTGACTGTTGATCTGCATAAATTTTAATTCCTCACTTCTGATTGATTGATTGATTATTTTTGGGATTTCCATCTTTTGGGTTTCTTGTGAGTTGTTTTCATCATCCTCAAAAACTCTCCTCTTGATGTTAAAGTCTTTTTTCTTTCTTTTTCATTTTGATTACTTCTTTCTCCTTGATTTTACGATCAAATCACTGTTAAAGAAAATAAACACATAAAGGGTACTGGCAAGGATAAATTTAAGCAGTGAGGCATTGGAGGTCGTAATATGTTCTCTTATTAAGATGTATGGTAGGCGTCCCATAACTATAATTTTATCATTTTACACTCCCTAAAATGCATGAATCTGAAAGGGCTGAAGTTGTAAACAATTGGTTGGCCAATAAAAACCTTAAAACCATGCACATATTTCCTACCACCTTCCTCTTTTACTTTGAAATGAAAGAGTGGATGTTACTAAATTTATAAAAGAAAGACAAAAACCATGTAGAAGAGGAATACTTCATCCGACATATTTTGCCATGGAATTATTATTATTATTATTTTTGATAGGTAAGCTGGACTTGAACCCGTGACGTCAATGTTGAAATTCCCCATCTGCTATTGAGCTATGGGTTCAAACCCTTGTCATGGAATTAACTTGTTACATATCAATTCATTGGAATACAAGTTGCTTTCACGATGTGTATGAGAGACACCAACTCTGTGAAAGACAGTCCTTCGTGCATCACTTCAGATACAAACCATATGGAGGAGTGTCCTTTTTATTGAATGGTAATAATAAATTTATTAAGCAAGAAAAGAAGAAAATCAGAATGGCCTGCAGAAAGAAACAAAAAGGCCAGTTTCAACTTTGAGGTCTTGGGTTTGAGCCTAGTTTATGTACCCAAAAAAGAAAAAAAAAGAAAGAAAGAAGGAAATGAAAAGGAGGCATCATCCAATTAGAACAAAGCAGAATCCATCCCCCAATATACATCAAAAGACTCCCGGTTATATCCCTTGAAAACAGTAACACCCAAGACCCAATTGATGACCATGTTTTGAGCCCCATGAGAAATACTCTGTAATGAATCAGCTTTATTACAAAAATGTTAATTAGTTTTGCTATCTCAGAATCAACCATAATCTAGTTATGGAGACTCAAAAGGCCATAAAACTGTTCTTCTTTTGCCCATATGAACCCCGTACCAAACTTGGAGAGAATTATGAGTGCCCTCACCCTGACATCATCCACTCAAAAGGCTAAAAAGTCTCCACCAGATCTTCAAAGAGAAAGCGCAATATATAAAATATCTTCCACATTTTCCTCATTATGAAGACAAGGCATGCAAACATTGGGGATTACGAATTGCTACTCCTGAAGTGATGTAACGTCTGGACTTTATCTCTTCCCACTAGCTAGCTGAATGCTACAACCCTTGGAGGGCAAGGAATCCTATACGTGTATGCTGTCGGCTCATCTATTTGAATGTTCAAATTCCTAGCTCACATAGAGCAAAAGGACCTGACGGAAGAATTCCTATTCATGGAGTATTCTTTACACCATGGATCATAGTGTGATTTTCCTTTGATCCGAATAGTTGTGGCGAGACTCCTATAGAATCTTAAACTCTTCCATGAGGCCAACATATTAGTGTTGAATGCATGCAAGTTACCAAGTGGCCAACATATGCACGAATAAATTAATGTCATACAGGTCTATACCGAACTTCTTATTATATCATTCCAATGTAGTCGTGTTGTATCCCTATTTCTATGAACAAAAGTCTTCCATTTCTTTCCAAAGGGCAAATCATCCAAAGCATCTAAAGGTTGATTTGGAGAAAGCAAATGGTTATGTAAATTGTCGATTTGTGGATTATGGGATTTGGAAAGCGTTGTAGCTTGGAGGAAGTGGATCAGTGGGTGCATCTCACTGTTTGGGCTCTTTGGAAGCACCAATGGCATTCGGCAAGGAGATCCATTATCAGCATTGTTATTTACAATAGTTGCCAAAGCATTAAGCAAACATTTGGCATGGGTGGTTGATAAAGGAATAGTGGAAGGGATGGCTATAAAAGAAGTCAAAGTCACTCATGTGCAATATGCGGATGATACATTGCTGCTTGGAGCCAGTAAGGAATTGAAAATTCATGGATTCAAAGACATTATACATTGTTTTGAAACTGTTTCGAGGCTTAAAGTCAACCTCTCAAAAAGCAACATATCAGGGGTAAACTTGAATGAGGAGGAAATTAGAGGAATGAAGGGAACAATGGGATGCAAAAAGGTTGAGATGCCCATAATCTATTGGGGATGCCCTTGGGTCCCGGAAAGCCTCCAAGCTAGGTATTCCATAATGGTAATGGTGGCCGTAATGGCCACCACCATCACCTTTACGTTATAGGTAGTAACGGCCGTTACGACTCACGTAATGGTTGTTATGGTCTCTTAAAAAAAAATAAAATAAAATAAAAATGGAGAAAACCCAAAAAACTTGTATCGGCCCCATAATGGACTGCAACGGGGTTGTTATGGGGGCTGTAACAGCTGTTACGAGTCGTTTTTTCCATAAAGACCATTACGGCCTTACGACCCTTTAACGCGTAACGGTTGCCACCGTTACCTTTACAACCCTGTAACGGTCGTTACGACACACCATCCCCCCAAGCGCAGCACTGGATCAAGTTTTTGAGAGGGGCAGAATGAAACTGGCAGCAAGGAAAGGGAATAACTTATCAATAAGGGGAAGAATGACACTAACAAAAGCCATGTTAGCAAGTTTACCATTTCATTTATCAACATTATTCAGATGTCCATCCAAAGTTGCGGCAAAATTAGAGGAATGCAAAAAACTTCCTTTGGAATAATTGGGAAGATAACCATAAGTTCCATAGGGTTGTGCGGGCGGAAGAATGCAGGCTTATGTCGGAACATGGGGTAGGTATAAGGACTATGAAAGATACAAACTTGGCAATATCGGCTAAATGGTGGTGGTGGATTAGATTCAATGAAGCTGAAATGCTGAAGATTTCCTTGTTGAAAAGTACAAGGAAGCTGATAACAAATGGGATGCGAAGTGGAATGTGGAAGGAAAAGATCTACAGTACGGAGGGAGATTTCAAAACATAATGAGAGATTTGCTAAACACATCAAGTTCAAGGTGGAACAAGGAGACGAGCGATGTTTTGAAAGGATATATGGTGTAGCGATGTGCCTTGAAGCTCTCTATGCAGCTCATTGTTCAAATATTGCTACGAAAAGAGAGGAAGTAGTGAAGATGATGAGGGAACTGTATGGTCACTTCGCTTTAGGAGAGTGCTGAAGGATGATGAGATCCCCTTAGTCCTTAGCTTGCTAACAAGACTAGAGGGGCCTCAAACAAATCTAGAGGTGAGTGATGAAAAATTAAGGATGCTAGATCCTAGAGGGAAATTCACGGTCATATCATGGTAGAAGGCTTATGGGAGCAACAAATTGGCAAGGGTGGACCGGGCTTCGGTGGTTTGAATAAGAGTCGTCCCAATGAGAGTAAATGCACTGTGCTGGGAATCATAGTTAACAAATAGTCAAATACTCGAATAATATTCGTAGTATACATGTATTTATCGTTGTTTGTGAAAAATGTCTCGGTACGCTGTATTTTTCAAAAGATACGGCTTAACTCGCATATTCTCCCCCGTGACATATAAAAGACGTATAATACGTGTTTTACACTTGTTCCCTTATAATATAGTGACTTAGAAAAAGGACAATGAGATCAATGGAAAAGAGAAGCCATTTTTAGAATTTTTTAATGGTAGTCGCATTGAGAGCATAGGGATAAAAGGAACCATACATTCAAATGACGTCGGAGTCTGTAAATACTTTTTTTACGTTTAGGATTTTTGAAGTGAAAGAAGCTTTGAGAAAGATGATAGTAGGAAAGGCCCTTGGACTAGATGGTATATAAGTAGAGGTTTGGAAGTTTATTGGAGGTACTGAGTTATTTTGGTTGACAAAGTTGTTCAACAAGATTGTAAGATTGAAGAAAATGCCAGATGAATGGAGGAAAAGTATCAGTATCTATTTATAAGAATTAAGGAGACATACAATGTTGCACTAATTATTGTATGATTAAACTTATGAGCCATATTATGGAACTTTGGGAAAGCTTAATTGAGCAAAGACTAGGGGGGTTTTTGCCTTTTCAATTTCCATTGTAAATGGTGGTACATCCATAATGATTACTTCTCACCATAGTTTGGAAGAGGATGAAATATTGGGGGATTTGTGCCTCAAAAACTGTGTTCACTTGGATAATGATTGCATGAGGATAATCAATGGGTCCCTTTATGATGTATGTGTTTGATCCACGCCATCCATCCATTTTACTAGCTCATTTTAGAGTATGAACCAAGAAATGAGGTAGATCCGAGGCTCATGTGGACCACACCACAGGAAATAGGTCGATAATGACGTTCACCATTGAAAACTTAAACCTTCCTAGGGCCTCCACTAATCCGTATCTTTCATCCAACCTGTTCATATGGTCACACAGACATGGATAAAGGGAAAACACAAATATCTGCTTGGTCCAAAACTTCTATGGCCCACAAGAAGTTTTCAATGGTAGGTGTTTAACGCCCCCTATTTCTTGTAGTGTGGTCCACTTGTGCTTTGGATTTGCCTCAATTTTGGGCTCATGCCCTAAAGTGAGCTAGTAAAATGGATGGATGGTGTGGATCTGGCACATACATCATAATAGGCTCCATGGATTTCAGTCTTTCTTGGGTATTTACATCAAGCCATTCAAACAGCCATATCACGTGAGGTGGCTAGCTGTAATTCTTAATGTATATAATAATTGCTTATTTACTACCATTTACAATGTTAAATGGAAAAAAAAAACACCCCCTAAGGGATGAGATGAATGTATTAGAAAATCAAGTTTGTTTTAAGCCAGGGAGGTTTACTACTGAAGCTATTTTTCTACTTAGACAATTGATGGGGAACCGTAGAGCGAGGAGGAAGGATCTCCATGTGGTCCTTATTGGCTTGGACAAAAGCTTATGAGAGGGTGTTTGGAGAGTTAATTTGGGGGATGTTGGGAAAGAAAGGAGTTTCAAGATGATATATTGACATGGTTAAGGATATGTTTGAGTGGGCAGTAAAAAAATGTGAGGACTGCTAGTGGAGAGAGAAGTGAGTTCCCGGTTATTATAGGGTTGCACCAAGGGTCAAATTGGGCTTGCATATTTTCGCATTGGTTATGGACGAGTTAACGAGGCATTTGCAGGAAGAGATCCCAAGGTGTATTTTGTTTGCAGATAACATAATTTTGATCGACAAGACTAGGGAGAGCATAAACATAAAGCTAGATTTATGAAGGAGTAATTTGGAATCTAAAGGATTTAAAATTAGTCGGATTGAAACATAGCATACAAAGTGCAATTTTAGTAACAATGGTAGTGGGAACGAGGATTAGTAAAGATTACTGATCAAGAAGTTTCCCAAAATGACTACTTTCAATATCTTGGGTCGATAATTCATGAGAGTGGAGATATTGGGAAGGTTGCCCATATAATTCAAGTTGGACATTTGCCTCTGGAGTTTTATGTGATTGTCATGTGCCACTCAAATCGAAAAGGAAAAAATATGGGATGGCTATAAGACTAGCCATGGTTTATGGGACATAATGTTAGCCCATTAAAGAACAACATGTTCACAGGATGAGTGCAACTGAAATGATGATGTTGAGATGGATGGGTGGCAAGACAAGGAAGGATAGAATTAGAAATGAATGCATTCAAGGGAATTTATGAGTAGCCCCAATATGTAATAAGATGAGGAAAAGTAGACTTAGATGTTCGGACATGTGCAACGGAGACCAAGAATTGTGTTAGTTAGAAAGAGTGAGTTGGTAGTTGGTACAAGTCGAAAGATCTAAAAGGGCAATGGGAAGGCCCAAAAGGAAGTGGGTGGAGGTAGTAAGAAAAGACTTGATTACCTAGGTCTAACTAAAGTTATGGCCCTTGATAGAGTGGAATGGTAGAAGAGGATTCATGTAGCCGACCCCAAGGTTTTCCATAATGGCAACAGTGGCCGTTATAGCCATCTTTTTGTAAAAACATGTTTCAGCTCCGTAACGGAACGTTAAGTAGATGGTCAAAATAAGAAATAGTCATGGTCTAAATTCAACGAACAAATATCCATTATAGGATGTTAATCAATCTTATTTTGGGTACATGGCCCATCTGAAGCGCTGCCCAACATTTTGATGGTTTGGATTTGGTACCGGTACATGTACGCCACTTGTACAATGGTCATATGCCCACATATGTACAGTCACAAGATGCTCGAGTATCGTTGCCTCTCTCTCTCTCTCTCTGTTTCTCTCTCTCTCCCTCTCTCTCTCTCCCTCTCTTTCAAAACAATATTTGCTCCAAGGTATTCCATAACGGCAATGGTGGCCGTAAAGGTCACTGCTGTCCCCATTATCATTATTCGTTACAATACAAGTTGTAATGACTGTTACCAACTTTTTTTTTTTTTTTTTTTTTTTTGAAAAAAAAAACATATTGTTATGGGCCATTTTTTTTCCCGTAACGGTTGTTATGACCTCGTAACACATAACGGTTACCACCATTACTGTTACATGATCATTTTAGAATACCTTGGACCCTAATTAGTTGGGATAGGGCTAAGATGAAGATGATGATGATTTGTTTTCGAGGCCTTTTTTTGTTGCTATTTTTATATTTATTTTTACAATTTTCCCTATTATTTTAATTTAAAAAATAGATCTAGCGTGTAGCATAAGCTACACGCAATGTAGCTTACACTACACACTATAGAGGAGTGAGCATGATGCTACATGCTATTTAAAAACTGCTTCAATTCCCAAGCAGCATGGGTTTAATGCAATTGGGCCTAGGAGGGATCCATTTCGTCATGATGCACCTTCTGCCTAGGTCCCTTGAAATATCATACTCCCAATCCTTACATAGGTCAGCGAAGGAACTCCCTTGGAACTAAGGATTTGGAAAAGCCCGACTGAAGGCCATGGCTGAGATTCTTGATTCTTTATCCTAGAAAATTTTGTTGTTCCTTTCTTTCCCGTGGACCCCATATAATTGCATAAGAAAAAAATTGCCACATGATATTCTCTTGAGGCTGGAATGGCGCATCCGACAAATCTCACTATCAAATCCATTATACATCTATTGAGAGTGCTACGTGCCCCCAATAGCTCAGAGCTCTGAACAACAGTTGGAACAAAACAATGGAGGAAGAGAAGATCAATCGACTTCTCATAACATGATGCGCACGTTAGTGATAGCAGAGTTCTGACTCGAGATTATTGACTACGAAGATTTTATTAGCTGTATCTCTCTCTCTAAAAAAAAAAAGATTTTGTTAGCTGTGGAAACCCATATAAACCCTTCAACTCTTGGTGGCATTGGAGCACCCCACAGTTCATGCCAACCAACCCATAAGTATTCAAGACCTAACAAAGTATGGATAGCATGAGAGCGAGAGCGAGCGAGCATTTTGAAGGCAAAGTAAAAAAAAAACGAAAAGGAAGGCAAAATTTTTTTTTGGAAGGATTCGTTTGCTACATGAAAGTAGCACTTTATTGATTAGACATCAATCAATCAATTAATTTCACCATCGAACCTAGTTGCATTGGTTGAACAACTAGCCATCCCCAATTCAAATTGAAGGGAGGAGAGGTTGAAACAGGAATGAAAGAAGTGAGAAAAGTGAAAAGGAAGAAAGAGGAGAGAAAAAAAACCCTAATAGGAAGATTCTTGGAGGCTTGGCAAGTTGACGTCATACTAGATGCAGCCACGACTTATCTTGCACAAAATCTGGAAAGGAAAACAAAAAGATATTCATTGGTTGATTTTTATTTTTATTTTTTAAAATTTATAAATTTGGTCAAAGAAATATTCGTGTTAGGAATCTTATTAAGGATAACTTTCTATGATCTTTTAGTTGAGATAAGGGCTATAATCAGTTAGAGGTAGTCATCTTGAGTAGTTCTTATGAAAGAAATAACTTCTTTTTTTGTTTTGAGATTGATTCTCTTCCTCGCTTGAGGAGTGATTTCTCATGATCCTTTTAGTGTAGTGGTTGCTAAAAAACCTGTCTTGGGGAAAGATGATTTCAACGTTATGAAGCTATATGCGACTTAATGGATTGGAGAGATCAACTTGATCAACTATTTGATCAATTGAGAAGCATAATAGAGATGCAATGGTAACCGATGTCAATTGGTTGGTGGCTTTGATTGGATCAAATAGGAATCAAACTTGACTAGCAATAGGGATGAAGAGGAAAAGAAAACCAAGCACAATTGAATTCCGAGATGAATTGTGTAGTTTGTATGAAATTGATGTCAGTCTTTGAGAGTTCTCTATACTAAATTTTGAATGTCCATTTTACACTACAAGGACAACGCTTTTTAGAAAATGTCCTATGTCGACACTTGTGGTTAATGTTATGGACAAATTTTTAGTTTAATTATTATAGTCTTTTATTTTTCTATTACCTTACACAAACAATTATTTTTTTAGGTTTCTCACTATTAATTCTTTGGGCTCAATGGGCTTATCTTGCATTCATACTCAAGATATCAACGGTTTGCAAATCCCCCTTTGTGGGTAGAACATATAACAGTTCTACTTACATGTAGTATGAGGTCTGATTGTGTTGGCATGTGAGTTTGTTGGTAGTCATGTATACGTGCTATCCCTACTATTTTGTGTTGTAATTGCTTGATTGTCATGTTTCATGATGTGGTTGCCCTGTACTTGGTGGTTTTCCTAGCAGCTACTCCCTCGTGATTCTACTTTTCTACCATCCGCTTTGGGCCCTAAATATAATATTTGGTGTGGGGGTCAATACTGGATAGGATCTTTTTGACATGCAAGTGGTGTTAATAAGAGCCTCTCCATGGCTGGTTTTAACTACCTGAGCAAAAGTGGAAGGCAATTGGTAACGATAATGTTGAAATCATCTTTTCCCAAGATAAAGCTAATTTACCATAAATTCAGAAATTTCATATTCATGACATGTCCAAATTCCAGCCTACGATAGTCTCGCAATGCGAATTTCATAAATTACTGATTAACCAAGACCTATGGGAGATAGAACCCCCATCCTACCATAGGGTTAAATCTGAATTCAATGGAAATCATGTGTCTTGTAAGAGTTTTGATGTGTTAGGGTTGTTTAAAGGCTAGGGAATGTGGGAAATGGGTTTGGGGTATCTAGGCTTAGGGAAATTTTAGAGAGGCGGTTCATATAGTAAAGAGGGAGGCGAGGGTGTATGCAGTGTTGTAGGGTGCTAAATCATCGAATGGAGCCTTGGTCATACCATTGATACATGGAGGATTATGTTGACTTCATTGAGAAGCTACGGAAGCAACATTTTCGTTTGACAAGCTTGGCGATTGAAAGGGAGTTACCCAGATGAAATTCGCAGCTAAGCCAAATGCCTGTTCAAATTAATCCTTGTGTGTAAAAATGCATAAAACAAAACACGCCCTAAAGGGAAAAACTATATAAGCTCAAACTATAGTTAGGAAAAACAACACATGAGAAATTAAGAAGCCCACTCGTAACAAGCTTCTTTGCTTCCCTAAACACTTCCAAATGGGGCCCGCTCCGGTTCAGAAAATGTGGGTCGTACCTCTCTCCAAATAGCTCGAAGACCTGCTAACAAACAACTACCACTTTGCCCTTCCTCTAAGCATTTGACATCATTTTCCCCAAGTAATTATAAGAAAGTTTGAGATTAAATTCGGATGAATAGTGCCCCTGATTTAGGGGACCACTCGAATGTTCTCAAACTGGCCCAAATTCATGCAATGACACTCATCCCAATAATGCATATCCCTAAACATTTGACATTATTCCTCTAAAGTAATTATAATAAAAAATTGAAATTAAATTTGTATGAATAATGCTCGCCGATTTGGGGGACCACATGAATGCCCCTAAATCGGCCACAAATTCATGCAATCCATGCCACTCATCCCACTAATGCATATCCTTGAGCATTTGACATCATCCTCCCTAAGTAATTATGAGAAACAATTGAAATTAATTTGGATGGATATTGCCCCCAATTTGGGGGCCCCACTATGGCTCTCATCCTACTAATGTATATTCTTAAGCGTTTGACATCGTTCATCCCAAGTAATTATAAGAAATTTTTTAAATTAAATTCGGATGAGTAGTGCCTCTGATTTAAGGATCAAGTGAATACCCCAAAATTCATTCAATCTGTGGTATTCATCCTGCTAATGCATATCTCTAACCATTTTACATCATTTCCCTCAAGTAATTATAAGAAAAAAATGAAAATAAACTCGAATGCCCCCAAATCGCAAGTTCATGCAATCTATGACACTCATCGCACTAATGCATATCCCTAAGCATTTGGCATCATTCTCCCCAAGTAATTTGAAGAAAAAATTGAAAGTTAAAACTAACATGATTCATTCCAAAAAAAAAAGCTGAAAAAAAAAGAGAGATGAAAACCTAGATTTCTTGCATGCATTTGTAGATCTACAGAATATACATGTATTTCAACAAACCACACACACACACACACAAATCGCTTTTTGCTGAAAATTATGTAAAACCAGCGAAAATAGGAAAAAAGAAAAGAAAATTAGAAAAACAATGCCTAATCCACCGCAAAGTGAGATGTGGTCCATTTGGTGATGTGATGTTGAATCTAAACATTTCCAGCAAGAACAAAAAACAGAAGAAGATTTTTTACTTATTTTTCGAATTTCCCCAAATTCGGCCCCTAGAGCTTTGATTCTTCCAAAGGATATATATATATATATATATATATATATATATATATATATATATATATGGTATATAAATCTCCAAAGATTGCACAAGAGTGGTTGAAATCACCTTAGAAACACTCCTAAAAATGAAACAAAACTTGAAAAATGAAGAGAAATGTGTAAACCCCTCCCCTCATTCTGTTTATATATATATATATATATATATATATATATACACCTTTAAAAAAATAAATAAATAAAGAAGAGCTGTTTCTAGACTGTTACATGCTCTGCCCATTATGGTCCAAAAAACCCAAAATGGGGCATTGCAGCCCCATATCGTGTAATAGATTGGACCATTATCGTTAATGACCGTTATGTAACTGTTCTTGAACACCTTGTTGGTGTGCCAACCCCAATTGGCTAGTAGAAAGGCTAAGATCATGATGATGATGATGAAAGTTAATTATATAGCCTTTTTTCTTTTCTTTTCTTTTTTTTGATTCTATTTCCTTGCCTTTGTCATTTGAAAGGAGGAGAGGTTGATGAGGACATTTCTAATAGAAATATAGGTAGGTGGATGTAGTTGAAACGTCCCTTTAGGGTGTTGTGTAATTGGCTGCAATGTCTAAATAACTTTGAGGGAAAATTTTAGAAGACGATTACTGTAGGGGGGTAGAGTGGTTGACGGTTGGAAACCCAACATGAGTAGAGATTGATTGTTGTAGTGATGGGGATTTGGAGATTGATGTGTGGGAGAATGAGATAATCCTAAGTCACTTAGTAGTCCCAATAAGGGATAAAATGATGGAGATCATATTGAGATCAGGTTGTGTATGGCAAAATGAAGACATGAGATGGCTCCGTTAAGGAGGGGAACTTCGATTAGAGTTGAAGGGCTTCAAAAGAGGATGAGAGGAGAATTTTAAAGGGGATTGGATCAAGGCAAAGAGATAGGATATGACGGTTTGTCTACTTGCGAGCATAGGGTCTTGATAGGAATGGCTTGCGAACAACATTCATAAAGTTGATCCCTACGGGCCCGGTGGGGCCGAGCTTTATACTGCCCAATCCCAACCCAAAATCCTTTAGGCTAGCCCAAGCTTGGTCCATGTCCCGAAAATAAAAAAAATCCAAAGCATTGCCCATGCCCACCCATATGACAGATTATGTGCCTATCATGGTGTGCTATAAAGGCCGTTATGTAAAGGTAACGGTGGCAACGGTTACATGTTATGGGGTTGTAATGGCCGTAACAGCCATTGTGGAAAAACTGACCTGTAATCGCCGTTAACGGTCTGTTTCGCTTCCTATAAAGGCCATAACAGCCTCGTAATGGTCTGTTATAGGGAAAATATAGGTTTTATGGTTTTCTTTTTTCAATGTTACGAGGTAGATACAAGTTTTTTCGGGTTTTTTTTTTTTCAAGAAAAAAGAGACCTTAATGGCCATTATGGGGGCAGTAACAGCCTTTATGACTTGTATCATAAAGGTAACGGTGGTGGCTATTACGACTACCATTATAGTGTTATCGTTAAGGAACCTATGTCCAGCCTACCTAGGCTCGTGACCACTTTCAGTTGCCAAATGGCCTACTTGTAACGTTACGAGGTACATGCATGACCTAGAAGGCCAAAATCTCATGACCCATGCACATTAGTATGTTAGTTCATTTTAATTGAATGGCTGGCAGGAACACGTGTGCATGCCCGCGTGTGTGTGGGTGTCTCTTAGTGTGTGCCCGTGCACATGTTTTCATTAATGGAACATGTAGATCCATTGAAAGATTTAAAAAAATGCATGTCTGATGAAATTTGTTTGTTGCTATCTGCTCTAATAACAAGTCAACCAAAGATGAAATTCTTACCAAAGATGAAATTCTTAGTGATTGTTGGTTGTATTTGCTGATTTTCACGATAATAGCTTGTTCTACAACAAGATTAACCGTATTTTATACGTTTCAGATGTATTTTGACTTTTGAGGGCCTTTACATGTTCAATTTCAAAATTGCAGTCCAAAAATGGGTACTATTGAGTCGGGTGAATTAGATAATAGACATCTGGCTGGGTGGAATCTCTCTATTATGAGGGGGCCCCTTTCCCATTCTGTATAAATATGCTATTCTATTTATAGAGAATATGGTATAGGGGCACATCCAATTCTTGTAACGAGAGTTGATTTGACTGTCCTAACCATGGTGGAATATTTCTGGGAAGTTAACGAACAAGACTGCAAATGGGTGGACTGTCCTAAGCTTGTGACCCACTGAATGAGTGAATGGGGCTAATTTTTGCACTAGGTGATCTTCGTGGTGGGCCCAACCTATTGGAAGGGTTGGATTTCGCATTCACTTAATAGGTTTGAAGTTACCCACTGGGTGGGCTGTAACTTTTGGTCCGAAACCTTCTCTATATGAAACCTTCTCAAGTCCAACTGGTTGGACCACAAGTAACTGTCCACCCAACAAACAACTTCCAACCTTTCATGTGCGCGTGATATCCAACCCATGCAGTAGGTTGTCAGCTTCATGGGGATCAGATTTGGCAAAAATTATCCACATCCACTCATCGAGTTGACTACAGTTGTCTTTTGTCACATATCCATGGCCAATTTTATTTTTTAATTTAATTTAATTTAATTTCTCTATTGTATGGCCTACTCAAGAGTGGATGAGGCTGACTTTTACATGAGGTGGTGGTTGGCCCAACCTTTTAGTAAGGGTCAGATGTCATGCACGCATGATATAATGGAATTTATTCGCTGGGTGGACCGTAAATTGTGGCCCAACCAGTTGGAACTTGATACCTTCTTTGTGTGTGTCTATATATGTATTATATATATATCATATATATATATATATATATATATATATATATATATATATATTATATATATATATATATATATATTATCTGTGTGCGGCACCGCCCGCACGAGCGTGCATGTTTTAAATAGCTATTCTATACAGAGTTGTACATGAGCTGAGCTGAGCCGAGTTTGGCCCAAGTTTGGTTTGGCTTGTTTATGTGACACCCCCTGTTCGAGCTTTACACAAGCCGAGCTTCGAGCCTATCCCTACTGTTTGAGCTTGGTTTGGTTCAGATTATATGAGCTTGAGCTTGGTTTGGTTTGGTCCAAATATCCGAGCCGAGCCGAGCTGAACCGAGCCAAGTTTGAATAGGGGTCGGCTTGTTGTTTTTGTTAAATAAAAAATATACATAATATGGACTTTTTTTAATACAAAGACAATACTACAAAATGACATTAAAAAAGACTAATACAAAAGTAACAACACTAAAAAATAACATAAAGTTTAATATCCTCCATAGGCTGTTTAATATCCTCCCACCTGATATTTGGATCGACTTCATTTTTTGGCCTATGCCATAAAATGAGCTGGAAAAATGGATGGGCGGCGTGGATATGCATCACATACATTAAGGTGTGCCCCACCACAGGAAAACAATATTGATCCGAAACTTTTGTCCCCCAACAAGTTTGGATCCTGTGTTGTGGTCTACTGGAGGTTTGGATCTTCCTTATTTTTGGTCTCATACCGTAAAATGAGCTGGAAATTTTGATGGACGGCTGGATAAAACACATATATCATGGTGGGGCCTACAGAGCTTTGACACCAGCTACGTGGTGGGTGTTGAGGTCAATAGCTAATTCGAATCTTGCTTTAGCATACTGAGTAAACTTTGTGGGCCCACCATCATGTATATGTATTATCCACGCCATCCATCCGTTTTTACATATCATTTTAGGACATGATCCAAAATTGAATCATATCCAAAGCTCAAGTGGACCAAACCATAGGAAACAGTGTGCATTCGTGTATATGTATTATGTATTATCCACGCCGTCCATCTGCTTTTGCATATCATTTTAGGACATGATCCCAAAATTGAATCATATCCAAAGCTCAACTGGATCACACCACGGGAAACTGTGTGCATACAATCTACGAGCTAAATCAAGCCGAATCAAACCGAGCTGAATCAAGCCAAGCTTTGAGCCGAGCCGGTACTGCCCTGGTTTGAGCTTGGTTTGTTTTTTTAAATGAGCTTAGACTCCTTGGCTTGGTTTGGTTTGAACTTCTATTCAAACCAATCCAAGCCGAGCTTTTTCAAACCAATCCGAGCCGAGCTTTCGAGCTGGCTGGGTTTGTGTCTAGCTCTAATTCTATATAGCATGTAGCTTATGCGACATTGCATAGCTTAGCCTTAATGCTACATTGCTCATGAAAATTCCTCAAGTCTCATGCATCCTATGCTACTTCCTAATTTACATTTGCTCCAGGCTACAGCCTATATGCTACATGCTACGTAGCTTACACTACAAGTTATTTTTCACTAAAACAAAAATATCAATTTACATTTTTAATGGTAATTTTTCTATTTTCAATAGAAATTAGTTAAATCTTTCGGCAATTTTAGTAAAATCAATAAAAGTAATAGCATTAAACCAGTTTTGTTGCTCTTTCTTTATCTTTATAGTTAATCTTTTCCCTATTTTCCTTTTAGTTTATATCGTGTTTGGTTGCCAATGATATCATATAATTTCATTATTACTCGGCCTAATTTGGTGCAAAATATCATGAAATTTCATGATATTTGATGCAACAAGTGCAACCTTAATTAAACATCTAGAAGTATCGTGTAACTTATGCTACATGCTTGCTTACGGCTCACACTTCAAAGGGGTAAACATCATGCTATTTGCTATTTGCTATTTGAAACACTGGTACATGTGCGTGCATGTATGCTAGTTCACTGCATTTACCAAAATTATTAACATACAGAATTTACTAAAATTCTTAACATCCAGAGTAGCCATTGACTTTATGGTTACCAGTTACAAGTCCATTGGCCTGTAGCTGAATGGCTGTCTTGGACTATTTGTTTGAGTCTGTAGGCCTCATTATGTTGTGCATTCATGTTCCATGATTAGATAGGCATGATGAAAACTGGTGAAGCGTCTTGGGGATGAACAGTTCCCTTTTTTTGCTTTCCCATCTGCCCATCTCCCAGTCTCTTCTTTGTTAACTTTGCTAGAGATCATACCTTCTTAACTATTCGCTTTAAATCATGTATTAAATCTCGAATTTGGGAATCAACTCATCAAGTAACCTGAACTTCCATTTGACCAGATTCTTTGTATGATGCTTAATATAAACTTATATTTTGGATGCAATGTTCAGTTGCGAGGTTCGTTTCCACGTGGTTGGAATGAAATGGCAGTAGCAGCAACATTTATCATGCCGAAAATCCAAGCTTTTTGGTCTTTCAGAATTTGATATTTCATTGCATTGCCTGGCAGATATTCTGTATGACTCATGGTCCCCGGCCATGACTGTGAGTTCTATCTGTATAAGCATTCTCTCCATGTTATCAAGCTCGACTGCGAAGGTTCTCATTCAGTGCCTCTTCACTGTGGCTGTGTTTGGATGCTTGATTGAATTCAATGAAGTAGGAATGGCAAAAATGTGGCTGGCCTCGCTCCATTCGCAATGATGGACTTGTCCCCAAATAGCAATTCAGATTGCTTCCCTACTAGATCGAAACATGTGGAATTGCCATTAGGAGTTTCCTGTCATCATTATGGATGAAAAATGATCCCTCCATTTGGTCATTTCCTATGTATTTTATCGAGGGTGCGCTTGCTTGCATCAAATATCATGAAATTTACCTTCCCAAAAAAATCATGAAATATCCTGATATTTGCACCAAATTAGACTGATTTAATCCTGATATTTCATGATTAATCAGTCTAATGTGGCGCAGAATATCATGAAATATCATGCCCCAATTAGGGGTGCAACTTGGGTGGGTTGCGGGTCAACCTTGGTCAAGCCTAGCCTGATCAAACCTCAAGTGGATCCAACCCACAACCTGACCCAAGCTGAATTCCAACCTGAGTTGCCCAACCCTGATTCCTCTGTACATGACCCAACCCAACCTAACCCAACCAAAATACATATGATTATTCCCAACTTGACCTAACCCGACCCGAATTTGCTCAACCTGAATCTATTCTGATTTCCAATGAGGTTGGCATTTTCCAAATTGAACCCAACCTCAGGACCTTGACAACCCGACCCAACCCAACCCGAACTCGGATTGGATCAATTGGGTTTGGGGTGACCTGAACCCAAGTTGTAGCCCTAGCCCCAATTAGTTGGTATAAGGCTTTGATCATCATCATCATAATCATCTAAAGCCTTATACCAATTAATTAGTCAGCTATGTGAATCATGTTCCACCATACCTTCAGTTAAACCATAGGGCCTCCATCCACATCCTTCTTGGCCTTCCTATTGCCCTTTTAGGGCCTTCAATTTGTACCAACTCATTCCTAACTGCTGCGGTTCTTGGTCTCGTGAAATATCATGAAATTTGGTGCAACCAAACACACCCTGGGTTAAATTATAAGTTATAATTCAGTTCACCTGAGCATCCAAACACACCTTGTAAGTTTCCTCATATCCAGTCAATTAATTCCGGTGGTTTCTTCTGACACAACATGATTTTTGCATTCAGCAACGCCCTGCAGATAATGATCGCTACGTGAAGAACTGTAGGAATGGAAGGTCTCCTAAGGAGACTAGATGGTGGTTCCATGATGACAAAGTGTAGAAAAGGCCATACATCTATAGTAGAGAAAGCATTCCTGTGCCCTCATATGCAGTCGGGATGCAGAGCGAATGTTCACGAGTTGCTGCTACTGCTTGAAACTGCATGCCTGTTATTTGTATAGGAAGAAGAGTTGTCAGTATAAAGTACTCACAGACCATTGATAATATACCTGTGCCTTTAAATTATCTAGCCTTTCCTATTTGGATGAGAATCTTTGTCGCCCAACGGCAAGTCTTTTTTCATTAATATCACTTTAACTGGCATGTCTTTACATTCTGTGTTGGTTCCTATTGTGTAGGATATAATAGCATAGCATCTCCATATTTTTATTGCTGTTGTCATTGTCATCATCATCATCATCATTAGGGCTCATTTGGCAGCGGATTCACAGGATTTGCGGGGATTTCATTTTTTTGGGTCATTTGGTAGCAAAGATTTTGAAGGATTTGGATTTCAAAGGAAGCAAAATACCTCAAAAGAGCCTTTTGCAGTCCCACCGTAAAGCTGATTTGCATCCCCACAGGCTGCAAAATCCACTCGACCCTGCATTTAAAATCCACACTGCCAAACAAGTCCTAGCTATTTTATGGTCAGTTTTAGGGATCTTGTTTCACCAATCGTATCTGAGATATGAATTCTCATGATTTCTTTTTTTTTGGTCAAGTTCCACGACTGGCTGCTCACCAGGCATAACCCTATTCCTTTATCTAGGCTTTGGGATTGGTTGGCACATAAGCTTGTAGGTGGAGCTTCTAGAGCTACGGGGTGCTCAATTGAATTTGAGTAATGCAATTTGACAACATTGAACAATCACGAGTAAGCCGTGTGGGACGTGTGGACAGTTCATCCTTCAAGCCCAAGCAATCTCGAGGAAGAGGTAAGTGACGTTGTGTACTTGACTGGGGCTTTCGAATCGATGAACTTGCATTTGTGTTTCACTAGCCAATGGCCAGAACCATGACCGTTGATCGTGTTTTGATTAGTGTGATATTCGCTCGTTCTGCGCCTCACTGCAAGTTTTAAAAATCATTGGAACCAGAACGGTCGTCACGCCATGCCACGGAGGCCATTAATTTGAAATAACAGCCATTATTTTGAAATTACTCACTGTTATATGAGGAAAAGGAGTACAAAAATTATTCAGACCATGAAAGGCGGCCCACTATGGTTGATGGTTGGGATCAATCGTGTCCATGTATTTTCTATCCATTGGTCAATGTTTATGGTCATTCCGTCCAATTGATTCTTAAGAGATGCAGGGAACTTTAGAGTTTTTTTTTTGCCACTTGATGACAGTCCAAATTGACAAGTGAACCATTTACCTCATTGTCAATCTGGATCGCCTATTTTCCTAGATTGATCAGATGGTTAGGACTTTCAAATCAAAAGTAGGTCCTGCACGTGGAGAGTATTATCAATCAAAGGTAGGTCCTACATGGGAGTCGTCATTAATTGGATAGTTAGAATTGTCTGGTCAAAAGTAACTCTGGGACAGGTAATAAAATGTGATCCACAAATGATAGACAGTCTAGATCGATAATTGAGCCTTTCTAGCATAAAGAATCTATACCGTCTGTTTTAATGGTTACTAGATGCTGTGATAAACCTTTCAAGTATAATCGCGTGTGCTGTCTGTCATGTGGCCAGGCATTTTTATAAAAAAACCCGACGCCAATTAATATTTGCTTTTTTACCTTTTTTAACTTTTACCCTGTATGGGGCACGTGTATGTTCACCTGAGCTAGGCATCTTCCCTTTACCACCGTGTATATCAGTCATCGCTGATAAAAAAAATTTCTTTAACCGGTTAATAAATTAAGAGAATGAAATGTCTCTCATCATCGGATGGGAAGCGGATTGCGTCCTGCCCCCGTTAATCCATCCAGACAGTGCTCTGTGGGGCCCAGTGTGATATATGGGTTTTATCCACGCCGTCCATCCCTTTAGCCAGATCATTTTAGGGTATGAACCTAAAACTGAGGCAGATCCAAGGTTCAAGTGGACCACAGTGGGGATTGAACGCCCACCATTAAAAACTTCTTGGGAGCCGCAGAAGTTTTGGATCAATCTGGTATTTGCATTGTCCCTTCATCCAGGTTTATATGACCTTGTGAATAGGCTTGGTGGAAAATAAACTTCACGGTGGCCCTTAGGAAGGTTTCAACGGTGGATGTCATTGTAACCGCTGCTTTACTGTGGTGTGGTTCACTTTATCGTTGGATTTACCTCACTTTTTTTTTTTTTCGCTCATACCTTAAAATGATCTAGAAAAATGGATGGACGGCGTAGGTGAAACACATACATCACTGTGGGGTGGCCCCCAAAGAGCTCGCTGGAGGGATTAGCAGGATGCAATCCGATTTCCACTGGATGCTGCTGTAAAAGAGCGGGATAGCTTCGAAACATTGTGACCTGTGGACCATGCCTTGTACATACCATACGAACGGTTTAGATCTCATCCACGTGTGTCTCTGGTCCAGAAATGGAATGGAACCGCCGAAATGTGGTGCATCCTTCACACCCGATCCACTGCAATAGCTTAGGGCTGTCAATGGGTATCGGGTCCCAAATCGGGTCACGCCTTCGGGACCTGGTTAAAAATCGGGTCTAGTCGGGATCAGGTTGTCTATAGATTGTCTATAGTTAAAGTCAGGTCGGGTTAGATCTAGTGGGTTTAGGGGTGTACATCGGGACGAACCGAGTCCAACTGGGCTCAACCCGGCCTCGCCCTGTCACCAGCCAAACCCAGCCCGAACCCGGCCTAACCCGGTCACCGGGCCAACATATCCAGCCCGCACTCGGCCCGGTTAACAATCGGGCGAGTTAGGGCCAATTTCGGACCTTACAGGAAGTTCATGGAAAAGCTTTGACAAGTTCAAATGGCTAGGATAAGGATTTAGGAATATATATATATATATATATATATATATATATATATATATATATATATATATATATATATATATATATATATATAAAACGACCGAGTCAGGACAGGTTGAGTCGGATTTCGGACTGAGTTGGGCTGAACTGGGACTTGTTCGAACTTGACCGAGCTCAGTTTTGAGCTGAAGAAAATGGTCCGTCCCCCACCGAACTCAGTTCCAGGTCAGGCCGAGTCGAGCTTTTTCGGGACGAGTTGAGCGAGTTAATCGGGCTAGCCCGGTTCATGTGCACCTCTAAGTGGGTTCCTCTCCTCGTCAGATTTAGTTAACATTAACAGTAAGAAGAAATGCTAACGCTAAACCAGTTGGATGTTAAGTTACCACTCATCCAACCTATAACTTTCAATCTATCGAGTGTGTGCAAAATCCACCCCGTCATATAGGTTAGGCGCCATCACGAGGATCACCCTTGGAAAAAAAATCAGATCCATCCACTCATCAGGTGGGCCAAACCATAGAAATTAATGCGATAAATAACAAAACACAATTGTGGTCTACCTGATGGTTGGATGGGGATGATTTTTACAAATGTTAGTCCTCATGGTCGGGCCAGCCTATTGGATTGATAGGATGTTGCACACACGTGACATGATGAAAGTTATCTGCAGTGTGGGCGGTAGCTTAAATGTTCAACCAACCGGGTGGATCTGAGCATTTCTCTATTAATATGTATTGATGCTTTTAAAATGAGGTTGCCTAAGCATACAGATGAAATAGTCCCTATACATACCTTACACGATCAATGTAGCACGTGTGTATGATTTAATTCATTTACCGGAAGGGCCCAATCGAATAAGTGCTCTTATTTACACCGAGCCGAATTCAAATCTTAGATCCAAAGGCCTGATAAGCACTCAACGGGTAACTAAACCTGACCGGATCTGGGTTTGGGTATTCAAGGAACTACACCAGACCTGGCAAGGCACAACTCGTGTACATGCAGCATACATGTACCCCAATATATATCATGGCACCCATTGGACCGATCGTAATCGGAACCATGATACATGGGATAAGTGGCTATAAAATGAATGTAATGGTCCTAATTCAACAAACAAATCTTCGTTTATCTGATTCTCCAATTAATTTGATTTTAGGGATACGTTCAATTGGTTATGATCTTTGTTGAAAAATCGTAGAAGCAAATATTGAATCCATTCAAACAAGTGAGAAACAAATATAAACAAAACAATATGGAGAACACACGATTTTAAGTGAAAAAGTTCTTGCGGGGAAAAAATTACATACAAAGCGACAAACAAGCGATCCACTATGAAAATCAAAGTACAAGTAATGGAATTAACTTATAGATACGAGAAAACCCTTTTAAAAAAATCCTAACTTCTCTTTAGAACAAGCTCTGCGTTCTTAAAATTACTCTAATATCGTATTATACCCAAATATAGTGTAACACCTGATGGGTTTTTTGACCCGTCGTCGATCAGTCGTGAGCCTCGCTCGACCGGTCGAAGGCTGGTCTCGACCGGTCGAAGGCTGGTCTCGACCAGTCGTGGAAAACGAGTCGTAGCACGACTCAAAGTCCAGCGACTGTGGACTATTTTTCTCCGGGGTGCTCGACCAGTCGAAGGAGGTGCTCGACCGGTCGAAAGTGGCTCTCGACCGGTCGTGGACTCGGTTCGATCAATCAAGGTTACGCAGATTTGTTCCGCGATTTTACGCGGATTCGTGTCGCAAAGTCCTTTCGCAACTGGGATGCGGAAGGGAGTTTCCTAAAACTATAAATAGGAGTTCCTAGGGTTTTCTAGGGAGAATAAGAGGGTTTCCTAAAGCTTTACAAGAGATTTGCTAAAGGGTTTAGGGCTATCAAAGGTGAGAGAGAGGGAGAAAGAGAGAGAGAGGAAGCTTATAGAAGGGAGTTCTGCTCGTGGAGGTTATCTACTGTGCAATTTATATCTCAGCACTTCTATGTCCTCGTAATCGGTTACATCTCTCCGTTTTCTCTATTTATCTTATTGTTTATCCACTCCTGCGTGAGTGAAGAAGGTTGTAACGTTCTACTTCATAGTGGATTGTTGATCTGGACGAGGTCCCGTGGTTTTTACCTCTTTGAGGATTTTCCACGTAAAAATCTCTTGTGTGGTGTGTGGTTGATGCATTGATTGTTTTCATTGCTTTATTATCCATAATTCTAGTTTGTTCTTGAGAGCTAGATCCTAAGGTTTTGTGCAAGGCCCCCAACAAAGTGATATTAGAGCCAAGTTCATTGAATGGGTAGGATCAGTTTTGAATTATGGAAGGTGACTCATCAAGGATGATCAGCCTCAATGGTTCTAACTGGACCATATTGAAGGTTAAGATAGAGGGCTTGCTTTATTGCAAGGACCTATATTCTCCAATTTTAGGCATATCAGTAAAATCCAAGGATACGACTAATGATGATTGGAAGAAGATGGACCGAAAGGCGGTGGGGTTTGTTAGACAATGGTTGGATGATTCAGTGTTCCACCATGTGTCTACGGAAACCTCAGCCGCTAGCTTATGACTGAAATTACAAGGGTTGTATGAGAGGAAGACAACCGGTAATAAGATTTTTCTGATAAGGCGACTTGTGAATCTCAAGTTCAAGGATGGTGGTTCTGTGGCCGAGCACATGAATGAGGTCAGCAATATAGTGAACCAACTCACCTCTATGAAGATAGTCCTGAATGATGAATTACAGGCTTTACTATTGCTTAGTTCATTGCCTGACAGTTGGGAGACATTGGTGGTGTCTCTAAGTAACTCCGCGCCAGACGGAAAGATATCCATAGAATAGGTAACCAACCAGTTGTCTCTTCAACGAGGAGACAATGAGGAAGTCTCAGGGCTCTACTCAGCAAGAGGCCCTTGTGACACAGGAACGGGGGAGAGGAAAGAACAGGAAGGGCGGGAAGGCCCGGGATAAATCAAGAGGCAAGTCGAGTAACAGGAAAGATGTTGATTATTGGAATTGTGGCAAGAAAGGCCACTACAAGCATGAATGTCGTGGTAAGAAAAATGACAAGAAAGGAAAATGGAAGGAAGATGAATCAGATTCCACTGCGGTCACTTCAGATGGCGACATTGTAGTTATTCTTTCTGCAAATCATGATGTATGTCTCACGGCTACGAGTCAAGACACCGATTGGGTGATAGACTCGGGAGCTTCTTTTCATGTAACTCCATGCAGAAACTCCTTCACAAGTTACAAGTCAGGTGACTATGGGACTGTGAAGATGAAAAATTCTGGTGTATTAAAAATCATGGGAGTTGGTGATATTTGTGTGAAGAACGATGTGGGCTGCACATTGGTTCTCAGGGATGTGAGGGCCTCACAGACCTTCGCCTCAACTTGATGTCGATGGGAAGGTTGGATGATGATGGCTATGAAAGCCGGTTTGCTGGTGGGCGATGGAAGCTCATCAAGGATTCATTGATCGTGGTTAGAGGAAAGAAGTGTTGCACCCTGTACAAGGCAAGTGTCAGTATGCGCAAGGGTGGGTTGAACGCAGCGGAAGATTCAGCTACTGACATATGGCACAGGCGTCTAGGCCACATGAGTGAAAAATGGCTTCAGGTACTAGCAAGGAAGCGGCTCCTTCCAGACGTGACAGGTACACATCTCAAAACCTGTCTTGATTGTTTATCAGGGAAATAACATAGAGTTTCATTTATTAAAACTGCTTTTCATGTTAATAAAGTGCATGCATTGGATTTGGTTTATTCTGATGTTTATGGTCCTATGAGGACAAAAACCTTGGGTAGGGTATTGTATTTTGTTACTTTTATAGATGATGCATATAGGAGGGTTTGGGTTTATGCTTTGAAATCCAAGGACGAGGTCTTTGGTGTATTTAAATTGTTTCATTCTATGGTTGAGAGAGAAACAGGTAGACCATTGAAGTGCATTCACACTGACAATGGTGGTGAATACATTGGTGACTTTCATGAGTACTATAAGTCCTTGGGTATACGGCATGAACAGACGGTTCCCAAGACCCCCCAGCATAATGGTGTAGCTGAGCGAATGAATGGCACTATTGTAAAAAGAATCAGATGCATGTTATCCCATGCAAAATTGCCCAAGACGTTCTGGGGAGAAGTAATGCACACGACGGTGTATTTGATAAACAGGTCTCCATTAGCCCCGTTGAATGGAGAAGTGCCTGAGAAGGTGTGGACTGGACATGATCCATCGTACAGTCATCTTAAGGTGTTTAGATGTAGGGCATTCGTTCACGTACCAAAGGACGAAAGGTCCAAGCTTAATATGAAGATCAGACAGTGTGTGTTTTTAGGGTACGGTGATGAAAAATCCTATTACAGATTGTGGGATTCGACCGAGAGGAAGCTCGTCAGGAGCAGAGATATGATTTTCTTTGAAGATCAGTGTATAGAAGACATTGGTAAGCTAGAGAAGAACCAGCCTAGTTCAGGTGAGCTAGAGGACATGAATCCGGTTACTCCTCCCGTGGTGCCTGATGACGGTGGAGTACAACAAGGTGCAGAGGACGAGGGAGTTCCTTTAAAAAATGGACCAGGGGAACAACCCCCACTTGATCCACCTGTTGAGCCACAGATGAGGAGGTCATCTAGGGACAGACAACCGTCCAAGAGGTACTCCCCACATGAGTACATTATGCTGACTGATGGGGGAGAGCCAGTAGATTATTCTAAGGCCCTAGCCGATGAGCATAAAGGGGAGTGGTTGAAAGCTATGCAAGAGGAGATGAAATCCTTGCATAAGAACCACACCTATGATATGGTGAAATTGCCTAAGGGAAAGAAAGCTTTGAGCAACAAGTGGGTGTTCAGAAAGAAGATTGAGCAGAAGAATTCATAGACGAGGTTAAAGGCCAGGCTTGTGGTGAAAGGGTTTGGTCAGAGGAAAGGCATAGACTTCGAGGAGATATTCTCACCAGTGGTGAAGATGACATCCATACGGGTGTTGCTTGGGTTGACAGCTAGCATGGATCTGAAGATAGAGCAGTTAGATGTTAAAACTGCCTTTCTCCATAGTGACCTGGAAGAAGAGATCTACATGCACTAACCAGAGGAATTCGAAGTCAAGGGCAATGAGCATATGGTATGTAGGCTGAGGAAGAGCTTGTATGGGTTGAAACAAGCTCCACGACAATGGTACAAGAAGTTCAACTCGTTTATATTGAAACATGGGTATGATAGAATGGAGTCGGACCATGCGCAAGTTCTCAGATGGTGATTTCTTAGTTCTGCTCTTATACGTCGATGACATGCTCATCATGGAAAAAGACATCAAGAAGATCGACAGGCTGAAACAGGAGTTGGGCAAGTTTTTTGCGATGAAAGACTTGGGCTCGGCTAAACAGATCCTAGGAATAGAGATAACCCGTGACAGAAGCAGCAGGGAGCTCTGGCTGTCATAAGAGCGGTATATTGAGAAAGTCCTAGAGCGGTTCAATATGAATTCAACAAAGCTAGTCAGTACTCCACTAGATGGTCACTTCAGATTGAGTGACAGACAGTGTCCTAAGACGAAGGCAGAGGTGGAAAAGATGCAGAAGATACTCTATGCGTCAGCGGTAAGAAGTTTGATGTATGCTATAGTGTGTATACGCCCAGACATAGCATATGCGGTTGATGTCGTCAGTCGGTATTTTGTCAATCCTGGCAAAGAGCATTGGGCAGCGGTGAAGTGGATACTACGGTATCTAAGAGGCTCATCCAGGTTGAGCCTATGCTATGGTGACGGTAAACATGTGTTAGAGGGCTACACAGATGCATATATGGTAGGTGACATAGACTCCAGGAAGTCTACATCGGGGTTCATGTTCACGTTTGCAGGGGGAGCAGTTTCTTGGCAGATCAAGCTATAGAATGTCGTAGCATTGTCGACGACAGAGGCTGAGTACCTTGCAGTCACAGAAGCATGTAAAGAGATACTTTGGATGAAGAGGTTCCTACAGGAACTTAGCTTGAAGCAGGAGGAGCACGTGGTCTATTGCGATATTCAGAGTTCTATACACTTGAGCAAGAACCCAAGTTAGCATTCCAAGTCAAAGCACATAGAGATTCGGTATCACTGGATCAGGGATACTTTGGAACAGAAGGTGTTACAACTTGAGAAGGTCCACACGGACGATAATGGGTCAGACACGATGACCAAGGCTTTGTTCAAGGGTAAGTTTGAGGTTTGTAGAAACTTGTCTGACTTGAAGAAAGTGAATCCCTCCTGGGTCAAAAAGGGGTAGATTTGATGGGTTTATTGACCGGTCGTCGACCGGTCGTGAGCCTCGCTCGACCGGTTGAAGGCTGATCTCGACCAGTCGTGGAAAACGAGTCATGACATGATTCAAAGTCCAACGACTGTGGACTATTTTTCTCCAGGGTGCTCAACTAGTCAAAGGAGGTGCTCGACCGGTCGAAGGTGGCTCTCGACTGGTCGTGGACTCGGTTCGACCAGTCGAGGTTATGCATATTCGTTTCGCGATTTTGCGCGGATTTCGTGTCGCAAAGTCCTTTCGCAATTGGGATGCGGAAGGGAGTTTCCTAGAACTATAAATAGGAGTTCTTAGGGTTTTCTAGGGAGAATAAGAGGGTTTTCTAAAGCTTTACAAGAGATTTGCTAAAGGGTTTAGAGCTATCAAAGGTGAGAGAGAGGGAGAAAGAGAGAGGAAGCTTATAGAAGGGAGGTTTTGCTCGTGGAGGTTATCTACTGTGCAATCTATATCTCAGCGCTTCTATGTCCTCGTAATCGGTTACATCTCTCCGTTTTCTCTATTTCTCTTATTGTTTATCCACTCCTGCGTGAGTGAAGAAGGTTGTAACGTTTTACTTCATAGTGGATTGTTGATCTGGACGAGGTCCCGTGGTTTTTACCTCTTTGAGGGTTTTCCACGTAAAAATCTCTTGTGTGGTGTGTGATTGATGCATTAATTGTTTTCATTGCTTTATTATCCATAATTCTGGTTTGTTCTGGAGGGCTAGATCCTAAGGTTTTGTGTAAGGCCCCCAACAACACCTACAATAGGGAACAAATGCATTCAATTATGCAAAACCGTGTGTGTCATCGATTGATTAACATCAATCAAGCGACCATCGATTGATCAACGACCACATGTTCGATCGATCGAACATGGCCAAAATCGTCTAGAGAGCAAATTGATTAATTCAGAGTTTTCTCGATCAATCGATTAGTTTGGTGGATCAATTGAAACCTCCTGTTTTTGCACAGATTGAAGACATCCAATTAACAATCTCCACCATGGCTTCAATCATTATGCTCCATCCTCAATCTCTAATCATCTCTATCATAGCTCCACCGTCGTCGCTTTTCATGTGCATTTTGCCTTTGTTCCTTTAGTGCCAATCCTAGAGAAGTCGAATGAAATTTGAACTTCTCTTCAGGAATAACCTTCATAAGTATGTCGGTTGGGTTCATGCTCATGTGAATATTTTTAAGAGTAACACCGTCTTTCTTAAGCACTTGTCAGATAAAATGATGATGTACATCAACATGTTTAGTACATGTATAGTATATAGAATTCTTTGCCAAATTGATTGCACTTTCACTGTCACAATTCATTGGCACGACCTCCTATTGAAGTCCTAATTCATTCATCATTCTCCTTAACCAAACAACTTCCTTGAATGCTTCCGTTACTGTCATATATTCAACTTCAGTTGTGGAAAGTTGTTGAAAGAGCCACTATAAACTGAAGCTTTAACGTTCAACTGATCACTCCACCCACTAATAAAAACGAGTAATTGGAAGTCAACCTTTTTTATTCATGTTCCAACATAATTCGAATCCACACAGCCTACAAGTTTTTTCTCTGATTTTTCAAATGTTAAGACGTAGTTCTTTGTACATCATAGATACTCAAGTAGCCATTTCACTGCCTCCCAATATTGCTTGCTGGGGTTTGACATATATATTTTCATAATACCCATTGCTTGTGAAATATCTAGTCTCATAAAAACCATAACATACATCAAACTACCAACCACGCTTGAGTAGGGTACACAAGACATATACTGCTTTTCTTCATCCGTTTTAGGACATTGTTTTGAAGAAAGCTGAAAGTGAGCAGCATGAGGTATGCTAACTGGTTTAACCTTATCCATTTTAAACTTGACAAAGACTTTTTCAAGGTATTCATCTTGAGAAAACAATAGTTTGCTCTCCCTGTCTCTGTATATATAAATGCTGAGAATCCTCTTTGCAGCTTACAAATCTTTCATTTCGAATGTTATTGATAACCGAGCCTTCAATATGTTAATCTCAGACATGCTATGGTTGGTGATAAGTATGTCATCAACATATACTACCAGTAAGATGAACTCCATATTACTCAGTGTCTTAAAGTAGAGACACTGATAAACTGTTGACTCACTATGAAATAATTAAAATTCTTATGCCAGTGCATATGCGATTGTTTTAGGCTGTACAATGACCTTCTTAACTTACAAAACTTATTCTCTGATCCTTGTACCTCGAACCCCTTTGGTTATTTCATGCACAACTGCTCTTCCAATTTCCATATACAGGAAATGAATTTTAACATCCATTTGTGGAAGTTTCAGTCAGTGTGAATATCTCAATAAAGTCGACGCATTCTTTATGAGCATATCTTTATCAACTAATCTCGCCTTGTACCTATCATGTTTAATTCTTTAAATCTACTTACACCCGATCGCTTTTCGTCCAATGGGAAGCTCCACTAGTTCCCACGTCTCATTCTTATATAAAGAGTTTACCTTGTCCTGTATTGCTGCCATCCACTTCTCATCATCTTTATCTTCCAATGCTTCCTGTAAGGAAGATAGATCCCCCTAATCCGTAATGAGAGAAAATGTAGCATTCGAGTTATTTTTATATATAGCCGGTAATTTGTGATATCTTGGTGAATTTTTCCTCACAAGTGTCGACTCCACCTTCTCCTGTTCCTCTTCTTATGGTTCAACTTTTACTAGTGTCTCACCCTTGTCAATTTCAATATTAATCACTGCAGATTTTTTCATTTCTTTATGTTCATCCTTGATGAACAAAAAATCCTTATCAAACTTGACATCTTGACTAATTATGATATTCATTGTGGCCCAGTCATAAAACATGTATCCTTTCACATTATCAGCACAACAAAAAAATATACACTTCTTCACCCTTTGGTCTAGCTTATCTCTATTAATAGTGGTATATGAGAGTGAGCATCACAACCAAATATACTTAACCTTGAGTATTCTAAATTATGACCACTCCACACTTAGGAATTTTATAATCAATAGCTATAGACGAGGACCGATTCACTAAATTAAAAGACATATTGACAGGCTTAGTCCATACCTTATTGCCCAACGCAACATTGCTCAACATACTTCATGCTCTCTCCAAGAGAGTTTGATTCATTCGTTTCGCCACACCATTCTGTTATGGTGTACACCTTATTGTATTGTGCTTCACGATCCCATCATCTTTACAAAATTTATTAAATTCCCTAGAAGCGAATTCTCCACTATTGTGTCCTTAACACTTTTAACTTTCGCTTTGATTGTTTTTCTACCGTCGCCTCCATATCTTGAAAGTGGCTTACATAGGATTTATCTTTCAGAAAATAAATTTAACCTTTCTTGAGAAATCATCAATAAATGTGACAAAGAATGACGATCCTCACCTAGAAATCATGGGTGATGACCCCCATATATCCGAATGCACGTAGTCAAGCACACATTTACTTACATATTTTTCAGATTTAAATGACAACTGTGATTATTGACCATATATGCAATGTTCACATACATTAAAATCAACACTTTTAAATGAAGGAATTAAACAACTATCAGAAAGTACCTTCATATCACGCTTGTTCATGTGACCTCGGTGCATATGCCACAAACATGCAGACGTAGATTCTGCTATAGACGTTGTAGCTCCAATGATAGACATTACCAATCAGCTTGTAAATGTTAGCGTTTTGCTATGCCTTCATAACAATGAGTGTCTCTTTTGAAACTTTGAGGACACGATTAAATCTGGTGAAAGTGTACCCTAGTGCCTCGAGAGGCCTCAAAGATAATAGATTTTTCCTTAGACTAGGAATGTGTCTCACATTCATTGGGATGCACTCTATCCCATTAAACATCTTGATGTGCACCGATCTGATACCAACCACCTTACAGGCAATGTCATTGCCCATAAACACCTAGCCACCATCGTACTTGCGGTACTTGGTGAACCAATTATGATGAGAAGTCACGTGATATGAAACCTCCGAATCTAAAATCCATTGTTATTGATGAGATACCTGGATTTGGATGAGATCAATAAGTCACATCCACCTGCCTCATCACTGGATTCTGCTATGTCGGCCTCTCTTGACAATCCTCTAACTTCTCTGCTTTTTAAGTTTTACGATTCTGATACTCCGTGTCCCAGCCTCTCACAATTCTAGCGCTTCATCTTTCCTTTACTTTTAGACTTGGATTTAGATCAAGACTTTCTATTCTCTTGCTTAGACTATCTGCCTTGGAGAAATAATGTTTGTAGAAGATCTACTACCAAAAAATTGACGGTCCTGTATTGCTTACCTCGACGGCTTTTGGCTGTTGGTGAAACTTGGTTTCAAGTTTATAAGGCCCACCACATTATGTGTGTTTTATCTAAGTTATCCATCCATATTGAAAGCTCAATTTAAGGCATTAGCCAAAAAAGGAGGCTGATCGAAGGTCCATGTGGACCACACTGCAGGAAACAATGGAGATTTATCGTCTACTATTGATACATGGTGTGTTCCACTTGGAGCTTTGATCTATCTCCTTTTTAATATCATGCCCTATAATGAACAGTAAAAATAGATGGACGGAGCGGATGATCAACATACATCACGGTGGGCCCCCTGAGCCCCTAAGTCTCTTGCTCGTAGAGACCGCCGTGAGAAGCCCATTGGCTGGTGTACCACACAACAGCAACCTAGCTGTGTGTTGACGTCACCAACTTCCGTGGTCCCATCATGAGGTATGAGTTATATCCAAACAGTCCTTCACTTGGTGATTTGGTTGTAAGTACTTAGAAGAAAACTAAGATAAATCCAAAAGTCTAGTGGACCACACTGTAAAAAGCAGTGCAGGATTGAACGCCTGCCATCAAAACCCTTTCAAGGGACAGAAAATTTGGATCAATATCATATTTGTTTTTTCTCTTCTTTCAGGTCTTCTTGACCTTATGAACAAATTGGATGGGAAGTAAATGTTACGGTGGGCCACATGAGAGCCGCTTTACCAGTTTAACGGTGAGAATCATTGTACCACTGCTATATGTGGTGTGGTCCACTTAAGCATTGTAAACTACTCATTTTTGGGATATGGATCTAAAATGATTTCTCCAAATTGATGAACGGTGTAGATATGATAAATATATTATTGTAAAGCCCATTTAACTTTGATATGGTGATTCGAGTACTCTTGAAATTCCATGGTCCTACTCTTTCTCCAGTGGTAGACTCTTAGGAGTTTCAACACCCGGTCGACGGTTGGAGTACTATTGGTGTTGAAATCCCACCATGGCGTGTGTGTGCGTGGTAAATTTAAAATAGAAAAAGAAAAGGCGGTGAAATTCCGCAAGCGTGAGTGTGTGGGGGTGTGTGTGCGTGTAAAAAATATATATATTTTAAAAACTTTGATTCCCTTGAACCGTTCGTACAACTCGGAGCTGGAGGAGCGTTTGTGCTCTCTCTCAGCCCTAATTCGGCACGGCTTACGTACGGACAAGGTAGCCAAATGGCTATGAAGTCACCAAGCTCCATGGACCACCATGGTGCATGTGTTGTATCCATGCGGTCCATCCATTTGAAGATATTATTTTATGGCATGAGAAAAATAATGAAGTATATATAAAGTTTAAGTGGACCCTACCATAGAAAACAGTGGGGACAGTGACATTCACCGATCAAAACTACTTAGGAAGTTTCCGATCAAGCTTTGAACGGTGGATGTCACTGTCCCCACTATTTCCTATGGTGGGGTCCACTTGAACTTTAGATCTATCTCATTCTCTTTATAACGCCATAAAACGATCTCTAAAAATGGCTGGACGGTATGGATACAACACGTGCATCATGGTGGGTCCACAGAGCTTGGTGACGTCACTTCAGTAGCGATTTGGCTACTGACCTTGTCAGTATCTAATCCGCGTCAAATCCTCTCCACCTCTCTCTCTCTCTCTCTCTCTGTGATTTCGCGATCTGCGATGTTGGTGGACTGACGATTGGAGCAGAGATCTGCTCTTTTTGGTTGTAGGTGCGGCTGAAGGTCCGCTCTGCTCTGATATCTTGGTCGTTCGTCTTCCGATCGGCAAGAAGGGGCCTCTTTGAAGACGCTTGGAGTAGGGCTCTGCTATGATTTTTTATGCTTTGCCGATGGCTAGAGATGGGGTACAAGTGGTTGTACGTGGGTCGCTGATGTGAGCGGAGCAGTGGGTTTCGGGTGGAGGACAGGTGGTGCTCCACCCAATCGGAGGGCCGATTTTAATGGAGGGAGGCTGGATGGGTGGTGGAAATCGACTGCCAGAGAAGAGAATGAGCTCACAGGATTGGCAATGGAGGCGAAGATGGGTTTCACAGGCTGGTGTCGTCAGGGCTGGTGTTGTATTCAAGCATTATTTGATTTTTTTGGGCTCTATTTTGGTGGATTCAATTGCAAAAACTGATATTTAGACATTGATTTCAGATCTTTTTTTTTTTTTGCTTGCTCCATTAGTTTCCTTCTTTGGGTAATGGCAGCTTCTTCCTCTTGGGTAGAAGGCCTTTATATCTTCAGCAACGACTTCTCAGGTGAAGTTGTTGAGTGGACAAATCTGAATATTATTAAATGGGCGGAATAATGTCAACTTGTGGGATTTTGCGCATGCATGGGTTATCATACATATGCATGATTCTATTGCTTCAGTTTACCAAGAAACTGGAAAATCCAAGCAGGATATAACTCTAGTCACCATAGATCAGTGCTTGGCATTTCTTTTGATACTCGAGGGATCTTGATCATTCATAACAATGTTTATCTGGAAAGGACCACAACTTCCAAGCTTCTAGGATGTTCAAGGATATTTGGGAATTTGATGCATGAGATACTTTGAAGAAGAGAATTCAAGATCTAGGGAGTAGTTCCCTCTGTATTGATTTGTTGCAATACTTCTGTTTTGTACCCTTCATAGCTGTAGAATCTGACTTTGAATTACCCTCTGGAGATTTGTTGCTCTTGTTGTTTTCCACTGCTTTTATTGGCTTTCGAACTGAAGCACCAGATTTCCTATCCATCTATTGTAAGTAGTATGATTTGAAGGAGAATAGAAACATGGCCTTCTATTTTGATCATACACCGGTTGATTTATAGCTCCAGAAACATGGTGTCAAATTTTCAATACTCAAATTGTTTGGCATAATCTGCCTAGGGCAGGCTTGACTTTCCTTGAATAGGATTCCCTTGGAGTTTAGAGAATTGGGTTGAAGAAATTAGGCAAATCTTCTAAGTGCAGTCATTTGTGAAGTTTCATTCTCACCGGATTCTTAGTTTGTGAAATTAGGCTAACACACATTCAGAGTCTAGTCCCACCATGTGGTATCATAGTCAGAGTTTGTTTAGCTGATCTTCAGTAAGCACATTTGGTTTTCTTGTGATGGAAATTCTGGTTATCTGCTATCTGTGCATGGCTTTAGAAGTTGTGGTATCATAACACAACTTCTTGTTGTTTTGTTATTAATAAAGGTCTTGACTTCACTATTATATCTTTATGTTGGTTCTTTTTACTGCATTTTTTATTTTATTGTTTGCTTTCTTACTGTTGTTAGGATGTATGCTCACTGTTTGGTAATCTTATTCCATCATAACAAATGTCCTGCATTGAAACTCATGTCAACATCATGGTCTTTGGTCATTGGGCTCGTTGACTAAATGCAAGTTATTCTCTTGGTTTGTCACTCTTGTGCTTGTCTTGTGGCTATTCTCAATGTCCATGATCTCCCAAGTATAATTGCTCATTGAGATCATGGATAAGGCTTAGATGATGGCATTGCTCAGCAATTTGGCTTAGGTACATTTTTGGGTTTCAATTATTGTTCTTTTTTTCACTTGATAGACAGCTTGGATATCTCATCAGTTGGAGTAGGGTCTATTATACTAGATGATTTTAATTTTCATGAATCTGTCCATCTTGACAATTTTGAGTAAATCATACATTGTGACAAGTCAGAATGCAGGTTTTTCTTTGTTTTGCTGACTTGATGAACATAATTGAGGAGTCTTCATTTGGGATTTTTTTCCTTTTCATTTTCTGCGCTGCAGAAACATTCATCAATTATGGAGTGAGTATCCAACATAAGATCACATCATTCATTCCTAATGTTGGATTACAGGTAACTTAATGATGGTTTCTCTCTTATTCATCTGATTTCAAGAACATTGTTGCATTAGAACTCAGTGCAGGAATAGGTGGTAACTACCTTATATAGTCAGTGTTATTTATGGTCTACCATACACAACTTTTTTTTTTTTTTTTGAAGAACAACCATCTCTTTCTTACAGTGAAGATCTGTGTCATAGTTAATGTAGTTGCATTAGATTACTCTTTTGATGATGTTCAGATGAAAAACTTGTTTTGATGAATTTGATATTAACGTACATGTCTTGTTTTGTCAAAACAACCAGCTATATGCTCATAGGCACTTTTTGTTTCCTCTTTGAGTATTGAGGAATACAATGAACGTGTGATGGCAATAGTATGCTGTGAAGCACAGGCATGTGTAAATCCTTTTTTTTTTCCCAACGAAGATAATGTAGTTTTAGAATGATAAAATCCTTTTATTTTTTATTTTATTTTTATTTTCTTTCTAGCTCTTTTGATTTCTATTTTCCTTTGTTTTCAACAAAAGAATTTTCGTGTACTATTGTCTTGATAGAGCAACTGTGATTTTTAAAAAAATTATTTATTTAGTTGCATTTCAGTTTTAGTAGTTTGGATAAGTATATAGCCTTATTCTAAGAATACAATAATTGCCAGTTATTTGTTTGGCATCCTTGCAACTCATTCATTACTTTTTGTGTTTTAGGATGCATTGCTCAAGAAACTTCTTGATGATGACTACTTATCAGAAGAAGGTTAGTATTAGATTGTTACCCTTCCAAATGCTATTTAAAGTGGCCTTTATAAAGCATTTTTAGAAGCTTTGGTTTTAGATTTTTATTATGTCCCTATACATTATATTATATTTTAGGTTTTATATGGTAGTTTGAAATATTGGGTTTTCCAATTTACTTGGACCAAACTGGAGTTTTCCAATCCTAATCTGTCCCAACCTGACCTGAACTCGGGTTGTTTAAGTTGGGTTTGGGTCAACCAAACCCAAGTTGCAGCCCTAAACTCAGACCTCTAATAAAGTTGCGTCTGAGGTCTTGACTGCTGGTTAATGCATGTTTACTTTCTGACTGAGCCTGGCAACTATGAGATTTTGCTACTTATGGTTCATATGGCTTTTAATACAATTTGATATTATTATCATTATAATTATGTGTCTATATATTACAGAATTATATGATCCTCAGGTCCGAGTTCCTAACTGTGGGTCTTGTAGTCTGATGATCTAGACCTTTGATTTGATGGAGCCTCCTAGGTATAGTCGTATAGACCATGCCTCAGAAATATCTCGACTGGACAGTCCTAACCCTTTGCTCTGTTGTCAGCAAATAGATGGTTAGGGAAACTGTTATAATGATCCAGATTCAACTGAACAAGGCCAAAGATTGGATGGATACAAGGGGGTCCATGTATGATAGGGCCCTTCCATCAATGATCTGGATAGCCAGATCCTGCACACCACTTCTAGGAAATCAGGATTTGAGGGTAATACATATTCTGAACCAACTAACATACAATTCCTCAAACACATGTATTTACACTTGTCATTTCTTTCTTTGGAATTCTTCAGGCATTGGAGCGGATGGGTCTTGTGGATGAAGTTGTCAATGATCCAGAGTATGTTGCTTTTGTTTTCATGACTAATCAAAACATGTTTATCACAATGTTTAAAAAAAAATGAAAAAAAAAAAGAAAAAGAAAAAGAAAATCATGTCTAGGACACATCCTTGAGAATTTTCAAAACGTCTCTCTTCATTTGGTCTTTATTTCAGCTTCACGATGGCTAATGACCTTTACTTGTTTTTCGTTGTGCAACTACTGTTCGAGTTTCGTACTCCTGATGATAGACCAAGCCTGCCCATAATAAGTTTCAGGTTTTTTTTTTTTTTACAGAAGATTGAGATTGTTTATTGCTTACCTCAGTGGTAGGGTCTGAGCCTATTCCTCAATGGTTGGCAGCCTCCATTTCAACATTGAGGTCTCAGGTTCAAGCTCAAGTTACCTATAAAAAAAAGATTGTTTATTGCCTACATTTATTTCAGTTCGAGAAGATACTACAAGTTCAAGTTCCTGCTCCTACAGGTGTATTTACATGTTTGTGTACACATACATGTATGTATAGTGTTACTCACAAATAATCCACGTGCAGATTGTGCATCTGTCTCATGACGTATGCTCCACTCGTTGGTTTGTTGTGTAGGCTCATTTAGTTCGTTTTTGCAATTTGTCTGATTCATGGACCATACTCAGCAAGTTTGATTGAGCAGTGCAATGTTTTAATATGTTGTATTCTGCAGAATTAATCAACTGATTCACAATTAGGGCTGCAACTTGGGTTCGGAACAATTGGAATTTGACCGATCCAACCTGAGTTTGGGTTGCTTCAGTCCTCAGGTCAGGTTAGGGTTGGAAAACTGCAACCCGATTGTAATCGAGTTGGGTTTCGGCTGAGCAAATTCAAGTCGGATTAAGTCAGGTCGGGAATAATCACATGTTTTTGAGTTGGGTCGGGTCAGTTTTGGGTTGAATATAGAGGATTGGGTTGGAATGTGGGTGGGTCGGTTACATTGCATCAAACTGCAACTTAGTTCGCTTAGTTGATTCATGGTTCCATCATTTTCCAAGTGAATTGGGTAACTATCATGGTTTTATGACTCGGATGAGTCTGATACGACTTTTTTTATTTAAATTTATTTATTTTAATTTTAAATTTTTATTTAATATGATTGCGTATTTTCTCTTCGTATTTACAGTAAGTCATGACGAACATCTGATATCTGGAAGCATTGGCGAGCTGTGGTCAGTGTCGGAAGGGCAAGGTAATGCCGTTCCAAGGGACATTTCAGGATTACAAGAAGATGCTGAAGTCATCTTGAGAAAAAGCGAGGATGAATCGGCAAGCTATCGTTATTTCCTTCACTTGTAGAGCATAGATGTGTGAGAATTGGGACATTCTTTGTTAGCATAGATTTAATTATTGTATCAAAGTTCTTTCTAAGATTGCTTTTAGATGGAGTTGTCATGATCTGTCATGGCCAGGTGGGAACCTGGGATTAGGTATCATACATACAATTAATTTTTTATGGAAATACAAATTTCATTTCTGATTATGATTTTAATTCTGATTTCTTCCTTTTGGAATGTTTTGACTTACCTTTTCAAATAGGTTGGTTGGTTTGGGGCTTTGGAGAACGTGTTTTTGAAATGGGTATTAAGCTAGTTTGGGATGCGTGCATAGATTAGGCAATCTATTTTCATTATTTTTACTTGATCAGAAACGCCGACGGCTGAGAATGACTTATTCGGAAACGCCGACGGCTTTTAACCTCTGGAAAGCAACCCCGATGTCCCTTTCCCAATGACGGCTTTACCGACGGCTTTTAACCGTCGGCGTTGCCCTATTGTTTTGGCCTTCACCATCATATTTTTCTTCTAAACTGCTTCGATTGAAGTGTTGAGATAACTATCTCAACATTCAAGATATCTCTACCACAACATAGAGTGTTCATTAGATACTCATAAGATTCCGGAAGAGACGACAACATGATTAAGGTTTTATTTTCTGCATCCATCTTAACTTTCATGCTTGTCAATTTACAAAGCAACTGATTAAACATGCTGATGTGTTCATTAAGGTTCAACACTTCTACCATCTCCATATTATAGAATTGCTTCTTCAAATACAGATGATTTGAGAGAGATTTGATCATGTACAAGCTTTCTAACTTCATCTAAAGCTTCATGGTGGTATTCTGATCAAGGACATTATAGAGGACATCATTGGATATATATAATTGAATCGAGGTTATCGTCCTCCGATTAAGTTCTTCCCACTCTTCATCGTTCATAATCGCAGGATGCCTTGCGATGCCAATGAGTGCCTATTGTAGCCCTTGCTAACCTAGAACGCCTCTCGTCTTCACCTTTCACATTCTAAGTTATTTTTCCTGGTGAATTTCTCTGTCTCATACTTCATGTTTAATCCTTTCATTGCCATGTCTCAAATTCAAACCCAAATCCCAATGTATAGATCTATTATCACTTGTTGGGGAACTGAAGAAGCAAGCACCGAGTCCAATCAAACAAGCGAGAAATAAATGCAAACAAAACAACATAGAGAATATATGATTTTACGTGTAAAATCCTTGCGAAAAAAAAACCACGGCATAAAGAGACAAACAATCCACTATGAAAATGAAAGCACCAGAGATGAAATTAACTAACAGATAAGAAAAAATCCATCTAAAAAATTCTAGTTTCTCTTTAGAACAAGCCTTATGTTCTTAGAATTACCCTAATCTCGCATTACACACACACGCACACACACAGTGTTACATCCAGAATAAAAAATAAATTGTGCAATTATGCAAAACGGTGTGCGCCATCAATTGATGAATTCCATCAATCGACACGAATCGATATTTGATTGATTGAACATGCTCGAAATCGTCTAGAGAATGAACGAACTGTTTAACTCAGAGTTTTCTTGGTCAATCGATTAGTCTAGTCAATCGATTGAAACCCCTTGTTTCTGCATTGATTGAAGACATCCAATCAACAGTCTCGATAATAAGTACAACTTGAATTGATATAAGGTGTCTAGGTGTAATGTAGCTATTCACATGTATGGGAGAGGTCATGGTTTGCTAGTGTCCATGTCTCCGTCAATTTGATGGGGAAGAAATTAGAGAGGAGATTTGCGGTGGCATGTATGAATGTAATATGTTAAAGAGCCTAATATGAGGCATTCAGTTAGTCTTAAGACTTTTCATGTGTTGATTAGGTTCTTAACAATTGGTATTAGAGATAAGACACGTCCTCATAGAGTAGGCCACCGCAAACATCGGCTACACAGAGTGCAGTGGAATGTTACGATCCCAATGGTTTACATAGCCAAGCATGACTTGTTAAATAAGTCCTTGAGGTTTTCAGACATCCAACTTGAACATGCTCCGAACCAAAGTCATTAGTGGTTGCATGTAGCAAGGTTGGTTATCTAGAGGGAACTTTTCCAATAATTCATGTGTGGGCCGACTCATGATCACACCAGCTCGTTTCTTGTGCTAGGCATCTTCTCGGTGGGCCCTAACTGATGAATAGCCTGGATCTCATTCACATGAGTCATGAACTGCAACATCATGCTCAAGCTCTCATCCAGCTGAGAAAGCAAATCTTTTTCATCCTTTAAGATGTACAAGTTATTTCTTTGTTTCGTGAAAAAAAGAGAAAAATTGACGCAGGGAGGACATGTAGAGGTCGAGCACCGTCTTCTTCAAGGATAACTACTCCAAATCCACAGAGCTTATCTGGACTCCTCACGGAGACTTCTCGAATGCACGAGGAAAAAAAAAAGCAAAATAAAAATAAATTCTATAAAATTCGTAATTTGATTGATATCTGAATAAATGAGTTTACACCACTTTCAATAGGGATACTAGGCCATGGAAAAAGTTTCGGAATTAAACTACAACTAAAACTCCTAGAATTTGTGACTTACTATAAATAGTAAACTTACTATTGATAGACGGTCGTAATTCCTACTAGTGCGCATGCTTTTCGGCCAAAAATGGTAAGTGTCCTATTTAGCTTCACCACGCTGTTCTCCTAATTATTCTAAGCACTTTTCATGTTGGGCGTAACTCCTAAAGCCCAACCGATGAAGAGTTATACTCAAACTAAAACTTACTATAAATAGTAAAAACGAAATTAAAACATGAATTTGACCGTCGATCTGATGGTATTTCGCAAATTCGGCATGGGCAACCCAGCATAGCGGGGTTGGGTGGCTTAAGTAGATCGTCCTAGCCCAAAATCATATATGGTACGTCCGAGAGCTCATTTTGGTTTGCCAGATATGTCCGTTTTAAGTTCTGACGGTCCAGATCATCTCTGTCTCCGATCAGGCCTTTTCTGATCCATCTTGGCCATGAAAATGTCCGCAACCTGCTCTCCATCAAAAACTACTCGACATCCTTACCTGGCAAGAACCAAACGGAGTTGCCGGAGTCAAGAGACCAGTGAGTAATAAGAAAGTAAAAGTGTGAAAAGAGCACAATTCAAACCCGTCCCACATTTATCTTCTCATCAGCCTTTAGATATACATATTCCTTAGTTGGCAATTCAAGCTCTGATCCAACAATTCTTCTCAGCCTTAATTTAGATGTACATATTCCTTAGTTCTTTACTTTTCAAAAGCAAAAGTACTCAGATATCATTGCCTGGCAAAGACCAAACACTCGCTTGAGTCAAGAGACCCTTATCTAAGAAGAAAGTGAAAGTGAACCTTATTTTTTTTTTTATTTATTTTTTCACACACACCCCCCATAAGCACTTAAACCCATGACTCAGGTGTCCAAACATAGATCGTCTAGCACTAAGCCATGCATCAAGACCCGACCTTATATAAGATCTAAGAAGAAAGTGAAAGTGTGAAAGTTGCTCAATTAGAACCCATGGCAAACAGAAGCTTCCAGCTAACCACGGATTATTATGTGTTTAACCATAATTTTATATTTATACATTTTAACTGTCTATTATTAGAAAATTAAAATTCTAATTTAATTATTAAATATCAAGTCAAGTCGATATGTGTCTTCAAGTTGCATGTCTTAAACTTTGCCTTGGGCATACATAGACATTTTATCAGTGCCTATTTTTGTCATGTGTGTGCGTGTGGCCCATTTGATGAATGGACAGGCCTGACTTTGGGCACTGACCAGATTCACCCACTTCAGTCATTCCTTGTGGAAGTCACCTCACCACTTATGACACATGGAGGGGCATCATGAGATCGATCACTGTCTTCCTCAGGGGATATCTACTCCGAATCCATAAAGCTCTTTGGACTCCCCACAGAGTTTCCTCGAATCCACGAGTGATAAAAGTAAAAATAAATTCTAATAAATTTGAAATAAATTGATTGATGATAAAAAAAATAAAATTATAGTCCTTTAAATAATAAGCTCAAACCTAAGACGAAATTTTAGACACAAACTCCAACTAAAACACTTAAAAAAATGTGACTTACTATAAATAGTAAACTTACTATTTATAGACGGTCTCCATTCCTACTGGACTTCATGGTTTTCGGCCAAAAATAACAAGTGTCCAATTTCGCCTAACCACTTATTCTCCTAATTTTTTAAAGCACTTTTCATATTGGGCACAACTCCTACAACTCAAAAGGATCAAAAGTTATACTCGAACTAAAACTCACTATTTATAGTAAAAATGAAAATAGAAAGGACTTCAACCGTAGATCTGATGGAATCTCACAAATCTGGCATGGTTAACCAGGTGTAGCAGGGTTGGTTGGCTAAAGTAGCTTCTCCTATCCCAAAATCATATTTGATATGTTGAAAAACTCATCCCCGTTTGCGAGGTACACGACTGTTCTAAGGTTCTGACAGTCTAGATCATTTCAGCCTTCGATCGGGCCTTCTCTGGTCCATCTTTGCCATGAAAGTGTCTGCAATCCACTCTACATTAATTTAGCATTTAACACCGGATAAATGAGTGTAAATGGGTTTTAAATGCATTGAAGAGGGTGTCAATGGGACCGTGAATTCGAATCCTGCATAGAAGGTGAGATTTGGGTATAAACGGGGAGTCTCTCTACTGAGTTGTATACTCTGGCCGAGTTTCAGGGTTCACAAACTTGAAACCAGAAACTGTACCTGTAAAATAATTATGACTCCGAAATTGAACCGTCCAACTGGTGGGCCTTACTTTGAGTTGTTCATTAAAAAGATAAATGATACAGTAAGTGGTGATTGAAAAGCATTAAGTGGCCTTATTTCAATAAACTGGCATCCACAAATCAAGGTCATATTTGTTCAACCAATTTGGTTTTTGGTAGATTTCAGAATTATCATATCTACCATTCCAATCTCTCAGCATATCAAGCTTCATACACCCAGAGTATCAAATAAATGCAATGCATTCCAATTACAAGCTGTCAAATAAAATATTTAGACTCCAATGCATTTCAATCACAGGCTACCAAATACAATTGTAGATTGGATTCCATTTGCCTCTACTTACAAGCTCCCAAACAAGCCCTTGGAGTTAATAGGAGTTTCAACATGGGTCGTGGATTCGAGTACCCATTATCAGTTCAACCGTTTGGATCTCCAAATTATATGTTAAAAAAAGAAAAAAAGAAAAAAAAAAAACGACTCCTCTGCACTCGAGTTAAATTTCTCCCAGAAATGATGCTCAACTGTTTTAGTTTTCCTCTAGGCTGCAGTGTTCTCTAGAAGAGTGGCATGATCCGAACCGTCCATTTCGTATGCACTACGGTGGATTGCTGGTTAAAAAAAAAAAAAAAAAAAATGCTGTCTGGACATCTTGTTCTATTACTGTTCTTCTTGAATCAAAATGACAGCTGACCACTAGCTCTGACTCACTGCCAAGTAGGGGTGCACACGGGTCGGTTTGGTCCGGTTCTAGGGTAAAACTGGAACCGAACCGTTCCTAACGGTTCTAGGATTTTCGGAACCGGAACCGAACCGTTAGCACACTAGAACCGAACCAGAATCGGACCGTGAAAACCGGTTCGGTTCCGGATCGGTTCCATGGTTCTGGGTTTTTCAAATATAGACAGGCAGATACCCCCATCTTTCCTCGCTTTCTGTTGAAAAGGGGAACGTCCCTTGGGACATTTTTGAGCACCCTACATGATGGACGGTTCAGATCGCGAAAAGGGATGATGGGTGGGGCCCACTGTCAAAATCCAATCCATGCACATTCGTCCCTGGATGGTTTGGATATTTTGAAAAAAAAGGTGGGACCCACTTCTGATGGCATTCTCGAAGATCTACTCCGCTCATCCTCTTCGTAGTAACGACTAACGTGTAAGAAAAGGTGGGGACCACGGTTCCACGGTTCGGGTCGGTTCTACCTGCCCCTAAACCGGAACCGAACCATATCCAATGGTTCTTGTAATTTTGGAACCGGAACCGGAATTGGTGCTGTCCAGAACCGGACCAAACCGGATCGATCCAACGGTTCCGGTCCGGTTCCACGGTTCTACTGGTTAAATGTGCACCCCTATTGCCTAGTATTTTAAAATATCTTGGGATATACAACGCTTTTCTATAAGTGGGGCCCACTATTCACTGATCCAAATGATTAACATTAACATGTATGGGTCCCTAAACTTTGATTAACAGAATCCAAACCACTGAGTTTTTTTTTTTCATAGATTTCATCAGCTCCCCATTAAATGTCCAATAATCAGGGAATTACGACATCAGTTCGGTGTAACTTTTAGTTTGTGAACCATCTGTAGTGGACCCCAGGGCATGAACAATTTAGTTTCAGTTAAGTGCAGGCTACTCAATTAATATTCTCATGCATGAGTATAAACCATCACACAATACAAGAATATTAAAAAAAGATGGTACAACCTAATAAACAGGATGCTTTCTGACGCAAGGGAGGACGTGAGGTCAAGCACCGTCTTCCTCAAGAGGATAACTATTCCGAATCCACGGAACTTCCTTGGACTCTTCGTAGAGACTTCTCAAATCCACGAGGAAGAAAGCAAGAAAATAGAAATAAATTCTAATAAATTTGAAAGTGATCGATGAATTAAATAAACGAGTTCACAACCCTTTAAATAGGGATACCAAACAATAGGAAAGAAATTAGAAGCAAACTAAAACTAAAACTCCTAGAAATTCGCAACTTACTATAAATAGTAAATTTACTTTTTATAGTAAGTTTCATATGTGGCTTAACCATGTTATTCTCCTAATTATTCTAAGCACTTTTCATGTTGGACACAACTCCTAATGCCCAACGGATGAAGAGTTATAATCAAACTAAAACTTACTATTTATAGTAAAAACGGAACTAAACATGGAATTTGGCCGTCGATATGATGGAATCTCGCAAATTCAACGTGGGTAACCCGTAGCCGGGTTGGTTGGATAAAGTAGCTCGTTCTACCCCAAAATCATATATGGTACGTCGAGTAACTCATTCCAATTTGCGAGATATATTTGTTTTAAGGTTCTAACGGTCTTGATGGCTTCTGCCTCTGATCGGGCCTTTTCTGGTCCATTTTGGACATGAAAGTGTCTGCGACCCGCTTTACATCAGTCCCCTCCACTTCAAAAGAACTCGTCCTCAAGTTCTCGTATTGCTTCGGTTCATGATACTCGGTCTGGTGCGCCGTAACGATACGAGGATCAAAAGTTATGATCAATTTACGGTCCACCTTCTTCTGGTCCAACCATGCTAGGAATGTACCTATGACATGTCCTACATCAGACCCCTCAACTTGAAAAAGAAACTCGTCCTCGAGTTACTCAAGGAACTTGGCTCATGATTCTGAGATAACTTCTAACGCCGATGTTTATTAGCCTTTTTCTTGTACTTGACATTAAGCTCTTGAGCTGACACAATACATGTACTCATGCTTTCCTTGACTTGATTAATATTGATCAATTCCTTCACTTCTGCCTTTAAGATGTTGTATTCTTTCTGATAATGTGGGCAATTAGGCAGACTTGCCCCTGAGATAGGATTAATGTGATTTTGTATATCTCGTATGGGAGGCAATTTATTAGGGAGTTCGTTGAGTACAACCGCCTTGAACTCCTGCAATACTGGTTCCAAATCTTCTGGGATATTCACAGGCTCTACATATATTTTTTTTTCAACTAATGGATATATATCTCTTGTTTCCTCTGATTGTTTAACAAAAGCCTGTTCAGTTGTGAGAGATTGTCCCTCTTGCAATAATGGTTCCAAATCCTCTGGGACATTTACAGGCTCCACATATTTTTTCTTTTCAACTAATGGATATGTATCTCTTGTTTTCTTAGATTGTTTAACAAAAGCCTGTTCAGTTGTGAGAGATTGTCTCTCTACTTTAGAAGTCTTGGGTGTTCTCCCTTCCCATAGTGAGAAGACCAATCTTTCTACCGTCTTTAGTAAATGTAAATACGTTATCCTGACCTCTATATGTATCAATAACATCAATATTAATTTACCATGGTTGACTAAGTAACATATGACAAACTTCCATGTTGACTACGTCACAAAGTACTTGATCCTTATAACTTTTACCAATTAAAAATGAAACAATGCATTATTCGGTTACCTCTGTTTTGTTGACCTCCTTGATCCATCTAATCGTGTAAGGAGATGGATGCTTTTCTATTTTCAGTTGCAGCTTTTCCACCATTATTTTCGATACGAGATTCTCACTGCCGCTGACATCGATGATCACATTACAGATTTTTTGGCTTACAGTGCACCTCGTTTGAAAGATGTTGTCTCGCTGTAATTCTATTTTTTTTGGCACGAATAACGACTTCCTCACGATTAAAGTGGTGGCTTGCGATTCAATTTCTGATAGGTCATTTCGTGTTGCCAACCGCTGGAATTCTTTAGTATGATTTATGACGGTTCGATTCCGCAGTTGACAATTTTGATATTGTTGGAACAATACTTGCGCGTAATCACTAGGGAGGAACTGTGATTGAAGAAGGTGTAACGCCCTGAAAATTGGAGGTCATGCATACGCTCGACTCCCAAGTTCCCGGGTGTTACCTATACCCAATTTTTATAGTTTCATAATAAATCAGGTTTAAATGCGCAACTTGGAATGACTGGAAATATGAATCACAATTCATAACTAGTCTACTGAGATGAAGGAGTCTAAATATATACAAGTCCAAATTAATATAAACGGGTCGTACAAGACGTTGCCCAACAAAATCACAAAAATATATCCAAAAGGAATGATGAGCTGAGTCCAACACTCAGCGATCCAAGTCTACTTGCGAACTCTACGGTTAATCGCCCATCAACTGGAAATAAGACAACTCGTCCTCCTCATCCAAGCTCGCACTGCAAGGCTCCTCGTACTCGGCGTCACCTGCAACTAATGAAGAGTCTGGTTGGTGTTTTAAAACACCGTCCCAGAGTGGGAGTGAGTGATCAACTCAGTGGTGCTGTTAGTCTCAAGTTATAACAGGCATCAATTATAATATGAACTTAATAAAAAGCAGTCAATCATCAACACCTAGCAACACTTATTAAAATGCATGCATGCGGGATGATATGATGCATGCCCTCGCCACAACGCTCCCTCCAGCGACTCTATCTAAAGATCGCGTATGACCACACTCCCTCAGAGCGACTTTGACTTCCGAGTCGCCACCCTAACTAATGCGATGTAATGCGATCGTGTTAGCTAAGTTATTAGTTAAGTCCATTCATCCAGTAGGTTGGGGAATCTGATACATCCCACGTATCAATGTCCTAAACTAGTTGCGAGGCCAAGTCCCCCAAACGCTTGGGGCTAAGACCCCGCGGTCCGTGATCCCGTCGGGTTCCTCATCCCTGACTTCAAGCACATGAGGAGTGCCGAGAGAAAGGGATCGCTCGCGGTCACTATGGGAGGCGCGACACCCTAGCGTAGGCCGACAGCTCGGACACAGTGTCCCATTCCACCATGCCTGGCTCACGAGGCTGTGGACCAGTTGCAATCGGTTATTGGTGGGCCACTTACGGTTGTAGGGTGTTCCAGGTTCCATACATGTGTGAACAAACAGGGTTAACAAACAAAGTTGGTCAGATAGTAGGCTAGACAGCATGAGTCAGGCGAGCATGAGACGAGTGACATCGGGCACAAGGGACCCATGTAGTCGAACTACAGTCACCTGAACACACCCGCCTAAACCCACGGATCTAACCCTAACATAGTCCTACCGATGGGACTACCGTCTCTCCTCATGCTCCTGACCAACCCAAGAGTTTGAGGGTGATCCATAACCTGCCAACTATCCAGGTTAACAACTAACATATCAATATCATGTTCTCATGCATCTTAACCATACAAAACGAATACTCCTACCAAGCAAGCAAACATTATCAAGAAACAAGGTGCGTGTGAGTGTGTGGGTTTGTGAGGAAGTTAAGCACTTCCTCCATCTTAAGAAATCATGAACATAAGGGTAATAAATCATACGCACAATGAAGCACCACATATGAGGGAAAGAATCAAGCAAACATGAGCATACTATCATCCATACATAATATCATGTGAGAGGCAAGATCAACACCAAATTTGAGAGCTAAGCATGCACATCCATACAATTCCAACAAACATATAATTCATAGGGTTTCTCTAGAATTTCAAATATAATATCCAAGCAATCAAAATCATTAAGCTCGTACTAAAATTGGTGCTAGGCCACCTAAGAACAATAGTCCGCACCTTTGGATTCGTTGAAGGCTTGGGAGCGACCTAGGAGATGTGGAATTTGGGGTCGAGCGGTCGAAATCCTAAAAGCAACCCTTGCATGTTAGAATTCCATGTAATCCCTTCTCATCACAAGGGTTTTAAGGAAAAAAGGGTGATGAATCTTACCTAGGCGATCAATGAAATGAAATGGCGGTCGCGGAGGAGAGTTTCCTCTTGGAGACGAGGTAGGGAGTTGTGGGGTTTGATTTCTTTGGGCCCCACCTCGATCTAGGGTCCACCTTGCTCACCTTCCCTCTCTCTTTCTTCTCCTTTCTCCCCTTTCTCTTCTCCCTTTTCCCTCTTCTCTCTTTCCTTCTCTAGGGAAAAATCGTATGGGGAGAGGGGTGCCCAAATGAGGCCCTTTTATAATGCCATATTTGGTGTAAATGGCCCCAAGGGATAGGTTTTTACTATACTAGACCTATGGGAGGGTCTTTCTAGGCTCTAGGGCCCACTAAAGGGTGTAGGAGTCGATACCCACCGTTGGATAGTTGGCCCTAGTGATGACCTACGTATGGATATGATCGGCCCGCCATTTGGATGCGCCGATCGACAGATATGATTAGAAGTCTATTCAACGGTCACCGATAGTCGATTGGGGCCGTGACTATACGGATATGAGCAGATAAATATTCTTACTCCACGTGTGAAGTTTGGTCGCAAACCGACGGTCCAAAATCCTTAACTTTGCATGAGAGTGGACGACTCAATTCACTTAAGTTCCAGCTCCTTTCTTTAGGGTATTTGCACATCTCATGCACTGTCCTTTGGCTCAAGTTGAGCGGTTCTGGACAGTACCTAGGTCCGACTCCCGCGATGGACGTCAAGCCCAGGAAGACGGACATTACTCTATAATTTTGGAACTAGTGACCCACCAATGAGTGGTCTAGGGGTTGTTTGGAAAATCGGGGTATTTCTGAAATGAATTAGGCATTGAGATTTCTTGTGGGCAATGATTAAGGTTTGGATTAACTATGTTCACACTGTGGCCTATTTATAATTAGTAGAAGGGGAGATTTGGTGAAGATTACTCTAAACCGTCGGTTTTAGGCTAAAAGAGTAACGGTGTTGATTTAGTCTATTATTCAAGATCCGGGCCTTATCTGACTCAGCTTCGGTTGATCTTCAATTTAGTCATGATTGTCTTGATTAGTTAGCGATGGGTCGGTTAGATTTGGGTCCTACGTGAGTAAATCATGGGGCTACACCTGATGTTCAAGTGATCGGGCGGATTTGTTGGCTTCCTATGGTTGATTAATTGGACTTGTGCGGTTCTTTACTGGTACCACCCCTGTATAAACTAACATTGAGTGCTAATGGTCATTAAGTGATATTATAAGTTAATTAATAAAAAAAACTTTTCAAGGATTTTTGGAAATCCAAAACAGTGAAAATCCAGGATGTTACAGAAGGTGTCTCATCTGTGGCCATGTTGAGATGAGCGCCTTGTTCTGTCGGACACGTGAGAGTTGTAATTGCTCCCACCATGCAGAAGCTCCGCCCTTCAACTTGTTGGCCACCAGCTTGACCTTTTTTGCTTCAGGGATGTCCATATAGTCAAAGAATCGCTCAACTTCAGAAAAGTCAATCGAGGAAATCCTCAATGTGTAATTGGCCATTGAAGCTAGGAATATTAACCCGCATATTGAATTTTCGATCTGTTCGATCTACTCGATCGCCGCTTTGTCTGGGGTGTTGGAAGATTATGTCGTCGATCTCCTCTTCGCCGGATTTCCCTTCCTTAGGAATGACCCTTGGATGCACTGCCGGTACTATCCTGCGATCAGGTTGATTACGAGTCTAGACAATTGGTGGAGGATTATCATCAGGAATACGGAGCTTCCTTAGGGCCTCCGATATGCGATCCGCCATGCGATCGATGGAAGCTTCCTGCTCTTGCATGGCTTACCGATTCTCTCACTGTGCCGCTTCGAAAGCTGCGCTCATTAAAGATGAATTCTCTGGAGCACCATCCGTGGGATTGTTGTCCAACCCGTCGTTAGAAGCCATTGATCCGAGAGAAAACATCGCTTTGATACCAAACTGACGCAGGGAAGGACATAAGGTCAAGCACCGTTTTCTTCAAGAGGATAGCTATTCTGAATCTACGGAACTTCTCTGAACTCCTTACAAAGACTTCTCGAATCTATTAGGAAGAAAACAAGAAAATAGAAATAAATTCTAATAAATTCGAAATTTCAAAGAATCGCTCAACTTCAGAAAAGTCAATCGAGGAAATCCTCAATGTGTAATTGGCCATTGAAGCTAGGAATATTAACCCGCATCTTGAATTTTCGATCTGTTCGATCTACTCGATCACCGCTTTGTCTGGGGTGTTGGAAGATTATGTCGTCGATCTCCTCCTCGCTGGATTCCCCTTTCTCAGGAATGACCCTTGGATGCACTGCCGGTACTATCCTTGCGATCAGGTTGATTACGAGTTTCGACAATTGGTGGTGGAGGATTACCATCAGGAATATGGAGCTGCCCTAGGGCCTCCGATATGCGATTCGCCATGCGATTGATGGAAGCGTCCTGCTCTTGCATGGCTTGCCGATTCTTTCGCTGTGCTATTTCAAAAGCTGCGCTCGTTAAAGATAAATTCCCTGGAGTACCGTCCATGGGATTGTTGCCCAACCCGTCGTTAGAAGCCATTGATCCGAGAGAAAACATCGCTTTGATACCAAACTAACGCAGGGAAGGACATAAGGTCAAGCACCGTCTTCTTCAAGAGGATAACTATTCTGAATCTACGGAACTTCTCTGAACTCCTCACAAAGACTTCTCGAATCCATTAGGAAGAAAACAAGAAAATAGAAATAAATTCTAATAAATTCGAAATTTCAAAGAATCGCTCAACTTCAGAAAAGTCAATCGAGGAAATCCTCAATGTGTAATTGGCCATTGAAGCTAGGAATATTAACCCACATCTTGAATTTTCGATCTGTTCGATCTACTCGATCGCCGCTTTGTCTGGGGTGTTGGAAGATTATGTCGTCGATCTCCTCCTCGCTGGATTCCCCTTCCTCAGGAATGACCCTTGGATGCACTGCCGGTACTATCCTGCGATCAGGTTGATTACGAGTCTCGACAATTGGTGGTGGAGGATTACCATTAGGAATATGGAGCTACCCTAGGGCATCTGATATGCGATTCGCCATGCGATTGATGGAAGCGTCCTGCTCTTGCATGGCTTGCCGATTCTCTCGCTGTGCTGTTTCGAAAGCTGCGCTCGTTAAAGATAAATTCCCTGGAGTACCGCCCATGGGATTGTTGCCCAATCCGTCGTTAGAAGCCATTGATCCGAGAGAAAACATCGCTTTGATACCAAACTAACGCAGGGAAGGACATAAGGTCAAGCACCGTCTTCTTCAAGAGGATAACTATTTTGAATCTACGGAACTTCTCTGAACTCCTCACAAAGACTTCTCGAATCCATTAGGAAGAAAGCAAGAAAATAGAAATAAATTCTAATAAATTCGAAATAGATCGATGAAATCAAATAAACGAGTTCACAACCCTTTAAATAGGGATACCAAACAATAGGAAAGAAATCAGAAGCAAACTAAAACTAAAACTCCTAGAAATTCACAACTTACAATAAATAGTAAATTTACTTCTTATAGTAAGTTTCGTATGTTACTTAACCACGTTATTCTCCTAATTATTCTAAGCACTTTTCATGTTGGATGCAACTCCTAAAGCCCAACCGATGAAGAGTTATAATCAAACTAAAACTTACTATTTATAGTAAAAATGGAACTAAACATGGAATTCGGCTGTCGATATGATGGAATCTCTCAAATTCAGCGTGGGGAACTTGGCATAGCCGGGTTGGTTGGATAAAGTAGCTTGTCCTACCCCAAAATCATATATGGTACGTTGAGTAACTCATTCCGGTTTGCGAGATATGCCTATTTTAAGGTTCTAACGGTCCTGATGGCTTTTGCCTCTGATCAGACCTTTTCTGGTCCATCTTGGACATGAAAGTGTCCGCGACCCGCTCTACATCACTTTCTAAAATTTTGATGATTTTGGCATTTTACTTTTACTTTAGTAAAGAAAATAAAAGACAATCAGGCCAGTTGTAAGATGGAGTGAATTTCTCATGTGGGACCCAACCAAATGGAATCTTTTTTTTTTTTTTTGGTAATGTGCACACTTGGGCAGTATATGAAGAAGATAGTTGCTAGGAAGCACTTATTACCTACCTTGCCAGCTCAACCAAACATGACTTCCCCACATAATCCTCAGCTCCCCCAAGAAGGCTACCACTCGAGTTCGTCGTCTCCTCCAGGTGCCCCGAACATGGCTTCCCCACATAATCGTCAACTCCCCCAAGGAGGCCACTCGGACATGCAGAATATTTCAGGTGGACAATCTGAAATCAGGGGGATCACAAAAGATGGCGTGCCAAACCAGGTAGATGATGCAAAGAAGATAGTGTTCCGGTTGGCCATGGAGAGCGAGTGGGAGAAAGTGTTGGATATGTACAAAACGAAGACGCAGATCCAAGGGGAAAAGATCACCAGCTCAGAGGACACTTTATTGCATATAGCAGTCACTGATGACAAGATAAACATAGTCGGAGCGCTTGTGGATGCAGTGAGGAAAATAAAATCCTAGAGATGCGGAACGACATGGGAAACACTCCACTCCACTTAGCAGCGGCAACGGGAAAGGTAGAAATGTGCAAATGCATGATAAAGAAGCACTCGCAACTGATTGAGATCCGCAACAAAAAAGGGGCGGAAACGCCAGTAGAGCCGATTGAGATCGGCAACAAAGAAGGCGAAACGCCAGTACAGCTGATTAAGATCCGCAACAAAGAAGGGGAAACGCCACTCTTTGTCGCTGCTCTACATGGCAAAAACGAAGCATTTCTCTACCTACTTTCTCAATGTCCCACTGGAAAGGGCAGTGAGTATTGGAGGAGGAGTGATGGCAATAGTATTCTTCATGTGGCCATTTCTGGGGAGTACTTCGGTAAGTTTTTACACAAAGCCATAACTTGACTACACGTAATTACCGAAATTTATCAGTCGAAATAGTACTGGGACCCATTTTAGATGAGTCATAGTGTAAATTGATGGTTGGTGGACATCTAATGAGTGGATAAAATGCAAAAATAGCCCCCACGAATGTTTGTTGAATTTGCGTTTATGATCTATCTGCATTGGGTCCCATGAGTCGACGTTTGCAACGTGTCAAATTTCAGAGTGCAATAAATAAATAAAAATAAAAGCACTTATATTTTCTTACTTTTTCTTGTAAGGTTTGGCCTTCGAGATGATGAAAAAGTGCACAAAAATTTCACCGGAAAACTCCACAAATGGCTCACTTGATCTTGCTAACATTAGGAACGAGAGAGGGCAGACACCTCTCCATGTTCTCGCAAGTAATCCTTCGGCATTCGAAAGTGGAAGTCACCTACGAAGACTCGAGAAATTCATCTACCACCGTAAGCCTCTCTTTCTATGTGTGTGTGTGTGTGTTGTGGGCGTTCCTTGCCTCATATAATAGTGGGTTTAATGACCAGAATATCTAGTATGTTGGGCCTCAATGTAGGTGGGCCATAATTATGATTAATTGAAATGAGGTGAACTCATTTTAGGTTGTCTAACAAACAAATCTTAGGCCCTGTTTGGTAGACGCCTAAAAATGAATTCATCTCATTTTAATTAACAGGAATTATGTATCAGAGATTTTACCTCTGACAGATAATGAGCTGGTATTAGAGTTCAAGATATTTAGTACCTAATTATTATTAACTAAAATGAGATGAACTCATTTTTTTTAGGAGTCTACCAAAAGATCTTTAACCTGTTACTTTGTCACCGGAGTGTAGACACGTAAAAAGAGAAATAGGATCGTCCACCTTCATCTGAAAGAAGGCCTCTGATTGGCGGAATCTTACCGTCATGAAGACATTATGATGCATGGTCTACCCATAGTGGAACTGAACCATTGCCCAATTTGTAAGAATTGGAAAACTAAATGCTACCCATGAAGATGGAAATGTTGACGAACATGGCTGGCAATGACCCAGACTTCGCTGGGCTTTGAATGGCCTGAATTTTAGGGCTTAAAACTCAAAGTGCGGCCAATTTCTAGCCTAATTTGGTATTTTGTAGCTCTACGTGTGCACGCGAGCACTTAATACTCATCCACACTGATGTACACAGCGGCCTCTTCCCACTTCTGTTAATCAGGTAGCGTTTCCTACAAACCATTAATTTTATTTTTTTAAAATAAATTTCTGGGATACTTTATGGTAGGTCGAAATCATGGCACCCATTTTATTTTATTTTTTGTTGGGGGCCACCCTTAAGCTGCTTTGGATGGTATGATAACCGGTTGAATAATTACCTTTATAAAAGTTTTCTAGCCACCCTTTACTAACATATATGAGCTAACATGTCAAGTGTATGAGACATGTGAGTGACACATGTGAAGGACTTCCATTGTGAAGAATTGTTGGGAGAATTTCAAAATAATTCATTTTTTTAGGGGGTGTTTAGAACATAAATTACTTAAGCTACTTATGCTTCAAGTAGCTTATCTTGGTTTTTACTCATTAAGCTGAAGTGATTACTTTAAGTAAAAAAGTTGTTTACAATTGATCTTATACCAAACTTATCTCAAATAAGTTATCTACTGATGTAAGTTTAAAAAAAAAAAAAAAAAAAAAAGCAGAAAAAGAAACTTATTTGGTGGTATCCAAACGGCCGTTAGTGTTAACAAAGCTCTTGAGAAAAGCGACTTTTCTTTCGGTATGGGAAAGAATAATCCCACAAGCAAAGTGGACAATTGTGGTTTTTAAGCCATGCATTTGATCCAATAGCCTGCATTGATATGATAAATAGTTTAAATCTTGGCCAAATCTACTGAAACAATGTAATCTGAATCTTCATTTTTAGTGAGATGGAATCATAAATTCCGTTCAAAACTTTGGGCAGTTTTTTCAATTCTTCTATTTGTATAACCACTTGGGGTCATATGCCGTGTTTGGATGGCAATTTACTATAAGTACTTATCATATAAGTAACTATATCTATATATATATATATATATATATATATATATATATATATATATATATATATATATTGGTTTCTACTTATTTATCAGCCAATTCTAATTTGTTGTAGTGTAGTAGATAAGCATGTTTAGTTGTTGATGCAGAAATCTGGTTCACCCTTTCATTGAACCACTGGACTCAAAATCTACACACAAAGAAGACAAAGGAGACCCTGTCTTTGGCAGGGAACCCTTCGATGCCAAAGTTAGGCTAGGAATCTACGTTAAGTCGTGTGGACAGGCTTTCTTTGGTGAGATTGTGCGTACCTTTTACTCTTAGTGTAGACAGGTCCCCTATTTATAGTGTAGAGCGTTATTATTGGGATTAGAAACGATTCTCGATCACAAGCACAATTCTTGCGTATGTTTCTCAACTGCTATGCGGAATTCGTGGGGGTGATAAGTGCTGAAGTGGTCTACCCTAAAATCATGTGACTGATAGTCGAGGCCGAGTTGGGTCGAGCTCCTGATTAGCCGGGCTGACCTCCGTGGTTGACTCAAGGTGGTCTTCCGCATTGACCGTTGTTGGTCGACTGACCAATTCCTTGGGCACGGGGGGCATGCTCATTTCCTTGGTGAGGTTCGTCATCCTGGATGACCGTCCCCTCGATCTCGTTGAACCATCTGGTCTCCTGGTCGCCTATCGAGGGCTAGCCGAGTCAGGCCCACAACCGATCGGCTAGATTGGATAAATCTAGGTGTTCCTCGGGGGTCAGACATGCTCGGTATGAACTTAGAGATATACAGTGTCGTGGCCTCGGCTTGGGAGGTCGCCGCCCATTATCCTTCAGATCGATCTGAGATAGGATTCTTCAGAAGCCCTTTAGTCATGATCAACCCTGGTCCTTGTTGTTTTATTTAAATCAACATGATTTAAATGATTTTTTTTAACTCGCAAGTATACGAATCAGATGTAGATGTGGTACGTATTACGAGATCGTTCTCACGAAGACTGGTCGTCACAATTCAAATCTATGATTCTCCTTAACTAATCCAACAAATAATAGAGCGAATTACTAACACAAATTTATGGAAAATAACTATTGAGAATAGGGAAGAAAATTCAATCAGAGAAAGAGCACTAGGACTTTCGAATCCACCCCTAATTATCCTAACCCTTGTTTTGACTGTTGATTCACCTTAATCTAGATTGATACCACTTATATAGAGAAAGCACAATCTGTGTCCTTAATCGGGAATACAGAATGTCTAATTCCTTTAAGCAATGCCATGAATAACATATCCCATGTCCTTGGTCGGGCACATGGGATGTACAGTTCATTAAAGCACCCTGTTTCTTCCTCTATAGGAACCTGTTCATGATCAGACACAAGCACCTAGAATAAGCATCCAGACAACATCCATATATAGACTCTGGTCGAGTTCATAGATGGAGAAGTATAGAATTTAAACCAATAAAGCACGCTAGAGAAAGAAACAAACCAATCTAATTAAAGTAAATTCAACATATAACCATGAATATTCAAGTTAGGGGTTTCATCTCAGCCCTAGCTGAGAGATTAGCAAGCCATGAATTCAAATAACAAGAAGATTAAATGAAATATAACCGAAAACATCCTTCTTTCTCTCTCTCTCTTTCTTCTCTTTCTTCTCTTTATTCTCTCCCTTGCTCCGGATCTGGAACCCCCTGTTTCTGAATGCCTTTCCCACGTCCAAAACTCCTCTTTTATAGCTCCTGGAGGGCTGGAGTCGGTGGCAGAGTCGTAGCAGGACATGGAGTGCAATTTTTTGCAGCCATGATCGGTGGGCCCCACAGAAGTATTTTCTGGAAAATCCACCCCATCCATTGGATTCAAAACAAAATTTCAGTCAAGAATGGGTGGTTTTGAATGTCCATTGACGCGGCCCAGAGAAGAAATCACGAAGAGATCAGTTTTGAACATTGCGGAGCAGTCCGTTTGTGGCCTCTGTATCATGCACGTGTGCACGCATGGGAGCAGAATATCAGCATGGTTTTGTAGTGCTCGAGCCACTCTACAAGATGAACGGCTTGGATGAGCCGCACGAATGCCGTATGGGACCCACAGTCAGCCGCAAAACGGACCAGCGACGTCTGTTACGCGGCAGCGGAAACGGGGGCGCGGATCTCTTCCGCTGTCCGTTCTGGTGGGACCCACTTCATAGTTGTTTCAATAAATCCACTCCGTCCATTGGACAGAGTATGAAATTCCAGGTGGGAATGCTCATTTCTCCTTCTTTTGATGGGGCCCACACGTTATCTCTCTCTACCGTTCAACCTGCTTTTGAACGGTTAGATTTCCATAATCGCTCTCATTTGAAATTCGGCCACCTACACCATAGTAACATTGACCTTAGACAGAGAATGGACGGTTTGGATTATCTGTACGAGTAATGGGTGGGGCCCACTACCTTCCGCAAAACGGACACTGTCCGTTCGTGACGCAACAGGAAACCGCAGTTTCCTTGTTGAGAGAGGAAGGTCGGGTCAGTGCTTGCGCTGACTGCCTCAGTCGTCCGGTGCACAGCTCGGCTACAAGTGCATGGTGTACACCCACCACGGTGTGGGGTCCACTATAATGTTTATGAGAAATCTGCACCGTCCATCCTTTTTTCCATATTATTTAAACCATTGGGACTAAAATTGAGGCAGTTCCAGATATCAGGTGGGCCCAGAATCAATGGTTTATGGGCTGATCTGTCCGTTGGGCCACTTTCCGAGATCTTCAATAGATGAAATTTAATATGTACGGTTAATTTATATCCTTCATCACATGTATGAAGTTTCGAACCAATCGGACGGTGGGAAACCTGTGATCTTGCAATTTTCACCAGTTTCGGGCCTCTTTAATGTGAACGGCTTGATTTCCTCGGATCCCCAGCGTGTAAAATCTTCAATATTGGTCCTCTGGAGTCCGTCCCTTGCTCTGGTAACTTCGGCACGTCAAATTCATACTTTTAATACTCTTTTTCAATCAACGCTCCTTATTACATCCTGCAACAAAAACACAATTAAAATATGATGTTAGGCATTATTATGTACGTAAAATAGGGCAATAATCGGGGTCCGATATGCAATATTTGACCCTTATCAGTCCTTCTTCCAATCTTGGGTCAGGAAGTGCATGTCTGTGAGTTCGAGCTAACCCCATGAGTGGTCAGACCACTTTCACCCATAATAGAAGCCCCATACTTATGAGTTTGTAGTGCGAGCTCGAGAAGTAAGTCGGTGGAATGGGGTCAGGCAGACGAGCTGTCTTGCATTTATTGCTAGTGGACGAAAAGGCGCAAGGATCAAGGGAAATCTGCAATGATGGCTTTACGCGATCGAGCGCCGTACGCTATCGCAGCAGCCTTTTCAGCTTCTGCCCTGTACGGTGTAAATGCGTGGTACTTCTCAGGAATTCGGATCAAAAAGGTGAATGGGGAGTTGCCACGTGTAAAGTGGTGGGCGCCAAGACATCTCTTCGTCTGTGGCATTTAATGTAGGCCATCAATGCTCGTGGCCGAGGAGACCTATAAAAGCGGGAGACCCCGCAGGTAGCTCAGCTATTTGCATTTCGTTCTTCCCTTATTCTCAGCTCATCCTTGTATTGCTGACCACCCATCAGAAGGTGAGATAGATAGTCAATGAGTGCGACCAGGCTGAGGCGGCACTCAAGGAGAAGGCCACCAAGGTCGATGCCCTTAAAGTGGGCCTATAAGAGAAGGTGGTCAAGGCTGAGGCTCTGAAAGGGGCCCTGGACCGTACTAGGGAGGAGCATTATGCTCTGAAGATCCACTTGGATGAGGCCCGACACAAGGAGGGCTTGGTGTTGGCCGAACTTTAGGGGATGAAGGCTCATATTGGCTCAGCACGGGCGGAGCTGGAGAGGGTGAAGGCACACCTTTCATCCGTTAAGGCTGACGCCACGGGGTTGAAGGCAGAGCTAGAGAGGGTAAAGGTGAGCTCGGTGGCTAAGTTGGCCGAAGTTGAGACGACTTTAGCAACTCAACTATCTGAGTCTGAGGTGGCCATCTCGGCGATCAAGGCCGTATCTGTAGAAGAATACAAAACCTCGAAAGAAAGAGCCGACGAGGTGGACAGTCTACAACTACGGCTACGACCACTGTGTCGAAGACATCAGATGGCTGTACCCCAAGCTGAACTTGGACGCCCTCTTTAATGGTGAAGCCTCGAAGGGGCCAGTGTAGCCCAAGGTTGAAGAAGCTGAGCAACCTCCTCCCAAAGCCGATTGAATCTCTCCCTCTTTTTTTTTTCTAAAACTTCTTGTAATCTTTTTTGGATTAAATGAAAAAGTTTTCTTCTAGCTTGCTCATGTTCTCTTATTCATGTTCTCCGTGTTTGCACAGTGGACCCTTAAGGTCGCACATTTTCATGTAGTTGTGGGCCATACATAACTAAGTCGTGAGGACGGGTGATCATCCGACCTCTTCATTGTAGATCGGTTCATTCGTCGCTATAGTGAATAGTCTGACATCTTCTCTAAGGGTGAGATTATTAGAGGAACATCCCTCTTTTTTTTTTTGTTTTTTGTTTTTTGTTTTTAAAGTGAGCTATATTTATTCAATATCGAACTATACAACACACCCACCATTTGGGCCAAACCGAGGAAAAAAAGCCCCTTGGAAATAGCCTATCGTAATACATACAATTACCTACCCGCCTAGCCCTCGCTGGCCACCCAAATAGATGTGCCTAAAATCACCCAACCCAACCTTATCAAGGAACAACAGCCCCCTGATCTCCAGGGGAAGGTCGACAAAGGAGGAAGTGAAAAAGCAGTCTTGAAGTTCTGATCCCCTGCGGGCCATCCCATTCGCCGGCCTGTTGCCTTCCTTGTGAATATGAACAAAGGACACCGCAACCATCTTTCTTAACCTTTCAATCCTCTGCAACCAATAGTTCCAATGCCAATTGGGATTAGATATACCGTTTAAAATCGACACCACCATCATGGAGTCCGATTCGATTTCAATCCGTTGGAATCCCAGCTGCACACATAGGGACAAGGCATTATAAACGGCTCGAAGTTTAGCGCTAGAGTTCGACCCCACTCCATACCTCATCGAGAAAGCAAAAATAAAAGCCTCGTTGTCCCCTTTGCAAATACTGCCACCACTGGAATTACCTGGGTTGCCTATAGCGGAGCTATCAACATTTAACTTAATCCAGCCTGATCGAGGTCTTCTCCACTTCACTATCTCAGAAGATATACCATCTGACTCACTAACGGGATGCCCAGATCTGAAGCATCAAATACTCAGCCATAAGGTGTCTTCTGGAAGCACGCATACCATTATACACTAAAGATAGCCTCCATTTTACACGTGCGATAATAGCACCAACCCAAGGAGTGGTACCCTCAAACTTGGTAGCATTTTTGGCGAGCCAAATCTCCCAGAGGATAAAACAGGGGGTCAACCCTTGTAAGGCTGGGGAGCGACTTCGCTGAGTGGAGGGGAGCCACCACTGCGTTAATCTGCCGGTAATCGACTGAGAAACCATGAGGGAGATGCCAAAAGTGGCCCCAAACAACGGACGCAAGAACCCCATTGATAAAGAGGTGATCAAGGGATTCACACTTAGGACGAGTGGGCGTGCTACCCACACAACAAACGCAAGAGGAGGCAAGCTATATCCTTTTTGCTTGGACCGAAGAATCCACCAGAATACCTTTATGCAACAACCTCCATAGGAATATGGACAACTTTGGTGGCATTTTTACGTGCCACACCCACTTCGCCCAACCTTTTCTCTACCTGATCTCTCTACTGATCTCCCAAGCTGATTTGACCGAGAAGGATCTAGACGGTTCGAATGGCCAAAAGCACTCTTCATCCTCATCCGATAAGCAGAAGCCACCTTGAAACAGAAAATTAATGACTTCCTGGGGAAGATATGAGAAGACTGAAGGAGGGAGAGGGCCATCCAATCCAATGAAGTCTTGGATCTTCATAGACCTCAAGGCTGGCAGGATGGGGCTAACCAGAAGGCTATCGAGATGACCCAGACCTGACCAATTTAAAGACCACAGATTACCTAGACCCTACCCCACGCAACTTTGTACAAGAGAGTCTAGCGTTGGCAAGAGTGCCCTGATGCTCTTCCATAAAGGAGAGGGATGGGCAAAGGTACTCCCTGCAGCGTCAGGATCAATGTCCTAAATATACTTTGCTCTCATGTAAGCGCCCCACAGGCTAACATTCCTACCATATTTGACTGCCCAAGTCATTTTGAACCAAAGAGCTTTCATCACATCTTTCAACTTTCTGATCCCCAGCCCACCTTCCCGTTTAGGAATGGAAATCTCTTTCCAATTTGACTAGTGTAACTTGCGCTTGTCGTCAGGCCATCCCCAAAAAAGTTGGCAAAATGTTTCTCCAATTCCCAGTAACTGGGATACGAGTAGCAGCCATACTGTGGATGGAGATGCTCCCAAGGACTTGTTGCACCAAGATAGCCCGACCCCCTTGAGAGAGAACCCTTGCCTTCCAACCAACGATGTGTGCCACCACCCTGTCCACCAATAGTTGAAACATGACCCTTTTCACCATGCCCGTGCACGGCGGCATGCCTAGGTAAATGGGGTAGGAGATGGATCTGGCAATCCCTAGAGTTCTCTCAATAGTTCTGATTCTGGATTTCAGAAGATTGTCGGAGCATAGGAAGGAGCTCTTGAGGAGGTTCACTTTCTGGCCTGAAGATTTTTGATATGATTGACGGAAGGCCTTGACTGTACGTAGCGAGGCTGTGACGCCCCGTCACTACGGTCACATGTGGGCGGGCACATGTGGGCTGACGCACATGTGGGAGGGCCCCAAGATGGCTGGCAGGCTACTGTACACATAGTAAAGGTGAAACTTTGTCCCACATCGGAAGTGTCGTCTGAAGTTGTGGTGGTTATATGTGGAGTTATCACCCTATACTGTATGAGGCCTTTTGGGGGCGACTTCGAGAACAAAACCGTGCTGGTTGTGCCTAGAAAGGACAATATCATACAGTGTGGGCGTGTGCTATTGCAAATGGTATCAGAGTCGAGGACGGCTCTGCCCTCGGTGGGGGATAATGTGACGCCCCAGTCACTGCTTCATGTGGGCGGGCCCCCAGGTGTGGCTGACAGGCTACTGTGTGGCTGACAGACTACTGTGCTGGGCGAGCTACTGTTGCAGTTGACTGTAGCGAAACTTTATCCCATATCAGAAGTATCGTCTGAAGTTGTAGTGGTTATATGTCGAGTTGTCACCCTATACTGTATGAGGTCTTTTGGGGGCGACCCCGAGAACAAAACCGTGTGGGCTGTGCCCAGAGTGGACAATATCATACAGTGTGGGCATGAGCTGTTACAAAATGTGACGCCCTGGTCACTGCTTCATGTGGGCGGGCCCCCAGGTGTGGCTGGTAGGGTACTGTGCTGGGCGAGCTACTGTTGCAGTTGACTGTAGCGAAACTTTTTCCCATATCGAAAGTGTCGTCTGAAGTTGTGGTGGTTATATGTGGAGTTGTCACCCTATACTGTATGGGGCCTTTTGGGGGCGACCCCGAGAACAAAACCATGCGGGTTGTGCTCAGAGTAGACAATATCATATAGTGTGGGCGTGGGTTGTTACAAATGGTATCAGAGCCGAGGACGACTCTTCCCTCAGTGGGGGATATTGTGATGCCCCGTCACTATGGTCACATGTGGGCGGGCGCATATGTAGGCGGGCCTCAAGATGGTTGGCAGGCTACTGTGTGGCTGACAAGCTACTGTGTTGGCAGGCTACTGTGCACACAGTGAAGGTGAAACTTTGTCCCACATCAGAAGTGTCGTCTGAAGTTGTGTGGTTATATGTGGAGTTGTCACCCTATACTGTATGAAGCCTTTTGGGAGCGATCCCGAGAACAAAACAGTGCGGGCTGTGCCCAGAGCGGACAATATCATATAGTGTGGGCGTGGGCTGTTACAAATGGTATCAGAGCCGAGGACGGCTTTGCCCTTGGTGGGGGATATTGTGACGCCCCGGTCATTGCTTCATGTGGGCGGGCCCCCAGGTGTGGCTGGCAGGCTACTGTGTGGCTAGCAGGCTACTGTGTTGGGCAAGCTACTGTTGCAGCCGACTGTAGCGAAACTTTGTCCCACATCGGAAGTGTCGTCTGTAGTTGTGGTGGTTATATGTGGAGTTGTCACCCCATACTGTATGAGGCATTTGGGGGCGACCCCGAGAACCAAACCGTGCGGGCTGTGCCCAGATCAGACAATATCATACAATGTGGGCGTGGGCTATTATAAATGGTATTAGAACCGAGAACGGCTCTGCCTTCGGTGGGGGATAATGTGACGCCCCGGTCACTGCTTTATGTGGGCGGGCACACATGTGAGCGGGCCCCCAGGTGTGGCTGGTAAGCTACTGTGTGGCTGGTAGGCTACTGTGCTGGGTGAGCTACTGTTGCAGTTGACTGTAGCGTAACTTGTCCCACATCGGAAGAGTTGTCTGGAGTTGTGGTGGCTATATGTTGGGTTCCTCCCTTAACAGACATGACGCGTTTTAAAACCATAAGCTTCGGCAAAGCGGACAATATCATGTGCTGTGGGGGTGGGCCATACAACTTAGGAAGGTTAAATCAGCGCTAAAATTTTGGAATAAACAGGTTTTTTGTGATGTTTTCAAGCAAGTGAAGCATACAAAGAAAGAACTAGAGGAGATTGATATCAGACTGCAACAAGTTTCAGGCATGTTAGGGGAAGATATTAGTATTCAGTAGGAATATGTCACGGCGAGACAGAATTTGTCCAAGGTCGAACTCATGGTTGAGATCTTCTGGAAACAAAAGTCCAGGAATAACTAGCTTGCTAAGGGTGATAGGAACACTAAGTTCTTTCATGCCTCAGCTATATATAATTAGAGAAGGAATGAAATTAGGGCCATTGAGTTAGAATCTGGAGTTCATCTCGTTGAGCCTATCGGAATCAAATCTGAAGCAGTAAAGTATTTTTAAGACATTTTCTAGGCTGAAGAATGGTCTTCATCTCCCTTCTCACAGTCCCTTCTTACAGCTATCCCTCAGATCATCTCTTCTTTAGTTAATGCTCAGCTGATGGACCCCCCTTCCCAGTAGGAGGTGCATCAGGCAGTTCTCTGCCTCCCTATTGACGGCGCTGCGGGCCTTAACGGTTTCTCAGGTGCATTTTTCATGGGATGTTGGAATATCTTAAGCTAGGACCTTCACAACGTAGCGGTGCACCTCTTCGAGGGCGGGGAATTTCCCAAGGCAATTACTATGTCTTTGATATGTCTAATCCCAAAATCCCCGGTCCCAAAGAGGCTCACCAATTTTCGGCTCATCAGTTTATGTAACTGTTTGTACAAAATTTTTTCTAAGATTATAGCGGTTAGGCTGAGCTCTCTTCTGCCTTCTGCTGATCTCGCCTGAGCAAGGAGCCTTCATCCAAGGCCGTTATATAGCAGAGAATATTGCACTAGCCCAAGAAACTATTACAGACATTAACAAAAAAGTTTGTGGAGACAATATCGTGCTTAAACTAGACATGAAAAAAGCATACGACCGAGTTAATTGGGATTTCCTGAAGAAAGTGTTGGAGTGTTTCAGTTTCAGCTATTCTTAGATCCTCCTGGTTGAAAAAGTGTTGGGCCAATTATTGGTTCTCCATTCTAATTAATGGTGAGGCTTCAGGTTTCTTCAAATCTTCGAGAGGGCTGTGGCAGGGTGATCCTCTTTCCCCCAGCCTATTCATAATTGTTGTGGAAGTCCTCAGCCAAGGGGTTAAGTTGCTAGTAGAACATGGCTCCTGCAAGCCTTTCAAGTTGCATCGGGGCTGCCCTCTAGTCTCCCATCTGCTATATGTAGATGATACGCTACTTTTCTTAAATGGAGGAGTTGCCTTTGTAACAGCTCACGCCCACACTGTATGATATTGTCCGCTCTTTGCACAGCCCGCATGATTTTGTTCTCGGGGTCGCCCCCAAAAGGCCTCATACAGTATAGGGTGACAACTCCACATATAACCACCACAACTTCGGACGACACTTCCGATGTGGGACAAAGTTTTGTTACAGTCAACTGCAACAGTAGCTCGCCCAGCACAGTAGCCTGTCAGCCACACAGTAGCCTGCCAGCCACACCTGGGGGCTTGCCACATGTGTGCCTGCCCACGTGTGCTCTCCCACATGAAGCAGTGACTGGGGCGTCACATTATCCCCCACCGAGGGCAGAGCCGTCCTCGGTTCTGATACCATTTGTAACGGCCCACGCCCACATTGTATGATATTGTCCGATCTGGGCACAGCCTACACGGTTTTGTTCTCAGGGTCGCCCCCAAAAGGCCTCATACAATATAGGGTGACAACTCCACATATAACCACCACAACTTCAGGTGACACTTCCGATGTGGGACAAAGTTTTGCTACAGTCAACTACAACAGTAGCTCACCCACCACAGTAGCGTGCCAGCCACACCTGGGGGCCCGCCCACATGTCTTGAAAATACTTTACTGCTTCATATTTGATTCCGATAGGCTCAACGAGATGAACTATAGATTCTAACTCAATGGCCCTGATTTCATTCCTTCTCTAATTATATTTAGCTGAGGCATGAAAGAACTTAGTGTTCCTATCACCCTTAGCAAGCTAGTTATTCCTGGACTTTTGTTTCCAAAATATCTCAGCCATGAGTTCGACCTTGGACAAATTCTGTCTCGCCGTGACATATTCGTGCTGAATACTAATATCTTCCCCTAACAAGCCTGAAACTTGTTGCAGTCTGATATCAATCTCCTCTAGTTCTTTCTTTGCCTGCTTCACTTGCTTGAAAACGTCACAAAAAACCTTATTCCAAAATGTTAGGGTTGATTTAACCTTCTTAAGCTTTAGTTGAACATTCAGCAGCGATTGTGGAGAGACCTCACCCTCCCAAGCATCTTTAACTACCTGCAAAAACGGTTCATGTTGCATCCACGTTCTCTAAAATCTAAAAGGCTTGGCAGAGGAGTTGATGAACTGATTTGGGAATTGAAGAAGTAGGGGCGCATGATCTAAGGAAGCTCGGGGCAGGTGCTCAACATGAAGACGCAGGAAGGTGTTCACCTAGTCAGCGTTTAGTAGCACCCTGTCCATCTTAGCCCTGACTCTCGCATTAACAGACTGATTATTGCACCAAGTAAATCGGTTGCCTACAAAGCCTGCATCAATCAACCCGGCTGTGTGAATCGCCTCAACGAAATCTTCGGCCCTAGCTTGATCGAAGTTCCTCCTACTTCTTCTCTCTGAAGCTTTAATCACCACGTTGAAGTCGCCACACAAGGCCCATGGGCCAGTAGTCGATCTGAACAAAACAACCATGTCCACCCAAAGTTCCCTCCTTAAGCTCCTAACACATTTAACATACAATATAGATACCTGTATAGGAGCCTGAAAATTTGGCAAAGATGCAGTGAGAGAAAGCATTTGGTTAGTTGTGGACAACACTGATAAGCTGAGGGGGCTGTTGTACACACCCATATCTTCCCTCTCACTTCTCCGTTGGAGAGAGAGGAATGGAAACTGAATTTCAGACCAGTTGCCACCCTTTTACTGTCTTTAAGCATCGGTTCAAGGATGGCTACAAATCACGGATTATGCTTTGAGGTGAGTCTCTTCAGTGTTGAAATAGTTCTCCTTACATTAAAGGAGGTCCTCGGTAGTCCGAGTAGCTAAAGATAATAAATGAAATTTCCTCGTGTCGAGGAGGCTTTATTGTAAAAATTTCAGTAGATTTACAAGTGATCCTATCATTCCTGACCTCGATAGGCCAGTTGCCCTTTCTCCGTGGTCTGGATGGCCTATGGGTAGTAGATCTTTAGGTGCTTGGCATTCCACGGGTGCGGTAAAGGTCGCTCTT
>JAJHSJ010000001.1:99175656-99304844 GCA_021015155.1 Magnolia officinalis
AATTGTATGTGTTGAGGGGGCCCAGCCCCGACCAATCATCAACCCAAAATCTTGATATCACCTCTACCCATTAGCCACCTCGGGTGTTTTTTTTTTTTTTTTTTCGCAATCCTTTTGTTTCCATTAAAAGGAGGATGTACAACCTTCTCCTTAGAGGGCGTTGTTTGGGTCCCCCAGCTACAAAAATAAAATAAAATTGAGGGGGACCTATCGTAAGGTAAACACCAATATACAAGAGACTAGAAGCAACAAAAAGGACCCTGCACCCAGAGGAAACTAAGAAACGTATCTGAGCGTCCCTAATCCGACTTTGTCCAGAAAGATGAGACCCCGGACCTGAGGCGGGAGCGAAGGTAAGTGGAGGAATAGACATAGCATTCCAGAATGGGGATGCTGAAACCGAAGGGCTGGAATCCGTAGTTGCTGAACTCGTATCTACCTTATATTTGGCTCTTACAAATTGGCACTAGCAGCTTTGCACACCCTTGAACATGACCATCCAGCTAAATTTCATTCTAAAAGCCTGATGCACCGATTTCAGGCTCCTAATGCCCAAGCCTCCTTCTGGTTTAGGAAGAGATAATTTTTTCCAGCTGAGCCAGTGACATTTCTTCTTAATACCATCCCAACCCTAGAAAAAAAATCCCACAAATGACCTCTCGAGATCGGATAGAATGGTAGCTGGAACGTCCATAGCAGCTAATGTATGGATTGGCACACTAGAAAGTACGTGATTAATCAAGGTTAACCTACCAGCCTAGGAGATAATCCTTCTACTTCATAATGCTAACTGTTCCTCTTTTCTCTCTTCCTTTTTTTTAGAGATGACATATCGTACTCGGGCGAAAATGCTAAAGCTCCCCTCCACAGCTGAGCCGGAGCTACTGAGGAGAGCCGATAGGAAGGACGCTCCCTCGTAGTTAGTCTACCCGGTCGAGGCAGCAGAGATCGACACTAGTGGCACGAGGTCTGCCCCCGAGTTCCTACTCCCGGCCGAGCAGACGGGGTATGTGGAGGAGGCTACCGAAGCCGAGGTTTTGGGGCGCCCCAGGAGGTTTCCCCAAATGGTTCTATTTGGGATGCTCCTCCTTTGGATTCGGCCCTGAGGGAGGTTTTTTTTTTTTTTTTTTTAAAGAGAAAATTCTATTGAATGAAGGAGATGCCATGGACGGCTTACAACGCAATGATTCGGGGTGGGCCGATAACAAAAGGAAAAGGCCCCCCTATCATGTGACTATACAAATTAACAACAGGCAACAAGTTAGGAGGTCCTAAGGTTACCCAGACCCACTTTGTCAAGAAAGAGGAGTCCTCTGATGGAGGGTGGGAGGGCTTCCCATGAATGGAAGTTGTGATCTTGTTGGTGTTCACTTCCCAGTCTTGCCAAGCCATCTGCCACCGAATTAGCCTCTCTAGGAGTATAAGAAATTTCAGCCTTTACATCTTGCGAGATGGACCCGATTCTCGCTTTCCGATACCAGATTGACCAGGCACTCTTGCTGCTCAATTGAGCTTCCACCACAATTCTAGAGTCGCTAGCAACTCGGACTCTATTGAATCCCAAGAGAGCACATAGCATTAGGCCATCAAGGATCGCCTTGATCTTTGCCCTGGTGTTAGTGTTAACGCCATATCCTCGGTAGAAGTTGAATAGGAAGGTTCTATTGTTGTCTATTCCGACACCGCCCCCACCGAAGTGCCCCGGGTTCCCTCTGGTTGACCCGTCCATGTTGAGCTTGACCCAGCCTATGGGAGGTCCGGCCCATTTAACTACCGTAATTTTTTGAGGTTTTGGAGCCGGGATCGGGATGCACATAGAATTCAACATAATGATCATGGAGGTTTTGATCTTGTTGGGGATTGAAAGGAGTTTACTCACCCAATTTATCCAGTAGAAAATGGCAGCGATGATATTATTGGAGTTGGGGATCTTGTTTTCGAAATTGTTGTTGTTTCTCTTCTTCTAGAGTTCCCAAAAAATGAAGATTGGAATCATCCCTTTGAGGGGATAGACGTTACTGGGACATTAGGCCACGCCCCACCAATGAGAGGCCCGAGCTATTGCGGAATCCAAACCAGGATCCGATATGCCGCAACGACAATAGAATAATTCCCAAACTTTGTTCGCAACATAGCCAGTAGAAAAACTATGATCGATGGACTCCATAGCGGGCTATGGGGCAGGGGGAAGCAGCTGCAACGAGACGCCAAGTTCACACCCTTGGATTAAAGCCTATCGTCTGTCGGGATCGCCCTATGAAAGATTTTCAAGGTTAATAGTGATAATTTCGACAGAAGTTTGAGGTGCCACACCCAATTGCACCATCTTTGTTTCAAGCCGAACGGTTTGATAGATTGCTAATCCAGGGCCACGGTCAGCTCACCATCATGCACATTCATCCATATGTGTTTGTCTTCAGCCTCAGAAGTGCAGATACCCTTTGCTGAGATGTGATCGATGGCATTCTGGCCAGGAAATTTGAGACGTTCACCCTCTCGATCCAGCAGTGAGGGCCGATGAAATCACTCAATTTGGAAGATGAAGCAATGACTGAAGGTTGGGATAATCTCCAATGGCGTGGGGGGCCCAGGCCCGACCAATCGTCCTCCTAAAAGCAAATGTCTCCTTTGCCAATCAGCCAGTGGGATTTAGCATACACCCAGTGGAAGGTGTTTCTGATGTTCTTCCAAAGAGGAGAGACAGAGGTAGAAGCAACGTTCCTACTGGGGACAACAACCCATTGAGGGGAGGGGGGACCTTAAGTCGTCCCCAACTCATGTGGAGGAGGTGGAGCGGGCACGGTCCACTATAGCTGCGGGGCCAAAGATTGGAGCTGGGAGCAGCTTGGGGCGTCAGGCGCCCGAGGGGGACGAAGGGTCAACAACTCCCGCACTCCTTCCCTGACATATAGTAGTGCTAGCTCACCAGAATAGCAATCATGTGAGTGAAGATGAGATTCGCTCCATGCTCGCCCTACAACCTGAACCCTTGCTAGGCGGGGTGGTATTAATGTTGTTCAAGGTAAAGGCATTCACCTTTTATTATTATTATTTTTTTCTATGCATTTTTTTTCTATCCATCTAACTTCCTGATGCTCTTTTCAGGGCACCAATGGGGTTCTCACCTCCCATCATGCTTTCCTCGAGTTTAGGGGTCTCTTCAAAAAGGAAGGTCAGAAGCTCGAGGCAGGTAGGGCTGAGATCCAGGCCCAAGCTGCGAAGCTAGAAGTGACTGCGGTGACCCGTGCCAAGGTTGAGGCCTTGTGGATGGCCTTGAGGGTTGTTGAGGAGGAGATGACCACCAATATAACTCAGATTATTGTGGAGAAGTAGGAGAAGGCCAAGCTGGTGGTTAGGGTGGTGGAGTTATAGTCCTGCCTTTTTGAGGTAGAGGGGCGAACAATCGATGTGTATGCTTGATTGGCAGAGGTCGAGACCTGGATCCGTGCAAGGGAGGCAACGACTGTGAATGTGTTCAAGGCTTCTGAGGTGCATGCGGCCGAGCTAGAGGGCATCTTCAACTTAGGCTTTCAACGGTATCGAGAAGACATTTGGCAGAGTTATGCATATTTACATCTATGCTGCCTAAATGATGATGCCCTAGAAGACCTTGTCGTCGCCTCTGCCGAGGCTAAGAACCCTTCTGAGGGGTACACTCCCCTTCTTTTAATTAATGAAAGCACCTTTTGTTTGATTCAATTTCGTGTGATTGGTCTATTTGCGCATAGCCTTTTTTTACTCGGTATTGAGCATGTAGGGCCGACAGGTCAAGGAAGAGGACCTTTTTTCCTTCAACTGAGGGAGGTTTCTCATAGTCGAGCGTGTAGGTCACGAAGTAGTAGACAAAATAGTAAAAATAAAAGGAAGAATCTTTTTTCCTTTTAACTAAGGGAGGTTTCTCATAATCGAGCTTGTAGGTTGCGATAATAGTAGATAAAATAGTAGAGATAGAAGGTAGAACCTTTTTCCTTTTAACTAAGGGAGGTTTCTCATAGTTGACCTCATAGGTCACGATAATAGTAAACAAAATAGTAGAGATAGAAAAGAGAACCTTTTCCCTTTTAACTAAGGTAGGTTTCTCATATAGTCTAGCTCGTAAGTCGCAATAATAGTAGACAAAATAGTAAAAATAGAAGGGAGAACCTTTTTTCCTTTTAACTGGGGGTGGTCTCTCATGGTCGAGCCCGAGTAGCTTCTACCGAGGCTATTGGTCGAGCCTAGTCATAACACCTGGAGGAATCTCTCATGGATAGTATATCTTTATATGCTTAGCATTCCATGGGTGAGGTAAAAGTTGCCCCTCCATATCTTCTAGCTGGTAGGTTCCTAGTCAGACTATTCTGGCCACCCTGTACTGTCCTTCCCGGTTCGGTGCTAGGGTTCTTGAGCCGGGCTCCTTAGTGTTTTAAAGAAAAAAATTGGAGGACCAGGTCTCTTGTTCAAAACCTACATATTTTGACCATTGAGTTGCAATGTCAAGCAGCTCTGTGTTGATAGGCAACGACCTTTAGTTACGTATTCTCCCTCAGTTCCTCAATCATATCGAGACTTAAAGCCATTTGCTCATTGTTTTCACCTACATCGAACAGTTCAGTGCGTGTCAAAGATACCTCAACCTCAACTTGGATGACTACTTCTGCTCCAATGGCCATAGAAAATGAGGTTTCCCTTGTCAAGGTTCGAGTTGTTGCTTGGTATGCCCAGAAGAAGTGTGGCAACTCATCAGCCCAGGCCCCTTTGGATTTCTTGAGCTTGGTTTTTAGGTAATTTTTTATGATTTTATTAATGTAACATCCCAAATTTTCACGGCTCGAGTACATACTTGTGCATGAGAATTTCAAGTGTTAATAATGTAAAGATTTGGATGCTTCAAAATCTTACCTTCATTTTCTTTCCATTTAGATTACATCCAGTTACATTCACGAAGGTTACCATTCACAATAGTAAAATCAATTGTATTTATTATCAAATGCCCTCTCAATAGGGGCTTATTACATTATCAAAGTATGCAACAAACATAAATAAAACTAAACATAAAGCTATCGCTTTATTTATTTAGAATAATCTTTCATAAGGGAATTGTCATCCGTGTCTTCAATCTGTACATCACCTGCATCATCTGTACGGTTAAAGAGGGTCAATGCTCTACTCATAGTGATGGTTATCCTTTAAGATTAACAATAATTTAAGAGATTCATAAGAGTAATGTAAGGGTTCCAATACGTCTTGTACTCCACTACTACAAGTGGTATCAGTATGCGCAACCAATATATATGAATGCATGCCTATCAAAGTGTGTGTGACTCATCATACGTAGTGATCATCACAGTGTGGAATATAATTCATAGAAAACCCGGCTCGCCCTGCATTCTCACACTATAGAGATTCGTTGGCATCTCCAATGCTACTGTGGATTTACGTGAACAGCTCGAGACGGAACAACATACGGATCAGATGAATTACGTGACATGATTTATTCATGGAATGACTATTTGCGACATCCATTCCCAGAAGTGATGTAACACGCATTGCGAATTACTTACATCGATTTGTGCACCATTACCCAAAATCCATGGAATTACTTGTTGACCAAGAGGGCCACTTCCTAGAGCACATTACATCCACGATAAATATATAAATCACTAGATGTAAGACCTCTAACACATCACTTGCACCAAAGGAAAAATAAATTAAATCATGGGAGTTTTAGAATTCCAAGACACATGCCCAAGCCATAAAGCATAAGGCCGACCTAATAAAGGAGAAGAGTAGCAATAAACTAACTCAATAGAAGAGAAGAGTAACAATAGGCAAACTCAATAAAATAAGGGGAGAGGAGCAAAAGGCCAACCCAATATAGAGTGGAAGCATGCGTCGCTCTCAAAGTTGACAAAGGGCAAGACTTGTATCTATCACCCACATAAATTTATAAAAATCATGCATATTAATTAAAATCATACATTAACCATAATTTTCAAAAGGATAAATAATTGATAATGGTAAATCAATCAATTGTATGAAAAATCACAGTAATATGAAAATATGCAAAAATAAGATAAATCATATCAACTCAAAATAGTGTAAACTTTAAAGGAATCCCTCACCCTATCCTTAGATCTAAACCCTAGGTAGATATCCATGTAAGGAAGCTACTACATGAATTACGACATCGCTTGAGTAAGAGGGAGACACTACACATGTGGAGAAGGAAGAGGATGATGGGCATCCAGGCTTCTCTTTTTCTCTCCTTCTCTTTCTCTTCCTCTTTCTTTCTTTCCCTCTCCTCCTCGGACGTTGAGAGTGTCGGCATGTGAGTAGAGAAGGGCACGCACTCCTCCTTTTATAAAGGAGTGAGCGTGTGAGAAGGGGTATGTTTCACATCCCATTTGGATTGAGTTTCTCCAATTTTACCTTTTCTAGCAATCTTTCTTTAAATCTAATTCACCCAGTTTGTTGGGGTCGTCGAATAGGGCTGGGGTATATAGTTTTCTTGATGATCCAAAATTTAGATTGACTTATCTTAAAAATTCTCCTAACGGGTGCCAAAATGAACTTGATCTTAATTAATGGTCCACACTTAATGATCAGGGTCCAATTTTGAAAAAATGTGTAGTCATGATAGAAAAATGGTTGGACAAAATTTGGTGGTTGATCGATGGTAAAAAAAGCCTAAATTTAAAATTTCAACTTTTGTACCAAAAGGAATGACATGACTTCAACATTTAATGGTGTAGGATCATAGATCGGGGTCTAAATTTTGTATAATCTCGTAATTATATGAGAATAAAGTGTGGTCCAAATTTGAGTTGCGATGGACGACAAGAAAGGTTAAATCGGAAGATCCAGATTTATAAGGAGTTGGTAAGCCTCGAAAGGATAGCTTCGCAAAGTGGAGTCTTTATATTTCACACTCGGTCCATATTATGGGCAATAAGTCGTTCATATGAAGGAAAATATTCTACTACGAGTACCCACGAGGTTTCTTCACTCGATGGACACCAAAATCAACGATTAAGGGGCTAATTTGTCAATTGCGTCACTTTTACAATTATTTAAGGGCTAAAATTTGACATGTTTGTTTAATTTATGATATGTAGGCATGGTATAAAATGTCACATCAAGCGGATCGTGAGAACCATGTGATCTAGAATTCAATGGTTTAGGTTAATGACATTTTCGTAATTATTGTTGCTATGAGGGTTTTGGGAAATCTAACGGTTGCAGATGATTATAGGCACGTTTTTAATTAATTCTTAAAAAAGAACTTATATATAAATCATTATGAATAAAGAATTATTCACCAAATTAATTAAGGGAATGTACAAATATCAACTAACATAATGGATTGTTAGATGACATGTTAAAAAATAGAAAAACTTGATAGTTAGTACTCTGATAATGTATGTAAGTGGGTGCATGGTCAGTTTTGTAAATGGATGATCACAAGTGGGTTTTTAGAGTGATCAAGAGGCAGAACATGTATACTGTTAGATTCAAGTGACTTGTGCACATGTGTAAGTTTCTTGGATTATAGTTTTGATGGTGGGTTAAATATATTCATAGGTGGTGAACAAGATGAACGGATCAGAATCTCAATTTGATATGTGTACGAGCGGATACAGATATCAAGTAGTTAGTTTACTATGGTCGGGTGGTCCAAATTAGGGCTGAAAGTCGGGCGGGTTGGGTCGGGTTAGTGCTCAACCCTAACCCAACCTAAGGTTCCTATACCTCAACCCTAACCTAACCCAACCGAATCTCGGGTTGGGAATTCTCAACCCAAGCCCAACCCAAGCGGGCTCGGTCGGGTTGATCGGGTTAGCCGGGTATATACATGCTAATATTTTCATTATTACATTAGTTTATTATATTTCAATATAAGACTTATTTTTTGTATCTATAATTTTATTAATTATATATGTGATTATTCATTATAAAGAACTTCATTTTTTCTTTTGAAAAACAAGCTAAAATACAAGACTACTCCTTTAAAAGTCATGTAGCATAGCACGAAGTCTATTTGGGAGAGAGAAATCTGGCAAATATTGTTAGCTCGAATCCTTGAAAATGACGTGAACAAATGTAACAGCCCGGATTTTTTCCAACCTGGAATTAGACGTCCTTAGGCGATGGGTCAATCCTAACACAGGTTTAACTTCTCAAACACTCAATTAAAGCCTCAAATCCCTTTTCAAACCATTTTCTTCACAAATCCCACCCTTCACCACCTTGATCTTTCAATTTTTCTAAGTACTTTCACCCTAGACACTATCTTAAACTAGCTAAGTAGTATAAGTTGGATCACTTTATATACAAACTACAAAGGACTAAGTACCACCTCAGACAGAAATCTTATAGGACTAAATCCTTTAGAGATGAGACAAAGTAACTAAGTGCAAAACTAGATTAGCTACGAAATCCGCTAGAATCGCTTTAAATACGTTCTGCAAGACCCAAAACTTGTAGAATCATTGACGCTAGGTTACCCTAAAATCTCGGATCAAACTCATTACCCGACTGCTCTTGGGAGCACGTTGAAACTCCGTATCAGATCTGGACCGCACATCGGGAGTCCGAATAATACGAGGTTAAGGACTTAGGACCGCCTCGCTGGGCTTAACAACCATCTCGGAAATCAAATCCAGATGGTGTCCCAGCGCTATTCGCTTGAGCTCGGAGTGAAGAGTGTGAGACATGTGAAATTAATTCAAAATAAAATATCTCAAATAGTAATCTGGCACTTCTCTCTTGCGGATCAGTTTTAAGCAACCAGACCGTCAGAATCAGACCAAATTACACCCTTGGATCAGGAGAAATTTCATACACATATCCATGTACTCGGAATCTTCGTTCGAGATCCATTGACCGTTGAACTGAAACTGGTCCGCCACGCGTGATCTGGAATTCCGACCGAAACGAAAACTTAACTAAACGTAGATCCGATGTCGGTGAGCTTAAGTCCGACCTTTGGCTCAAGGAGGCCCGCCAGAAGTCCTCCGTTGAGCTGAAACAGGTCTGCTTTGGTTATAACCTAAGTATACTTTGACCTGGAGTCTATTTCGGTGAGTTTTTAGGCTATATAAGGACCTTAAACCCTCTCTCATTGCAGTCATACGAATTTGAGAGAAACCCTAAGAGAGAAGAGAGAAAAGAGAGAAAGTGTGGGAGCAGTGGGAGAATCTCCCTGCCATTATACGAGCTTCACCACTCCATTCTAATCACTTTTCCAGCGATTCCAGCTCCGTTTCTAGGTAAGAAACTCTAACCCTAATATATTTTGGGATTATATAGGTTGTAGGTTATGAAATAGCTAACCTATTTCGTTCTATAAGTTACCAAACTGCCGTATACGAAACCTTAGCAAACCTATCGACTCCGTTACGATTCTACGACAAAAGGTGCAGACTTTAGGTGTATAGGTTATGGTTTTCAATGCTTTCAATATCAGATAATGATAGATTCATGATCTGCATGCAATTGAACATGTACAAAGTGCTATCTATTTTCCGTTTCGATTAAAGATGAAAAATATGGAATTCTACTTACTCTAGGTATTTGTAGAAAGTACCGTATACGTACAAATTTTGGAAATGTGTTTGACATGATTAATTGTTGTATGAATATATTATATGTGGATAAATTACTTGTTTGGCGAAAGGACTCGCCCTATACATGTTTTGCTTATATACACTATGTATGTTGAAATTGTGTATTCTAGAAAGTACCGTATACGTATAAATTTTGGAGATGTATTTGTCATGATTATTTGCTGTATGAATATATTATACATGGATAAAATACTTGCTTGGCGAAGGAATAGCCCTAATACATGTTTTGCTAACATACACTATGTATGTTGTAATGGTGTATTCCAAGTGTTTGTGAATATGATTGAATGAGTATAGAATTCTCATTCGTGCTCGCCATGACTAATTGTCATGGATATATGATTGTTGTATTGGCAATACCCCTTTAACGAAAGGATTTGCCCTGAATCACGCCACGACCACTATACGCTATATATGTTGAAATGTGTAGCCAAGTGTTTGTGAAAATGTTCAAATGAATATGGAACTTGGATTCCTACTCTCCATGACTATCCGTCGTGGGTGTACGCGTGTTATGATTGGGATAACTCCCTAGTGAAAGGATTTGGCCTAATGCTTATGTGATCAACATATGTCATGTATGTTGATGTATGTATTCTAAAGTGTTTGTTGAAATGTCTGAATGAGTAGTAGTTAATAAATTGTAATGTATAAGGGTGTTGAGATATGATTCTCAACTCCTTTAACTATGTGTATGATTTCCTTGGATAGCTGTGTGATTAGGAATTGAATATGTACAAACTCATGCTTGTGTTGTGCTTCATAACATGCTCAATTGATTGTATAATTTTATCTATGTGATGTATATGTTTAAATTCATGTTACGTTGTATGATCCGTCATGGGTGATGGGGGAGTGGAGCAACGAGTGCGTGCAACAGCCCTGGCAGCCCTAAACGGATAATACCAGACCTTGATTGTATGAGTTGAATCTTGATCCACTACTGTTTTATCTATCTGCAATTGATTGTGTTTGGGGCTATGATTATAGTCCAGACAATCGGTACCAGAATTGAATTCGTGGTCGTGATTCATTTGCCACATGAGATGTGTTTGACGAACTCGAGTCGTACTTCGGTTGGCGATAGTGGTTGGCCACGCGAAGTGCTTATGCACTTCATGTCGTTCAACTTGTTGTGTGCTCAAGCTAGCCAAGCTCGTCAAGTAATCCGATCTGTCTAATGTATGTTCACCATGTTTGGACGCTACTGCTTGAACCTAGGGTACCAAACTTACCAGTGAAATCCCTTTTAACCATGGTACCTCGATCCACTAAGACTCATGGCCGGGCATGGTGGTATGGGACACCATGGTCGAGATGTCGGCCTACGCTGGGGCCACGTGCCTACCCGTAGTGACCAGTGAGCAACCGACTCGTGAGCCGATTATGGTGGTATGGGACACTATATTCGTGCTGTCGGCCTACATTGATAAGGTGATGGGGGAGCGGTGTAACCTTTGTGTGTAACAGCCCTGGCAGCCCTTTGTAGTGACCTCGAGCATACTCTGAAATTGCGGTGAGCCTTAGAGTTTTGTCACGGTGTATAGAGTATGAACTAGGCCTGTTTCTGTATAGTGATGAATCGTTAAAGAGGTGATGGGGGAGAGTGGTGTAACCTTTGTGCGTAACAGCCCTGACAGCCTTACAGTGACCTAGAAAACACACCATTGTCTGAGATTAATTAGGATTGACGACCCTAGAATGGATCATGTTTGGGAATGATACAAGGGAGGTACCTTAGTTTCCCAATCCTGCTGTTTGAAATGGACTAATAAATACTCGGTAATCATGCTCATCATGCATTGCATGTGCCTGAAAAATGTGGAGCATTAAGGGATGAAAGCATGCCGCGAACGTAAGATGGTGTCGCACGAGGGAGGGTGTGGTGAGGGCATACATCATGACTGCATTCATACTTGCATTAATAAGAGTAGTTAGGAGTGTTTGATTTTACTGTTTTATCATTACTGCTTGACTGAATTGATAACATGTTAACCTATGCTTTATTGTTCCACTGAGTTGATCACTCACTCCCACGTTATGGGACGGTGTTGTACACACCAACCAGATTTGTTGAGTTTCAGGTGATGGCGATGCTTATGAAGCAGAACCGGACTATTGTGATGTGGAGGAGGAGTTCTCCTACATGTAGTTCTCTGTCAGGTTTATGAAGACCTGGTATTGTATTGACGGGGCTATGGTACTTGGGATAGAAGCCATTACACTTACACATTTGGTATATTTTGGAACTATACTTGTAATTATTTAACCTGGTAATGTTATCACACTCTGGAGACTCACCACAGTTTTTATATATTTTATATATCTATCACAGTCTTCTGCTTGCAATTTAACTCTCTCTGGATTATGATATGTTGTTTTGGCTTAATCTCACTCATGTTCACTACATTAATGCAGACAACATTTAATCATCATTATCTATGTTGCATAAGTGATGTTCTGGAACTCGAGATGAGTTACTACTCAACTCCCGATTTTTAGGGCGTTACAACAAATGAGACTCGACATCACTAGTGTGCCTTCGATACAAACGATCCACACTCAATTATAATTTATAAGTAACTTATATATTGATCGGGTTCGGGTTCGGGTTGGGTCAGGCAACCCGAGACCTCAACCCAAGCCCAACCCAAGTTTTATCGGGTTGGTATTTGTATAGCCCAAGCTTAAGATCAAACCCGAAATATCCTGCCCGAGCCCAACCCAATGTCGGGTCAGTCGGGTTGAACCCGTCCAACTTTCAGCCCTAGTTCAAACTCAAAGTGGACTGTCAGATATCTTTACCTATCGGTGGATAGTTGGTTGAACAATTGGTTATGATGGACAAGTGGGAATACTTGGACATATGATGATCTTGTCTTAAAATCAATGATTGGATGACTTGATCTATGGATGAAAATCATTCTCAATGGTCAGATTCATTTTAGAGAATCGATGTAAGGCCGAGATAGCTAGATTTGTATTGTACACATGTATATATTAAGTTAAATTTCATGACAACACTCGAGAAATTTCAATATTCGGGTATTGAAAAGTTTTGGGTGTTACAGTTGACAGCTTCTACCTGTCTATTAACCTGGGTGTGTCAGGGCAACGAGAAGGCATTGCGAATGCCGAGCCTTTCACACAATCCTCGAAAGTGGGTATTGTGAAATTGGTTGTCGTTGTTCGTGACGATGGTGTAAGAGATGCCAAATCTGCTCAGTAATTTTGGCTAGGGGCTCGGCTTTAACCTATTTTGTGAAATAGTTGACAACAATGATTGTAAATCTGGTCTATCCTTTGCCCATAGGTAGGGCTCCTATGATATCAATGGCCCACTGCGCGAAAGGCCAGGGGCCGGTCATTGGGGTCAACTGCTCGAGAGGTTGTCGTGGCATTGCAGCGAACGTCTATAGCGATCATCCATGGTGATCTGATTGACAATGAACTGAGAATCGATATAGACTTTTGGGGTTCGAGCCCATATTGCTTTAGCTAGCTTAAGCTCAGCAAGGAGCGCCTCATATTCCGCTACATTGTTGGAGGTTGGGTATTCGAATCTCAGGGCGTATTGCGCACTGGCTTGGTTGGTGGCGATGAGGATCATGCCTGCCCCACTACCCTTTAGGTTCAATGATTCGTTGACATAGAGGGTCCATTCCTGCGAATTGGCTTCCAGATCATTCTCTTCGTCTGGTGATGGTACATGATAGGTAAACTCAGTAATGAAGTCAGCGCTTGTCCTTTGATTGTAGCTCGAGGTCAGTATATGACGTCAAACTCGTCAACCTCAATCACCCACTTCGCCAGCTACCCCAACGCTTCAGGCTTTTGCAATACCTGTTGGAGTGGTTGATCAATTGGGATAATGATGGTGTGAGCTTGAAAATATGGTCAAAGACATTGTGATGATATAATTAAGGCCAGTGCCAGCTTCTATATGTCGGGGTATTGCGTCTTGGCCTAAACCAAAGCTTTACCCACATAATATGTGGGGAGTTGTTTGCTCCTGACTTCTTGTATTATGTTCGAGCTGACTGCGGTGGTCGAGATTGCTAAATATAGAAATAGTCGTTCTCTCAGTTTAGGCTTGAAGAGTAGTGGGATGACCTAAAATACTTATTAAGTTGTTGAAAAGCTTGTTTACAGTCGTTTGTCTAGGTCAGTTATATGTTTCCTTTTAGTTGCTTGAAGAATGGTAGACACCTGTCTGTAACTCTAGAGACGAACCTGTTGGCGGTTGTTATCCTACTCGTGAGGCATTGGATCTCTTTCATAGTTCTTAGGGAGTTCATTTCTAGAATTACTCGAACCTTGTCGGGGTTCTCTTTTATCCCTCTCTGATTGAACAGAAAGCCGAGGAACTTTCCCGAGCTGACGCCAAAAGCAGACTTGTTTGATTTTAGTTTCATTTGGTACCTCCTCAAGATTGTGAACATCTCTTCCAGGTCAGCTGCATGATTTTTTGTCTTGGTATTCTTGATTAGCATGTAATCGACGTAGACTTCCATCGTGCAACCAATCTGTTTGGCAAACATCTTATTGACGAGGTGTTAGTAAGTCGCTTCAGCGTTCTTCAGTATGAAGGGCATGACTTTGTATCAGTAGAGTCCCTTATTAGTGACCAAGGCAATCTTCTGCTTGTCATGCTTATGTATGATAATTCGATTATACCCCAAGTACTTTTGAGACTCAAATATTGCATAATTTCTCTCATTTATATCTTGGTTTTATGAACATGAATCAGCTTAATATTCTATTTTACTCATGTTTGTGTTACAAGGTGAATTTAAGAGCTTAGATTGAAAAGGGTGCTAAAAGCATGGATTTGATGCTCAAGAATCACCAAGGCAAGGAATGGATCTTAAGAGACCAAGATTGAAGAATTCACATGTCAATGATCCAAGAAAACCAAGTGAGGAATGAAGAGAATCAAAGATTTGAAGTAAAGAATACTGAAATCGTCCTAAAAAAACGTATTCTGGAACTCTGAAGTCTATTTTGGAAAACCGTGTAAAGTGAAGTTTATTTTAGCAAACTTCATAAATTTGAGCTGGTTTATAGAGTTTTTTAACTTAGTGTGAAAGTTGGAGTTCCTCACTTATAAATAGGGCTTCCCAAGGCATTCTTAAACATCATTCAAGGCATCCCAAAGTAAGATCTAGGGTTTTTAGAGAGTTTCATAGTTTTCATTTATTTTTCTTTACAAGCTTTTAGATATTTATTCTTTCTTGTTGCTTTCTTTTTCTATTCTAGTTATGTTTTTCTAGTTTCCTCTAGCCCAAGCTAGAAGGGAAGCACATGGGTTTAATAATTCTTTAAGTTTTGATGATCGATTGTTTTTAATGGTGAGAAGAATGGTGATGCATGTTATTTATTGTTTAGATTTAGTTTTTGATCATAATGTGAGATCTATATGTTTCAATCATATGAGATCCACATTGATGGATAGGCTTACCCTAGATCAATTAGATTTCTTAGATAGGAGAGGTTCTCAACCTGCTACATTTCTTTAATTCATTAGCTTATAGATATGAATTCTTAAAATCATGAGTGCTTGAGAATATATATCAATGGTGCAAATTTATAATTTTCTAATCTTTTATATCATTTATTTAAAATGTTTAAAATGTTTTATTTTTCGATTAGGCCGACCATAGTGCTCGGATCCTAGTTGTGTTATCCAAGTCATCATGATTTTGGAACATTAACCTATGTGTGGAACTTTGAAGCTTGGGTGTTGTTTTAATTCAATTGAATTACATCCATTCAAAACTCTCAAAATCAAATCATCAGTTTAGTTTTTATTACTTAGTTTGTTTTGCATTTGATTTTCTCCTTCTCACAATACATCTCCCTGTGGGATCGATGTTGCATTCACGGGATATTACTTAGGAACCTCTGCACTTGGAGGCAAGCAATCAAGTATATGTCCATGAAGCTGAGAAGCTCATACCCGACAGTGCTATTGACTAGTTGGTCTATCCAAGGGAGAGAGAAGCTATCTTTCGGGCATGCCCTGCTTAGGTCAGTATAGTCAACGTATACTCGTTATTTTTCATTAGTATTTTTCACCAATATGACGTTCGCCAAACAATCAGGATAATAGATTTTCTCGATGAATCCAATGCCAAGAAATTTGTTTAAAATAAGCCTTGGTTCATCCCAAGTGCAGCTCTACAAATGCAATGGGAGATCAAATGGAATCATGTGCAACTTCTCACTCTTGTAATTTTTTTTTTTAAAATATTTGAAAGCTAACTACTAATCGTTTTTATTTCTATAGAAAGGACTTAACACTCTCGTTACCATTTCCTTATTATGAAAATGTATGAGTTGCATTCAATGACTGGAAATAGTTTGGGTCTTACCTCTTGGATTCTTTTAAGAAAGGACTTGATACCTTGATTAAGTGGAATGACGAGAAGGAATCATGATTATGATATTGGTGATATAAACATATATAAGAAATGCCCGCAAACAAATAGTTGTACGTCCAACTAGTTGGCGTGTGAGGCCCACCATGGTGTTTGTATGACATCTTGTCAATCCACTGACATCGACAATGTTTTCCTACCATGAAAATGTTTCATAGGATACCCCAAAATCAAATCAATTCAACTATTAAATGACTTTGACATGAATGTGAAGTTTTTTGGGTAGTTGTTCATTGTTTTAATTTGATGGTATGTTTCGCTCCTAGTTTGATCACTTGACTTTTGGGGTGTCTATTTTCATTGTTGGACAACTTTGTTGGATGAGATGGCATACAAACGTCAAAGTGAGCCCTACAAGCCAACTGGTTAACTTTTAACTAGTGTGAGAATTTCTATATGTATATGCGTGTAAACAAACACATACTCATGCTAATGTGTACTCATTGATGAGTGTGTGAACTCTCACTCTTTATGTGTGTTCACATACATATTTGGGCCCAACAATAATTTGTATTGGACATCCAAACTATGCATTTAGTGAGACTCCTCTAGGTGATAAGCTGTCCAAAAAATTAGCCATATATGGAACTCACTTAGAACAGTACAAAACCATACCTAAATCTATAATCATTTTGTGGGCCCACCCGTATAGCCTAAAATTTTGTGGGACCCTCATCCTAGAGGTATGTAATGAATGGATCAGATGTCTTAACATCTTGGTGGGCCCCATAAACAATCAGGAAGTTTTTAATGGGTAAGCGTACGTCCACTCTCAATTTTTTCTCCCACCTAAGTCATGGATCTGGTTCGGGCCTCTAGTTTTTGTTGGTTGGGGCTATCTTTGTATAAGGATTATTAGGTAGCTTCATATGATACGTGAGGCTCATATTTCTTGCGGTATCTTTTATAAAGCACTTATTTTGTTTCATAAAAGTTGTAAGTAATTGTTGTTAACATATGTCTTAAATCTGCAAAGTTTGACTAGCCCAGGGAAAGTTTGACTCGAAGTCCAGCAAGGAATACCCGAGGTCTTCGACCAGTCAAGGGACAGGTTCGACTAGTCGAAGGTGCCCTTCGACCTAGGTTACGCAGACTGCACGCAGACTGTGTAAATTTGAGTCAGTTTTCGGACTCTTCCAAAGTCGGTACGTAAGTGGGGTTTCCTAAACTATAAATAGGAGTCCCTAGGGATATTCTAATGGATTTTAAGGCATTTTAAAGGTCACGGTGGAGACTGCAGAACACATCTTCTTGCACAGTGCTCAGGCGACTGAGGTTTGGTCCCATTTCGCCCAGCTCTATGATATTCGGCTGATCCGTAGTCTCTCGGTGGAGGAGTGGCTGACCCATTGGTGGGGATCTCGTCCTACGCAAGGGCCTGTTGCCCCGTTTAAGGATCAGATTCCATGTTTCATCCTCTGGGAGTTGTGGAAGGATAGGAACGCTTCTAGGTTTGACGGTTCCTTGGTGAGTGTGGGGTTCCTTATCTCGAGCATTTTTGGTTGGCTGCGGTGCATTGTAAATATGTGGGGCGCCCCTTTTTCTCGCGTAGGCAGCCACAACAGGGCCCTGGAGTCCATGGGGATTGCTATAACGCCCCGTACTTTTCCGCACTAGGGTATTACCGTGTAACCCAACTTAGTATGAACACTAACGTAACTTAGTTGAATGTTCACCTATGTTCTACCCTAAATTAGACTGATAGGAGTAACATGCATCCATTCCTTGAGCCACCCAACTATTCATTAACACTTGGACAATCATTGGACCCTGTTAGAGACAAATCAAGCCATTCATTATCGGTATTTGCTCTTGGATACCAAACCCACTGTTCAATCTCAAGGTATACCATACATTTGTAGTAGGACTCCTCGGAGAAACCATGGAACAATCATCGCCCATCAGGATCCATGACATCTCATTGATTTGTGGCCTAACGATAGACATCCCTAATTCGACCATCAAATCGTAAGACCAACCACTAGAGTTGTAGTCGGACAACCTTAGAAACCTTTTAAACAGTTTAATGTGGGCTATAGAAGGCCTTGACCACAAATCATCTTAAAGATGAGACTCAATTCGCCAAATCCATTGATCTAGCACAATCTTCATTCATAAAACAACCCACCCATCCATGTGGGCTTCAAATAATCCATCACCACTTCAGAGGCACCTAATTTAGGATTCCAATCCCCTAGGTAGACAAACCTAACCATCCGTTTTCAATATCAGGCTCTGTATCACCAAATTCATCGTCCATCAGGCCACAGGGCTAAGGACCTATGATATGAGCTAACTACATCCTAAATAAGCAAGTAAGCCACCATACTTCCTCTAAATTAGGTGAGGAGCTCCAAGAATCACTGATGATCAAATCCGGACGAGATCGAACAGTTGAATAGACGAATATTACCATATGAAATGCAAAACGCCAAATAAGGCCTACCTAAGACTTAGAAATGCCTAATCAATGGCCAGGGGCCCTAATTTCGGCCTTATAGGCGAACGGATGGTGTGGATCACACCAAGACATCTCTGTGGGCCCCACTCTAGAGTGCATGTACATAGAGAGTGGGTGCACCAGCACTGCACTTGACTGGGAAGACCGGTCTATCGGGTTTGACCCAAAAATTTTCGAAAGAAGAGAGATTTCTCTCTTCTTTTCCTGCCTGTAGCCGTTTGAAACAGCTTGGTTTTTCTGCTCCTTTGTTCGTCGATTTGTGGCCCACCATCATGGCTAGCATCACGATCCGATCCATCCATCTGATGTGGATGAAAATTCTGACCAAAATCCACCTTGTCCCACATCTGGAAGAACAGGCGCATGAACACATTTGTCAGTGAAATCAGGTCTTGCATGCACACCACTTTCCAAAAATGGAAATTGCCAAGCTGGCAATCCGGGTGAGGAGAGATACTCTAATCTCAGCCCTCTATTCAGGCATATCTCGACCATCCATTGCTGTTTACAAGGATCTTAGTTTTCTGAGAAAACCAGCAACCAAAACCATGGCTGGTTTCAATCTTACTGACTATACTTAGGGCAGTTGCACAACAGACCTCATCTAGACCGTTTATTATCATCTGACTGTCCACAATGCTAGGGCAAACCATATATTGAAGGGTTTGCTCGGGCTAGGGCTTTTGATACGACTCGAAGTGAAAACCAGCCGCTACCTTCTCCACTCAAACCCATCACCTAAATCTCCCCCAAGCTCAGGGAAACCTCTTCTGGAAGCTCCCGGGGGTCCATTGGGACCGTCTGCAAGAAACAGATTGGAGGATGTAACACTATTTTAAAATCTGCCGTTAATGGCCGTCTCGTCTTCCTCGTCCAAACTGCAAGGAGTTCGGTTTAAGTCGAGCGAAATCAAGTCGTCCAAGGGCGTTGGACCTTCAACAAAGAGGAAGAAGTAGCAAAGGGAGGGAGGCCGAGTGTAACTACTGCACTCCTGTCTGAGGTCCGAGTCGGGCCGAGATGCTGCCCAGCAAACCGGATTGAGTCGCATCTATGTCCAGGTATTGCTGGACCTGTTTAAACAAAGGAGGAGGAAAAAGAAGGGAAGAAGCAGAAGAAGAAGGAAGAAGGAGAGTGGTGCGGTTGTTGCACCGCACCATCACGAACCTGGAACCGAGCCTAGTTCGGGTCCGAGATGGGCCGAGTCTGTCGTGTTAGGCCACCCTTGTGATGGGTCCAGCCACGTCTGGACTGTCCAGAAGCAAAAAAGAAAGAGAAAAGAGAAGCAGGAAGAGAGAAGAAGGAAGAAGGGGGTGAGGAGAAGCGAGGGAGAGGGGTTGAAGATTGGCGCTGTTGCCGTGTTGCTATTCACCGCATGCATGATGGGCTGCTCTTGAGATAGAGCTCAGTGGGCCACACCATGAACAACAGTGGAACACACCTAGCCTAATGCAGTGGGCCGCACCAAGAAGTGCCATGCCCGACCCTTGTAGCCATGTTGTTGGGCCAGGGGTGGCCCATCCTATAAATGCTTCAAATGGCCGTTGGGCCTAGAACGGTCAAACCAGGCCCAGTCTTGGACCACAGTTGGGCCGAGTTCAGGCCCAGTTCGGGCTACAAACGGGCAGCAAGGTGTTGGGCCAGACTTGGCCAAAGTCATGCTCAGTTCAGGCCTTGGTGTTGGGAAGTTTCGGGCCCAATCTAGGCCACTTGTTGGGACAAAAATTGGGTGGGCTTGTTCACTCTAATACAGGCCTAAAAAAGCACATTCATGGGACCCTTCAAAACCCAACTTGCTGTCAAGTCAACCAATGTAAGTCGACTTTCTCTCCCACAGTAAATCGTTGATTTATTACTAGAATTGGTGTTACTAAAGTTATTGCAATTATAAATTATGTTTAGCCATTAGCAGGGTATGTATGCTGATATTAGTTATTATAAACAAATTACAACAAGTAGATATTAGATGTTAGTATTTATCTACCATCCCTAGATATTATCATTTGTAATAGACCACACTATCCAATACCATCATAACGAATGTTTTTGCTACACTAGCTAATATGGATTATAACACCAGGGTTAGTAGATACTTCATAATTATTAAATTAACATCAATTGTACACCAACTAGGGTTCAAATCCAAAAACCTAACCTAGACCTAAACTCTAGGGTAAAATCCTAGGCCTAAGTAACCTGAACTCTAGGTCTATACTTTAAACATAAGTGATGAGACCATAACACCTATTATCATTACTAGATTCATTATTACGACTATATTATCCTTTTTCTCCTTATGGGATTAGTATAATACTTGTTTATATAATTATTAGTATTAATCCTTATTATATTATCATTAGTAAATATTCTATTATTATTACTTGAATTATTTATGGGATTATCAGTAATTATAAAAAATATTAGATGATCTCAGTACGTTTAAATATGAACTTATGGATCATCATTATTAATATGGATGGATTAATACTCTTATTATGAATATTATTTGGCCCATTGTACAATAATAATAGTAATAATAATAATCTAGGATTCAAATCCTAGAATCCAAGCATTTAACTAAACCCTAGGATGAAACCCTAAAACCTAAGAAATCCAAACCCTAGGTTAAGACCCTAACCCTAAATGGTGAGTAAACTTGGATCTAATTGTACAAGTTCCTAATTTATGGTAGGATTTGATTTTAAGGGAACGTGCATTCCCTCGTGATGCTGGTAGGCACTGCGAACTATGAGGTGATGATTTCTTCCCCTTGAGCTTTTCATTTCCCATTAACATAAGTGATAGTTTTATTTTAACTTTGAATTGCTAATTGATATCTTGCCTTGTGAGTACCTGTGCTAATTGTTGAATTTGATATGCTAGATAGCATGCTTATCATGCATATTTTCTCATACTTGTGGATTGCTTGTGGTTTTCTTATGGAACTTAAACTGGTACATCAGTGGGAAACCCCCACTTATAAATGTACACCCATACTTGGGATGTAACCTGATTGGTCGTGATTATAATGGGCCTTCGAATTAGTGGTTATTGAATGACGGTTTGAATTGGATATTGATGTGGGCCTACCATGCATGAGTTGTTATGTTAAGTGGTTTTCAAGGATGGTCTTTATCGCATGGTTTTAATAATCGCCCTATGTGGCTTAGTTTCAAAATTCGCCTTATGTGGCTTAGTTTTGACATTTACCCTCTGCGGCCCAGTTTTGAAATTTGCTCTATGTGGATCGGTTTTGGTATTTGCCCTATGTGGTTCGATGTACCATTTCTATATAATCATGCGATGGTAAGCCCCATATACTGTAATATGATTGGCCACTAGTTGACGGGTTTCCATTAAACATCCTAAAATGGTAGTCCATGAGCGGGGGATGGTGTTATGGGACCTATTTCCGAGCTATCGGACTATGCTGGTGACAAGCCTCCGTAGTAACCTTTGAGTTTATTTAAATTGGCTGGTTGTAATTGGATAAATAACGGGTTAGCTAATCATGCATACATGGCATAGACCAACGTCTATCGCTAACATACGTGATGTACGATAGGCAGTCGTTATGCCACACGTAGTATGCTTTCGCTGACGACTAGCCTCTGTCCGACTAAATATTTTTCTCAGGTCGATGATTGCATGGATGATGAGCCCAACTTCCGCACGGATGTGCATCCCCGGGGCGATGACTGCATTCACGCATCCATGCATCTAATAAGACCTGCATCATGTATTATTTTGTATGCTTTATTTTATAACTATGCTTACCTAATACGGCAGTGTGTAATCTTGAGGGGAATTCACACTGAGTTGGCCACTCATCTATCAAATATATAACCGTACAGGTAGCACAGGTGGCCCAAACGACATTCATGTTCATATTGATGAGGAGCAGGCTATGGTTGATAAGGGTGCATGACTGTATTTGTTAAGGGTTGCTATAGGATTTCACAGCTCAAGATTGTTGTAAATTTACTTTGTTTCACATGTAATATTATTTTATTTCGTAACTGCAAGAATGAGGACATTGGTTTGTATAAGTCATTATGGGCAATCTCTTATACATTCTAAATAAAATACAAATTTTCCTTTATGTTGATTTGTCCACTATACACTCATCTGCTTACTCTGAATGAATGAAAAAAGAAATGTATACTTGAATGTTACCATCCTTTAAGGTCAACACTCGGGTTTTTGGGAAACGAGTCATAGACTCGGGTCCTAAAAACACGGGGCTTTATAAATGCGGTGCAGCCCCATCAGGAGGTGTCTTCTCAGGTGGTGCACTAAAGGAAGCCTCCAGTTGGGTGGGTGAAGCTTAATGTGGATGGGTCGTCTAGAGGAAACCCGGGAGTGGCTGGAGGAGGGGGTGTCTGTAGAGGTGATAATGGAGAACTCTGCTTTGGTTTTTATGCAGGTTATGGCCTCGCTTTAAATATGAGGGCTGAGCTTCATGTAGTCCATGATCGCCTTGTTCATTGCCTCCAACATGGCCTAAAATATATCTTAGTTGAGTTTGACTCGCTGCTGGTGGTGTTTTTCCTGTCGGGCATCTCTCTCCCAGGCTGGAAATGGAAGTATTGGGTTGACAAAATCCAGAATCTTAGTAGTACCTGCTATGTAAAGTTTGTCCATATTTGTAGAGAAGGTAATGGGTCGATGGATGGGATGGCCAAACTAGGTAGTGAGAATCAAGGCTCGGCCCTGTTTTCTACCCAAGCTGACCTCCCTCAGGAGGTGAGGGGCCTCCTTTTCCTTACAGAGTAGGGTTAGGGGTAGTCAGGAAGAGGTTCAGGAGGTAGTTTCTCCTGGTCTCTGTTTTGGGTCCAGATTTCGTGTTTTGTGTTCGGGTTTTCTTTTCATATGATAGGCTCCTCCTTCGCTTTTTCTAGGGGGGAGTCCGAAGCTACGGAGTCTAGTTGGTAGATCTGTATATCCTGATTGATTTTTGGAATGAATGAATAAGAGTTTTTTTTTTTTTTTTTAAAGGCATTTTAAAGGTATTTCAAGGGTTTCTAAAAGGGTTCTAGGGTTTGTAAAGGGTGTAGTAAGGGTGAGATTTGAGGTTGTTCGAATCAGGTAAGTCCTTTCTCTTTATAATGTATGCTTTCATAGTGGCTTTGTGTCGTGGTTTTTTTCCCGAAAGGGTTTTCCACGTTAAATCTCTGTGTTTGCTTGGTGCTATTGGATTGCTATCCCAAATCCATATCTGTGTGATTCCATAGCTCAATCCCCAACAGTAATGACCTTGCACCTTTTTGGGAAAAAAAAGGCAAGGATTAGATGTTTGACGCACTTCATAATCAGCACTCAAAGGTAGACCTTATAGTAACTTACAGTAAAGTCAACCTTATAGGAAGACGCATATGAGAATGCTCACATTTAACCAGTTGGAGAACAAGTTACTGCTAACTTAGTAAATAACTTCCAATATACCATGCGCACATGACATCCAACCTGCATGATATTTTCACCTATCATGAGGATTACTTTGTGTAAAAATCAGCCCCATCCACTCATTGAGTGGGCCATATCGTAGAAAATAATTATTGCACCTGATAAATAACAAAAATAAGTGTGATGGGGCCTTGAATTTTGCACAAGTGATCCTCAAGGTAGACTTAGCCTTTTGGACGAGGTGGAAGTCACATCCACTTGACATGTTGAAAATTATCCATGGGGCTTAACGACCCTCACTATCGGATGAGTCTGAAAGAGTGTGAGATAGATACTTCAGGGGTAGGTGGTGGAATTGATCCATAAGAGTCTTCTAAGAGAGATCATGAGCACATACATCCTGCCAGTTTTATTAACGCCGAAGAAAGATGGGAGTTGGCACATGTCGATAGTCAAACAATTTATAAGATTACTATTAAATATCGGTTTCTGATATCGTAGTTGAATGATATGCCAGATATGTTAGAAGGTGCCAATGTGTTCTCTAAACTAGATCTGTGGAGCGGGTACAATCAGATTCGTATTTGGTCTGGTGATGAGTGGAAAATGGCATTCACCAAGGAAGGGTTATATAGGTGGCCATGCCCTTCGGTCTATTGAATGCACTGAGCATTTTTAAGCATTTGATGAATAATGTAAGGCCCGTATCCTAGTTCGTACCATTCCTTAGACTTCCGTGATTCTTCCGTCGAATTTCGGCGATGCATGACCTTTATACAACATTTGCGCGCGACCCTAAGTCACATCCCATATATCTACGTCGACTTAACCCGAGACTTACACCATTGCGATTGCACTGTCGCTACTGTTCCAACGTCATGACTTGTGCACTGATGCGATACCCAAGACAGGAGTTGTGGGCCAGCATTTATTTCGAGGAAAACGTCGCGCGTTGCGAATCCCAAGAGAATCTCTACCATCCATCACATCAATCAATCAAGTACTAGTCAAGTACACAACCCATCCCTCTCTTTCACAAGCCTTCCTAAAGTCAACTCTCTCTCCACCCATCCCTTTCTTACGTCACCCATCCCTTTCTTACACCACACCATCTCTCTCTCCCATCCATCATTCCATCCCATCCTACTTCTCTACCCATTCCAAGCAATCCAAGGAGAGCATCTGTCCAAGCATTTCCAAGAGGAGAGCCCAGTGTGGCCCACTTCCTACCCTCCTATATAAACTCTCATCTCCACCCTTCAATCTTCATCATCCTCCATTAAAGTTGAAGCCAATGAGCTTAATTCCAAGGAGCCTAGAAGAAGTGGAATCGGTGGGTGATATTAGGATTTTCACCCTTGATTTCTATTTGAGGGCCCATTTGTGGTGGGACCTATTTTGATGTATGTGTTGTAAACCAAGAGGAGTATTTATGTATATCCACATCGTCCAGATCCTGGATGGTGGGGCCCCACATAATGTATATGTAGCATCCACGTTGTCTGTTTAGCGGGCAGGCCCTGCTACCTGTCCATTTGGACTGGCCTAGGCAAGGAAAACACAAATCTCAATTTGATCTAGCGGGTGGGCCATGCTGACGTGGACCCACCTTGATGTTTATGCCATCCTTATCGTCCGTGGACAGTGGGACCCACATGAGGAATGTGTTGTATTTCACACCGTTCATCCAAACTGGATGAGGCAGATGCAAATCTCTGTTGGAGCACACCACCGTCCATCACGTGGGACGGTGGGGACCACCATGGTGTATGTGTTTTATCTACATTGTCCATCTGTGGGACCTGCCCACTGATGTATGTGTTTCTCCCACACCGTCCAGCAAAGGATGATGTTGGGGCACCTTGATGTAAGTGTTTTATCAACGTCGTCCGTCCATGGGACCACCTTGATGATATGTATCTCACCCATACCGTCTATCCATGGGGGCCACCTTGATGACGTTTCTCATCTAGACTGTCCAGATCTTGTAGAGCCACCTTGATGTATGTGTGTGGGATCCACACCATCCATGAGACCCACCTGTTGTATCTGTGTGGCCCACATGATGTATGTGTTGTAAATCCCCACCGTCTAGCCATAGACGGTGGGGCCTGCCATGATATATGTGATATCCACATCGTCCATTGTCTGGACGGTGGAAACCACCATGATGTAAGTATTGTATTCACGTTGTCTGTCCACTTACTGGGTATGTACAGGGCTCACCTGCTATACGTATGGGACCCACTATGATGTATATGAGGCCCAGATGGTCAGGCCCAATGTGATGTAATTGAGGCTTAGGTGGTTAGGCCCAATGTGATGTATATGAGGCCTATGAATGAGGCCCAATGTGATGTATTTGAGGCCCAGGTATGGGGCCCATTGTGATGTATTTAAGGCCCAATTATGAGGCCCACTGTGATGTATTTGAGGCCCACATATGAGGCCCATTGTGATGTATTTGAAGCCCATGGGATGTGGCCCATTATGATGCATATGAGGCCCATGAGTGAGGCCCAGTGTGATGCATGTGAGGCCCTTGTATGAGGCCCAATGTGATGTATGTGAGGCCCTTATGTGAGGTCCAATGAAACATATAATAGGCCTATGAGTGAGGCCCATTATGTTGTATATGAGGCCCTTGTGTGAGGCCATGGGCCCCACTAGATGTTTGGCTCTATGTGGGCCACTCCTTGGGAGCAATGTTGGTTAAATGTCCACATTGATGGGAAATGTTGGTTAAATGTCCACATTGTGACCTTTCCTTAGGCCTTTGTTAGGCCCATGCTCATCCTTCTCTAAGTGGGTTGATCCTAATCATTAGGCCCCATTGATATTTGCATGATCCATCTATTCATATTGGGCTAACCCAAGCTGTTGGGCCCCATTGGTTACTAGTAGGATTGTCTTTAATCTTGGAGTCCATCTAGGACTTATTTGGGGCCCATAGGGTATCTAGCGGGCTATATGATAGTATGGTGAAGGAAGCCCGTTCCGGATCCTTAGGAATATAGGTAGGCCACCTAGGCCCAACCTTGATATGAGGAAAGTTCATCCTCACCGTAGATGAAGGGATCTGTCCTATCAGATTTGGTATATCCATAGTTGAGGACTGACCCTCATGTTATGGATCTGTCATCCATCTATGGATCCCGCCTTGTATATAGGCTGATTATTGATACCGATTATGAGCATGCTTAGTATAGCTTCATGATACATGCTCATGAATATCATCTGTGTACTTGTTATGAGATGTGGTTGACCATTGCATATGCCATTGGGCAAGTTGTTTGTGAAATTCCCTGATAGGCGGAGTTGTCCTACATGAGCGCACGGTACGCGTAGGATTAATACATGATTGAATTGTGTGACTCATGCATCTTGCATTGTGTGTTATGATTTCTATACGCCCTAGCAACATCAGGGTTGTAGCCTCTGCGGGTATAACGCGGATGACAGGATTGGATACCGAAAATACTTGTTAAACCACAAGGGCTCTATAGATGTCTCATAGTGAAAGTCCTCAAACCCTTATGTAACCATGAAGGATGCTCCAATGCTTAGACCGAGTGGATGTATGAGCGCATGAGGGTCGAATACCAGGAGGCCACTTCTACCACTGCGTTGTAGTTGGTTGGAACGGGGTGCGACCTTACCCACCCGGAGAGAAGGGGGTTATTGCTAGGTTGAGTCTGACCAGCTCGTAAATGGGTCCGCTATCGACATGCCTGATAGATATTGGCAGACCATTGATCGGGCGGATAGTGAGGTCTCTTCCGCTTACATGGTTGTGCGTCCAATGTGGGGCGGTAATTTGGTGTATAGTGTACTAGACCTTAATGATTATCCATAGAGAACTGTATTGATATATGATGCTCCAGAAATGAGTTGGATTGATATGTTGATTGATATGCATGAGCCGCATCTTGCATATGACATTGGCTATGTAGGCCTTACATTACATCATATGGCCTTGGTATGACCGATAGCATTCATGCCTTGCATCGCATAGCCTTGGTACGGTAGATAACATTTATGAACTTACTTGCATGTTTTCGCATTACTCTGATATTGCATACTTGCATGGATACCTTGCGCATAAACTTTCACCACCCTCTAAGCTTTCTATAAGCTTATGCAGGATAGATACGTGTAGGTGACGCCGGGGTGCAGTCGTAGCTGAGAGTGAGAAGGAGCTTGCAGCCGAGCTTTTGGAGCCTCGATATTATCATTATATTTCCTTTATGCACATTGTACTTTAAAGTTTTTTTTTATCATAGTGAATTTTGTGATGACGTTATTGTTATTATTCATGGGTTATGCTTTTGGCTATGCTTATTGTGAAATGAACTTATGTTGAAATCCTCCTTGTGGCATCCCAGGATCGAAACCTGGTATATGGGTTCCAGGAGGCGAGAACGGGGTACTACGGAGGCTGTCAGCGCCGGATTCAGCGATCGAAAATTCTGTGAATTTGGGGTATGACAGAAGTTGGTATTAGAGCATAACTTGGGAATGACTTAGGACGACATCACATATCTGCAACAAGCTTAGGGCGATCAGGTCCCAAGTGCGTATCTTTCTGATTTAGTTCCCTAACGTCCGAGCCTTTGAGAGTTCTCAAGGCTAATAGGCACCTTGTTCTTCTTTAGATCGTGTTGCCTAGGTGAGGCACGCGAGGCAAGCGGGTCACGTACCCGAGGCGCCCGACCGACCCGAGCGATCCCCGCTCCACTGCCTGAGGATCCCATTCCACCGCCTGAGGTTCTAATTCCACCTCCCATGGTTCATGTTCCCCCGCTTGAGCCTCCTGTTACCCCGCTCGAGATTCTTGTAGATCCTCCACCTCCATCTGAGACCAGTGCAGCCCCTACCATGTCAATTGGTGCCGATCAGTTGCTGTAGATACTCCAGGCTATGACAGCCGTCCTCTAGGGGCAGGGCAGGCGCCCCGTTGAGACCCCAGAGCAGGCTGAGTAAGGGCACGCGAGCGCCCTGTTGCAAGACTTCCTTCGGCTCGATCCCTCGTGATTCCAGGGAGATCTCGATCCGACTGCAGCCGAGAGGTGGCACTCCCGAGTGGAGAATATGTTCGAGACTATGAGATGTACGACCCAACAGCGGGTCCCGTTGGCGGTGTATTTGCTCGAGGGTGAGGCCGAGCATTGGTGGATCTCCGTCGCTCATGCTGCAGGAGCTGACTCTGTATGGACATGGGAGGATTTCATTAACCAGTTCGATCGACAGTATTTCCTCGACCACACTCTACGGCAGTGAGCATTGGAGTTCGTGGCCTTGGTGTAGGGGGATATGTCTGTGGCGCAGTACGTAGCTCGTTTCATGGCGCTATTGAGGTTTGCGCCGTACTTAATTGATGATGAGGGACGAAAGGCCTGCCGTTTTGAGAACGTCTTGCGTTACGGTCTCCGAGGCCGTGTTGTTGGGCACGAGCTCCCGACTTTCGAAGAGGTAATACGGAGGGCCCAAATTTATGAGGTTGAATGGGCCAGCACGCAGAGCGATCGAGATCAGAGGAGAGAGTGTAAGAGGCAGGCCCCCTCCGGTAGCTCCCAACAGCAGCAGCGTCATCAGCATCAGAGGCGCGCGACCCACCGAGCCCCAACAACACCTTCAGCACCACCCCAGCAGCCGTTTACAGGGACTATTTTGAACATGGTGGGACAGGGCACTGCAGGCATGAGTGCCCCCGCCCTCAACAGCAGCAGCCGAGAGAGCCTCAGTAGCCTCCCCCACAGCAGCAGCAGCAACATCAACCCCTGAGACCACAACAGCTGAGGCAACAGTTCCAGCAATAGCAGTAGAGACCTCATAGGGGACAAGCACCTCCCTAGCCGGCTCATGCTAGGTTCTATGCTGCTCAGCAGGACCCGCAGTCCTCCGGAGGAGTCGTTGTGGGTATACTTCTAATCTCTGTATGCATTGCCCGAGTCCTATTTGATTCTGGTGCTTCGCACTCGTTCATGTCTGAGGATTTTTGCCGATCATCTGGATTGTCGGTAGAGTCTGCCCGTATCAACGCCCTTGGGGAAGACTACAGTGCTAGGCTGATGTTGTTTGTCTTGCCCTATCTTGGTCGAGGAGACTTTCTTGCCTATCGATTTGTTTGTGCTGCCGATGTCAGAGTTCAATGTCATCCTGGGTATAGATTGGCTCGCCGAGTACCACGCCATTGTGGATTGTTCCGTGAGGACAGTCACGTTCTATATACCCAGCTTGTCGTAGTTCTAGTTCGTTACCGAGCTCAGAGGAGAGTCGTCATCTTGTTTAATATCATGTGTCATTGAGGAGACCATAGTAGTGAGCATCGATCAGTTGCTTGTGGTTTACGATTTTCCTGATGTATTTTAGGAGATTCTGGGATTACCGCCGCACCGACATATTGAGTTTCAGATTGATCTTATGCCTTGTGGGAGTTGCAACAGCAGTTGGACGAGTTGCATGAGTTGGGTTTCATTCGTCGAGCAGTTCGCCGTGGGGAGCGCTGGTACTATTCATATGTAAGAAAGATGGCTCGTTGAGACTTTGCGTGGATTAGCGCGAGCTCAACCTGGTCACGGTCAAGAACAAGTATCCGCTCTCGAGGATCGATGATTTATTTGATCAGCTGCAGGGTATACAGTTCTTTTCGAAGATTGACCTGCGGTTCGGTTATCATCATATTCAGGTCCGAGAGGAGGACATCCCGAAGAGAGCTTTTAGGACGTGCTATGGTCACTTTGAGTTTCAGGTCATGTCCTTCAAACTGACCAATGCGCCGTGGTCTTCATGTAGTTGATGAACAAAGTTTTTCGGCCTTATCTCGATCAGTTTGTTGTGGTCTTCATCGACAATATTCTAATATATTCGAGGACCCGCAAGGACCATGAGCAGCATTTGGAGATTACATTGCTGACCCTCCGTGCCCACCAACTGTATGCGAAGCTAGAGAAGTGTGAGTTTAGAAGGAGGAGGTAAAGTTTCTCGGTCAAGTGGTGACGAGGGAGGGTGTCACAGTGGACCCCTTAAAGATTGATGTAGTGCCTCAGTGGGGTCATCCCACGAACGCGTCCGAGATCTGCAGTTTCCTTGCTTTGGCGGGATATTACCGATGATTTATTGAAGGATTCTCCCGTATTACAGAACCGATGACTAGATTGACCCTGTGAGATAACATTTATGGAGTTGAAGGACCGCCTCACGTCCGCTCCTGTCCTCTCTTCCTCTGGGAGTGAAGGATTTGTTGTATTTACCGATGCTTCGCATGTGGGTTTGGGTGTTGTCCGATGTAGCACAGAAAGTTGGTAGTCTATGCATCTCGCTAGCTCAAGGTACATGAGCTTAACTACCACATGCATGATTTGGAGCTGGCAGCAGTTGTCTTTGCACTAAAGGTGTGGAGACACTATCTGTATGGGGTTAGGTTCAAGCTCTTCTCCGACCACAAGAGCTTGAAGTATCTCTTCTTACAGTCCGAGTTGAACATGCGGCAGAGACCTTGAATGGAGTTCCTGAAGGACTATGATTTTGATCTCTAGTACCACCTAGGCAAGGTGAACGTAGTGGCGGTGCCCTTAGCCATCAGCTACGAGGACTGGTGGTGCACATGATGATTCAGGATTGGAAGATGCTTGAAGATGTGTCAGTGTTCAACTTCAAGATCGGCTTGCAGTCTTCTATTATGTAATTATCGAGCCTGTTGATTTAACCCTGTAGCTCAGCAGGTAGATGAGTTGTTGCAGAGTTATCAGGCAGAGTCAACATCTGAGAGTCAATCATATATGCAGATTAGTTCTGATGGTGGACTTCGCTTCAGAGGCCAGTTATGTGTCCCGGATGTTTCAGAGTTACGCAGATATCTTATGACTGAGGCACATAGATCGAGGTTTTCTATCCACCCTGGCTCAACGAAGATTTATCGTGATATGAGGCGTCAGTATTTTTGGGTAGGGATGAAGCTCCAAATAGCCAGTTTTGTGGCCGAGTGTGACACATGCCAGCGTGTCAAGGCCAATTATCAGAGACCCCCAAGTCCATTGCAGCTGTTAAGCATCCCGACGTGGAAGTGGGAGCACATATCCACCAATTTTATTATGGGATTGCCGAAGACTCAACGCGGTCATAACGCCATCTCGGTTGTCGTGGATCGTCTGACAAAGTTCGCATATTTTCTTACGATTCGTGTGAGTTGGCATTTGGATCAGCTTGCCAAATTATTTATTGATGAGATTGTGAGACTGTATGGTGTTCCGATTTCGATCATTTTTTACGGAGACCCGAGGTTCACGTCTCGGTTTTAGAGGAGCTTCCAGAAGGCTATGGGGTCTGCCTTGCAGTTCAGCATTGCGTATCATCCGCGGACCGATGGGTAGACTGAGGGGGTCAACCAGATTTTTGAGGATATGCTTAGAGCTTGTGTGATTGACTTCTCGGGTGTTGGGATGAGCATTTGCGCCTGACTGAGTTCACATATAATAACAGTTATCAAGTGACTATTGGTATGGCTCTCTTTGAGGCCTTGCATGGCAGGCCGTGTAAATCTCCTAGTTGTCAGGCCGAGGTTGGAGAGCACCGTCTCCTAGGCCTCGAGCTTGTGCAGCGGACATTAGAGTTATCGACATCATCAGGCAAAAGATGCGCATAGCTTAGAGCCGACAAAAGAGTTTTGCTGATCGTCGGCGTCGTCCCTTGGAGTTCGCTATTGGGGACGAAGTGTATCTCAAGGTCTCGCCCATGAAGGGCGTGATTTGATTTGGAGAGAAGGGCAAGCTCGCCCAAGATTTATTGGACCTTTCAAGATCATTGGGCGCGTTGGCGTCATGGCTTATAGGCTTGCCCTACCTTCTCAGTTGTTTGGCATCCACGATGTTTTTCATATTTCAATGCCGCGAAAATGTGGGTCAGACACCGTTCCCGTGATAGATTGGCAGCCACTTGAGGTCAGTGAGGATACTTCCTACATTGAGCAGCCATTTCACATCCTTGATCGGAAGGAGCAGGTCCTCCGGACCAAGGTCAATCCATTAGTGAAGGTTAAGTGGGGTTATCATTCTTTGAGGAGGCATCTTGGGAGTGCGAGGCTGAGATTAAAGGCGCTATCCCTATTTGTTTGTAGATTGATTATGCTTGTATTATGCTTTATATTGCATTGATTGTTATGTATATATATATGTGATGATGCTTTCTCTTCTTCCCTTGCTTTGTCCTGCATGATAGTAAATTTTGAGGATGAAATTTTTATTAGAAGGGGAGAGTTGTAAGGCCCGTATCCTAGTCCTACCATTTCTTAGACTTCCGCGATTCTCCCCATCAAATTCCGGTAACCCACGACCTGTATACAACGTTTGCACGTGACCTTAAGTCGCATCCCTTAGATCTAAGTCGACTCAATCTAAGACTTGCACCATTGCAACCGCGTCGTCGCCGCAGTTTTAACGCCACGTCTTGCACACTGATGCGATACCCAGTCCAGGAGTTGTGGGCCCGTGTTTATTTTAAGAAAAACGCCGCGCGTTGTGAATCCCGAAAGAATCTCTACCATTCATCACATCAATAAATCAAGTACTAATCAAGTACATAACTCATCCCTCTCTTATACAAGCCTTCCCAAAGTCAACTCTCTCTCTCTCTCTCTCTCTCTCCACTTATCTCTTTCTTACATCACCCATCCCTTTCTTACACCACACCGTCCCTCTCTCCCATCCATCATTCCATCCCATCCCACTTCTCTACCCATTCCAAGCAATCCAAGGAGAGCAACTGTCCAAGCATTTCTAAGAGGAGAGCCCAGTGTGGCCCACTTCCTACCCTCCTATATAAACTCTCATCTCCACCATTCAATCTTCATCATCCTCCATTAAAGTTGAAGCCAATGAGCTTAACATTCCAAGGAGCCTAGAAGAAGTGGAATTGGTGGGTGATATTAGGATTTCCACACTTGATTTCTATTTGAGGGCCCACTTGTGGTGGGACCCATTTTGATTTATGTGTTGTAAACCGAGAGGAGCTCATATTGGCAGAGCTCCTCCCTCACACACACACGTCTCTCTCTCTCTCTCCTCTCTCTCTCTCTCTCTCTCTCTCTTGTGATGCCATGTGGCCCACCTTATCCACACCGTCCAGGTGTTGGGCCCCACCTTGCTGCCTCTCCAGCAGGTAGGCTTGCTGCTTGTCTGTTGGGATAGGCCTGGATGAAGGAAAATACAAATATCAGCTGATCCAAAACCTTAGTGGGCCACCACTTGGACCCACCTTAATGTATTCATGTATATCCACACCATCCAGATCCTAGACGGTGAGGCCCCACGTAATGTATATGTATCATCCACGATGTCTGTCCAGCAGGCAGGCCCTACTGCCTGTCCGTTTGGACAGGCCTGGGCAGGGAAAACACAAATCTCCATTTGGATAGCCAATTGCATGGTTGCGTGTCCGGTGTGGGGCGACAATCTGGTGTATAGTGTACTAGACCCCGGTGATCATCCAAAGAGAACTGTACTGATATATGATGCTCCAGAGATGAGCTGGATTGACATGTGGATTGGTATACTTGAGCCGCATCTTGCATATAACATTGGCTATGTAGGCCTTGCATTGCATCGTATGGCATTGGTATGACCGATAGCATTCATACCTCGCATCGCATAGCCTTGGTATGACAAATAACATTCATGGACTTACTTGAATGTTTCCGTATTACTCTGATATTTCATACTTGCATGGATACCTTGCGCACACACTTTCACCACCCTATAAGCTTTCTATAAGCTTATGAATGATAGATGCGTGCAGGTGACGTCGGGGCGCAGTCATAGCTGAGCAGGAGAAGGAGCGTGCAGCCGAGCTTTTGGAGCCCCGATATTATCATTGTATTTCCTTTATGCGTATTGTACTTTAAAGTTTTTTATCATAGTGGATTTTGTGATGGCGTTATTGTTATTGTTCATGGGTTATCCTTTTGGTTATGCTTATTATGAAATGAACTTATGTTGAAATCCTCCTTGTGGCATCCCAGGATCGGAACCTGGTATATGGGTACCAAGAGTTGAGAACGGGGTACTAAGGAGGCTGTCGGCGCCAGATTCGGTGATCGAGAATTCTGTGAGCCCGGTTTTCAAGTTTGTGCCTTGACAAATAAAGTGTTAAAGCTGTTTATCGGCCAGTTTGTGGTAGTATATAATGACATCCTAATATATAGCCAAGGTGAGATAGAATACATGGAACATCTCAGGTAGGTGATACAAGTCCTGACAGTTAATAGGTTGTACATCAACTTGAAGAAGTGCAAATTTTTAACGGATAACTTGTTGTTCTTAGGATTTGTTGTGATATCCAAGGTAATCCGTTTGAATGATGAAATGGTGCGAGTAATTAGGGAATGGTTGGTTCCGAGGAAAATTCATGAAGTAAGGAGTTTCCACGAATTGACGACATCCAATCGTCGTTTCGTGCAGAATTTTAGCACTATAATAGCACTCATTATAAATTGTATGAAAAAATGGTCTTCTTAGTGGACCGAAGAGACTGACAAGAGCTTTACCAAAATCAAGCATCGATTGTCCACACAACAGTCTTGGTTCTTCCAAGTTTCAACAAATGTTTGAATTTAAGTGTGACGCCTCGTATGTTAGAATTGGAGGATTCTTATCACAGAAAGGCAAACTGGTACTCTTCTATAGCGAGAAGCTCAGCAAAGCCCAAAAGAAATGGTCGATATATGAGCTTGAACTGTACGCAGTGGTTCAAACATTGCGACATTGGCAGCATTATCTTATTCAAAAAGAGTTTATTCTCTACACTAACCATCAATCCTTAAAGTTTATTAATAGTCAGGCTAACTAGAGGTGTACACTAGTCGATCCTAGTAGAGCTTGGCACAACTCGACTCAGCTTGACCACTTATTGACCTCAGCTCGGACTCTGCTCGGCTCGGTCCTCGAGCCTGACTGGCCAACTCAGCTCGACCCAGATCGAGCTGAGTTCGAGCTAAGATCGAGCTAAGTTCGCCTATGCGGCATTTTCACAAACACATGAAATGCACTTTCAAAATCTTATTGTATGTAAAACAACAGCAATGGATTTACAGGTATTTCATCAAACATCTGTAAACAACATAAAAATTAAGAAAAAAATGGGTATTTTTTCATATACGTACCTTCCTTGCCACTAGCCACACTTAATTGAGTCATTTCATCAAACACTTAGCGAGCAACAATAATATCAAAGTAATCGAGTCACCGAACTGAATCTATCCGAGTTGGGTTTGATTCGAGTCGAGTCGAGTCGAGCTTGGGCAACCTTGAACTTGGTTCAAAATTTTTTCGAGCTAAAAAAATTAGCTGGACTTGTCTCGAACTTAGTTTCGAACCGAGTCGAATCGAGCTTTTTCGAGTCGAGTCAAGTGAGTTACCGAGCTAACTCTACTCGTGTACACCCTTAAGGCTAACGTGAACCATGTGTATGCTAGATGGGTCATAGTTTTGTTGAAATTCAAGTTCGTTTTGAAGCACAATTTAGGGAAGTAGAACAAGGTGACTAATGCACTTAGCCACTATGCATCACTACTAATTACGATGAGCAATGAAGTGGTTGGCTTCAACTGTCTTAAGGAGTTGTATGCTGAGGATGAGGACTTCAAGGATGTATGGATGAGGTGCCAAGAGGGTCATCATAGTGACCTACATATGTAAAACAGTTTCCTCTTCAAAGAGAATCAATTGTGCATCCCTTAAAGTTATTTGAGGGAGCATATTATCCAAGAGCTATATGGAGGTGGCCTTGGTGGACACCTTGGGCGAGACAACATACATGCATGCTCTTGTAGATGAACGGTATTACTAGCCGCAATTGGTATGTGACATGGGCAAAGCGTTTGTCAGACCTCCAAAGGACTATCTCAGAATATTGGACTCTACACCCATTACCTGTACTTGATGGCCCTTAGGAGGACTTATATTTGGACTTTGTGCTTGGTCTCCCACGAACACAGCACGATATGGATTCAATGTTCGTGGTGGTAGATCATTTATAAAAAAATGACGCACTTTTTCTAATGTAATAAGACCATCGATGCAACACACATGGCGAATATATTCTTTAGATAAATCATGTGGCTATACGGGGTTCTTGAGACCATTACTTTTGGCCGTGACATGAAGTTCATTAGCGACTTTTTACAAACTTCTTGAAATCGGTTCGGTACACAACTTTAGTTCAGTAGTGCCTACCACCTGCCGACCAATGGGCAGACTGAAGTTGTGAATCACACGTTTGGAAACCTCCTCCGGTGTATTTCCAGTTCTAAGCTGAAGTAGTGGAATTTGGCATTGTCTCAAGTGGAGTTTTCATTCAACAATATGGTGAACTGCTTGATAAGGAAGTCCCTATTCTAGATTGTTTATGGTTGAGTGCCCCACCACACACTTAACTCGGTTCCTCTGCCCAAGCTCCCAAGTTTGAGCATTATAACAGAATATATGACGGACCGAATTGTGGGCATTCATGCAAACATGCAAGCCAAGTTGTATGCTTCCAATGATAAGTATAAGGAGCAAGCCAACAAGCATTGATGACAAAAGGTATTCAAGGTGGGCAACAATATTGTTATGGTTCATCTACGCAAGGGGATATTTTCCATCGAGACTTACAACAGGTTAAAGAACAAAAACATTAGATCGGTACTGATCCTCCAAAAGATCAATGACAACGCTTACGTTGTTGATCTTTCCGATGACATGGAAATCTCACGTACTTTCAACATTGCAGACTTAAATGAGTATCATGAACCAAAGCTGGATGAGAACTCAAGGTTCATTTCTTTTAAAGTGGAGGGGACTAATGTAGAGCGGGTCACAGAAAATTTCATCGAAAAGATGGATCAGAGAAGGCCTGATTGGAGGTGAAAATAAATCTTATCGCCATAACCTAATATATGATTTTGTATAACATCCTGAAAATTTTACGGCCAGAGTTTATACTTGTGCCTGAGAAAATCAGGTGTTAATAATTGAATTAATTAGATGCTTTAAAAATAGTACCATTTTTTTCATTTAGATCACATCAGTTACATTCATGAAGGTAACCATTCACGAGAATAAAATCAACTGTATTTATTATTTCATTTGAGTAAAAGAATTTAATAAATTATCAAATGTCCTCTCAATGGGAGCTTGTTACATTATCGAGTTTGCAGTCGAAATATAAAACTAAATCATGAAGTTATCTTCTTATTCATTCAGTATAATCTTCCATAGGGAGATGGTCCTCTAGGTGTTCAATCTGTACATCACCTGCATCATCTGTACGGTTGGAGAGGGTCAATGCCCTACTCATAGTGATGGTTATCCTTTAAGATTAACAATAATTCTGAGATTCATAAAAGTAATGTAAGGGTTCTGATACATCTCTTACTCCACCACTACGAGGGGTATCAGCATGCGCAAATAACCTACATGAGATGCATGCCTAGTAATGTGTGTGTGGCTCATCATATGTGGTGATCATCACAATGTAGAATATAATTTATAGAAAACCAGACTAGGCCGCATTCTCACATTACGGAGTTCGCCAACATGTCCGACGTTACCGTAGATTTACGTGAACAGCTTGAGGCACCACAACACATGAGTCAGATGAATTACGTGATATGATTTGTTCATAGAGTGATTATTTGTGACATCTAATCCTGGAAGTCATGTAACATGCATTTCGAATTATTTACATCCATTTGTGCACCACTACCCAAACTCATGGAATTACGCGTCGACCGAGAGGGTCTCTACTTAGAGCGTATTACGTTCATGATAAAATATTTGAATCACTAGTTGTGATACCTTTAACACATCACTTGCATCAAAGAGAATGTAAACTTAATCATAAGAGTTTTGTAATTTCAAGACACATGCCCATGCCACATAAAGGTAGATTACGCAAGGCTAACAAATAAGTAGGAGAGTAGTAATGACTAACTCAATAAAGAGGAGAGTAGCAATAGCTAACTCAACAAAGAGGAAAGTAGCAAGGGCTAACTCAACAAAGATGAGAGTAGCAAGGCTAACTCAACAATATTGGTAAAAGGTAAGGGCAAGACTAATATCCATTACCCCACATAAATTAATAAAGATCATGCATTATTAAAATTCACGCCTAACCATAACTTTCAAAGCATAAATAATTATTGGAGGTAAATTAAATAACTGCAAAGAGAAAATCATAGCAACATGAGAGTGTAGCATGTAAAAGGAAAGATATGGCATATCAACTTAAATTACTGTAAGCTTAAAGGAATCCCTTACCTCTTATGTTGAAGTGCCCTCTCATGTTGTTAGAACTTGGCACATGCACTTTAAATTCAACTTCAACTATAGATTTATGCAAATTATATGATTAGGGTTTAATCTATGTGTAAGTTAAACTAATTATTAAAACTTAACATAATTCATCATGTAAATGGCTGACTTACCTTGATCAACACCTAAACCTCGACCATAAAACAAGTTCAGTGTTACTCTTTTACTGAGTCGACTTGGTCGTAGTCTACCCATGTTTTAGAACTTCAAGTTTGGTTGAAGGTTTGGATAATAATTTAGATTGAAGTTTATCTCCTACAGAAGATCACAAGAGGGATTAAATAGACCAACTGACCTCGAAGGTTCGAAGTGCTAAACTCAGAGCTGGACTCGCCCTAGTGACTCAGCGAGTCACCACACGATGTACGGCGTGTGCACTATCTCTTTCTCTCAGTTTTTTCTTCTCGTCTCTCTCTCTCTCTCTCTCTCTCTCTCTCTCTCTCTCTCTCTCTCTCTCTCTCTCTCTCCTCTCCTGGTGCATTGAATGGTGTCGTCCTTCCTTCACACACCAGGCTTTTATAAGCCTTCAGCTCAACGGAGCAGAGGGTCCTGGTTGAAAACAGATGTCTTCCGCACCTTGTTTCCACACGAAATCCCATTGCTGGCCTGCGTGGGTTTTTGATCTGCGATGTTGTCTAGTATCTGGATTCATTTAAAGGGTTGGGAGAGGTTTCTTATTCGATGGGCCAACTTTCGTTTTCATTTCTGCGGTAGGGGAATCGGTTTTCGTTTCTTGGCTGGATTTGGTGTGGAAGGAGTTAGGGTTTGGTCGATTTTGTCCTACGGACACGATGGACGGTCCAGATCATCCGAGATGGTCATGATAGTGGGTCACAACAACTCCAAACGGATTTCGTCCATTCAAGCTGCTAGCGGTGGGAAAACAGGAGGAGCTCTTCGATAGCTGTGAAGCCCTAAAACTGAGGTGGACCGGAGGGCTAGGATCTTCTCAGGGAGGGCTGGGATTACAACAATAATAGCACGCAGATTGCCAGCCTAGAAGCAGGGAAATGGAACTTCCATTTTTGGGAAAACTCCATCGCATGCAGCCAGTTGCACCCTTGATTGTGTGGACATACAGGATCTGAAACCTGAGATTTTGCTTGGGTTTTGGTTGAATTAAACGTGATTATATGATGGACGGTTTGGATTGATCGAGCTGATCATGGAGGTGGCCGCAGATCAACGCTAATAAGAGGCTGCTTGTTCGAACACCCTGCAAGCGGGAGTGTGAAAGAAGAAAGGACTCTTTCTTCTTTTATCGAGTCAAAGCGGCTTTGACTGGGTTTGCTGCCTGGTGCACTCCTTTTGGTGCACTCGTGACTAAAATGGGCCCCACAGTGATGCTGGTGGAAAATCCACTCCGGCCATCTTGTTTTAATGGCCCAATTAGGTCCATCTAACCTTAGATGAGGTGGATCGAAAGCTTTGGCGGGCCATACAACTTGATTGGAGAGTCCAGTTATGGATATCCACCGATCTGATGGTCGGAACATTCTGAATTTGAATGTTAATGGTTAAAAGGGTCCTAAGGGGTGTTTGGGTGTGATATGAGGGTTGATTCAAAACTCAGGTGGACGGTTAGATATCTTTACCTATCGGTAGATAGTTGGCTGAATGGTTGGTTATGATGGACAAGTGTGAGTACTTGGACATATTATGATCTTGTTTTTAGATTAACGGTCGGATGGCTTGATCTATGGATGATATGATCATTCTCAGTGGTCAGATTCATGTTGGAGAATAGGTGTAAGGTTATGATTTCTTGATTGGTATCATACACATGTACATAATGATTTAAATTTCATGGTAACACTCAAGAACTTTCAATACTCGGGTATTGAAATGTTTGAGTATTACATTTTGGGGTAGGAGAAGAGAACCTACTTAAGTTAACCAACCTTGCTATGTTTGGTTGTGCATGTCGGATTCACGATATTCCATATGATCAACGGTAAAAAGTCACATTTAATTACGTTTTTAATATAAATAGTAAGTTTTAGTTCGAGTATGATTCTTGATCCTTTGAGTTATAGAAGTCGTGCCCAACATGAAAAGGACTTAGAAAAGTTCAGAGAATAACATGGTTGGGCTATATTAGACATTTACTATTTCTAGCCAAAAACCACAAAGTCTAGTAAGGAATAGAGGCCTTCAATAAATAGTGAGTTTACTATTTATTGTAAGTCACATTTTTAGGGTGTTAGAGTTGGAGTCTAAGTATAAAACTCGGTCTTAGGTCTGAGTTCATTATTTAAAGAGTTGTAATTTCTTCTTCTTTTTAATCATCAACCAAATTATTTTGAATTTATTAAGAATTATTTTTATTCTTAATTCTCGTAGTAGATTTGACGAAGCTCTGTGAAGAGTCCCGAGGGCTCCATGAATTCAGAATAATCAACCTTATCACGTCCATCCTTATGCCATCATGGCATCTACTCTGAACTGATTGTAATTGAAACGGTGATACTTGGGATAAGTGGCTACAGAATGTAGTGGTCCTAATTCAATTAACAAAACTTCGTTGATCCCATTCTCCAATCAATTAAACTTTAGGGATGCGCACAATATTAAGCCATGCCTAGCATGAAGCGTTCTACGTCCTGGGGTCTTTTGGGTATTGGTTAGGTTCTTAACCACCGGTACAGAAGTCAATGCCACTATCTAATAGAGTGGCCACTGTAGATATCATCTGTAAAGCGCATTAAACTGGAAGCGGATTGGTCGGTGTACCTCACACCAGTTATATGGCTGCTGTATTTATGTCAGCAACGTGGACTGATTAAGTGGTATGTGTTATATTCAAACTGTCCATCCATTTGGCAAGCTTGTCTTAAGGCTTGAGAAGAAAATTAAGATGTACGTAATTAAAAAGGGAACCAGGCTGCAAAAGCAGTGAGGGAGTGAACGTCTACCATTGAAACCATTTTTGAGGTCATAGAAGTTTTGGATCAATATAAAATTTATTTTTCCTCTTCATGAAGGTATTTGTGACCTTATGAACAGATTGGATGAAAATAAACGTTACCGCCCTAAAAGTTTTTTAATGGTGAAAATCATTATCTCCGCTTCTATTTATGGTGTGGTCCACATGATATTTGGATATGATTCCTTTTTTCGATAATGCTCTAAAATGATCTCTAAAAATAGATGAACGGTATAGATATAATAAATACATCACGGTGGGGCTATAAAACTTTGATCTCCTTTGAACCCCGTTCGTCCAACTTGGAGCTCGAGTAGCGTCAGTGCTCGTCTTCGCACGACACGTACCTAAAGCAGACATATAGCTGATGAGAGGTACACCAGCCAATCCGCTTTTTTTTTTTTTTTTTTTTTGATCCAAGCGGTTTTGAGAGCCGACGTTGACCTATTGTATCAGTTCAGGGGCTTTTGGCATATTGGTTGGACGCGGATTAGCTGTAGACAGGTCGAGTCGCGTGACTCGCTACTGAAGTGACGTCACCAAGTTATGTGGGCCTACCCTAATGTATTTTTTGTATCCACACCGTCTATACATTTTGAGAGATCATTTTAGGGCATGATACAAAGAATGAGGCAGATCCAAGGCTGGAGTGGACCCCACCACAGAAAACAGTAGAGAGAGTGATGCCCACCGATGAAGCCTTCCGAAGGTCCACCATGATGTTTATTTGAGATCCACCCTATTCATGTGTTAAAGTAGACATGAAAGAAGGGAAAACACAAATATCAGCTTGATCAAAATCTTTTGTAGCTCTTCTAACTTTTTAACGGTGGTGTCACTATCCACACTGTTTTCTGTGGTGAGGTATACTCGAGCTTTGGATCCGACTCCTTCTTTGTAGAGAAAATGATCACTGTAGACAAAACCGTTTATCTATCGGTTTTTATAAAGGAATACAAACTTTAATTACCAACTTAGACTAGCACTTGCGGACAGCGACTTTGAGGACCAAACTACCCTTCCTTTTCATTACGAAGACGAGCGCTGACGCTCTTCCAACTGAGAGTTTAACGAACAGATTAAAAGATATCAAAGTTACATGCCCCACATATATATTTATTATATCCACAACGTTCATCCATATTTCGAGACCAAAAAAAAAAAAGAAATCATATCCAAAGATCAACTGGACCACACCACAAAGAGCAGCGGGGAAATTGATTTTCACCGTTAAAAATTTTGTAGGGCCCACCATAATATTTATTTTCCATCCAATCTACTAATAAGGTCACAAAGGCCTGTATGAAGAGGAAAAACAAATTTCATAATGATCCAAAACTTCTGTAACCCCTAAAAGGGTTTCAATGGTAGATGTTCAATTCCCCACTGCCTTTTACAGTGTGGTCCACTTGATAGTTAGATCTGTCTTATTTTTCGTCTCAAGCCTTAATATGAGCTCGCCAAATAGATGGACGGTTTGGATATAACACATACCTCATGGTGGAGCCCACAGAAACAACGAAATTTATTAAAAAAAAAAAAAAAAAAAATAAATAAATAAATCTGCGATGAATCGCGAATTCCGCGATTCCACCGTAGCTCGCTGTAGGATTTGGGGATGGATCACGGAATCCGCAATTGATCCCCGATTCAAACAAAAGGCTATGGCTACGGATTATAACTGTATCTATAGCCGTAACCTGTGTACTTCTCTTTTTAAAATTTTTAAAATTTTTATTTTTATTTTTTAAAATTTTTTTATTTTTTTAATTTTTACATTTAGAATTTTATTCTACCTACATTTTTTTCTAACACATATTTATATAAATATGTATATATAAGCATAAAAAAAAAAAAATAAAAAAAAATCTCTCCTTTTTTCATTTCTTTCTTTATTCATATAACAAGAATATCTTCTAAACCAAAATTAGTTACTTGACATACCATATATGAATTTAGGGCTGAAAGTTGGGCGGGTTCAACCCGACTAACCTGTGACCCACCCGACATTGGGTTGGGCTTGGGCAGGATGTATCGGGTTTGGTCTTGGGGTTGGGCCATACAAACACCAACCTGATAAAACTTGGAAACGGAATCGCCGGGATTAACCGTCAAATGCATGGAAATGACTGTGAAGTGAAGGAAATTGACCGTGAAGTGCATCGAAATGACCGTGAATCTAAACGGAATCGTCGGAATTGACCGCGAAATGCATGGAAATGACCATGAAGTTAAGCAAATTGAACGCCAGTGTGCTTCTTTGCATCATTATGGACCATGGTTGATTATTTCCATTTCCAACTGCAGAGGGCACAACTACGATTGGAGATTTCCTCTTTCCGTTTAAGACAGGTTCCTTTCTATCCAAAACGCCAGTCCTTCCAGTGATCCTAAGATATCCTTACGAAAGATTTAGTCTGGCATGAGACACTATATCTGCGGTGAGAAACCCTTGGTTTATTCATAGCTTCAACAAGATTTTACATTTAGGTGTGAAAGACTGGGATAATGAAGCTTATCTTTCATTACTCAATCTGCATGGCTTCTGAAGTTTCTTGGAAGCTTGTGAGTCCATTGCTCAATATGCATATAAATTTTTATTTTTTTAATTTTTTTTTTCATTTATTTCTTTATTCATTTAACAAGAATATCTTCTAAACTAAAATTAGTTACTTGACATACCACATATGATTTTGGGGTAGGAGAAGCTAATTTAGCTAACTAACCTAGTTATTTTCCAAGATTCCATCAGGTCGATGGTCGAAAATACATTTCATTCACTACTTCGCGGTCAAACTAGAAATTGAGCGGGACAAACATGAAATTGAGTGGGCAAATTGAAAATTGAGCGGAGCAAGGTAGGAATTGAGCGAGGGAACCTAGAAATTGAGCGAGGCAAGGTAAGAGTTCAGCGAGGGAATCTAGAAATTGAGCGAGGGAAGCTAAAAATTGACCGAGGCAACCTAGAAATTAAGCGAGGCAACGTAGAAAATGAGCGAGGGAACCTCGAAATTGAGCGAGTGAACCTACGATTTGAGCTAGACAACGTAGGAATTGAGCGAGGGAAGTTAGAATTTGAGTGAGAGAAGCTAGAAATTCAGCGAGACATCCTAGGATTTGAGTGAGGGAAGCTACAAATTGTGCGAGGGAACCTAGAAATTGAGCGAGGCAACCTAGGATTTGAGCGAGGCAACATATGAATTGAGTGAGGGAATTTAGGAAATGAGCGAGGCAACGTAGAAATTCAGCAAGGAATCCTAGGAATTAAGCGAGGGAAGCTAGAAATTAAGCGAGGGAACCTAGAAATTCAGCGAGACAACCTAGGATTTGAGCGAGGGAAGCTAGAAGAAATTCAGCGAGGAATCCTAAGATTTGAGCGAGGCAACCTAGGAATTGAGTGAGAGAAGTTAGAAATTGAGCGAGGGAAGCTAGAATTTGAGTGAAGGAACCTAAAAATTCAGCGAGACAACCTAGGATTTGAACGAGGGAAGCTACAAATTGTGCGAGGGAACCTAGAAATTCAGTGAGGCAATATATAAATTGTGCGAGAGAAATGATGATCAAAACAAAACGCCGATGACAGGCCGACATTGATTTTTAGTCATGTGGGCCACTTGATGACAGGCCGACATTGATTTTTAGTAGTGCATGGTTACAGTGGGACTCAATGACTGGCCTTAATCTCACATTTACACGCCATGTTAGCATTTGTGCCAACTAAAGTACCATTTAAAAGGCTTCAGGATGTTGCTAATGTAAAAGCAAAAAATATGTAAAAATAAAACTAGCCAGTAAAAAGGCTTCGGGACGTTGTTAACATAAGGTGGGGACGTGTAAAAAACCCATTGGATAATACTTATATCTTTAAGATATTATGGACTCCCCCGAGACTTGTTGTAGGGTAAAACATTCCTATCAAACAATCTAATCCATCCAAGAGGGGTGCACACATCCAAGAGAAATGATGATCAAAACAAAAACATTGGTGATCTAGATAACCACGTGGGCCATTTGATGACGGACCAACATTGATTTTTGGTAGTGCATGGTTAACAATAGAACTCAACAGGATTAGTACCCACATCCATGCGAGATTGGGGCCATTCCTTATGTGGGTCCCCACTCCTGTAGTGGGGACCTGTTTGGTTATCAGATGTGCCTTTGGCTTAAAGGGGAATCAACCTGCAGGTATGATTTTCAGGCCATGGCACATACATGTGGAGTGTCCTGAATCACACATGTGGTGAGGGTAGGATTTTGAATCCTACCCTTCCCTTGATACTAGGTGATTAGATAATTACAAGGACTCATTTTTCTATGCAGAATTCCAGCTGTGTCTATCCAAACTATATGTCCCACCAATCTAACATCAACGAGAAGATGAGGGCTATTTTGATTGATTGGTTAATCGAGGTAGATGAAATAGATGTATCGATCTTATGATTCTTATGTAGTTTTGAATTTTTATATGAGCAGACATCTAACTATATTTTATAACAGGTGCACTACAAATTTGAACTCATGGATGAGACCTTATTCCTGACTGTCAACCTCATAGACAGATTCTTAGAGCGTCAGACAGTTGTAAGGAAGAAGCTTCAGTTGGTTGGAGTGACTGCCATGCTTCTAGCATGCAAGTATGAAGAAATGTCCGTACCAGTTGTAGAGGATCTAATTCTCATTTCAGACAAAGCATATACAAGGGCCACAAAAGTTTTGGATCAAGCCGCTATTTGTGTTTTCTATATGAAAATGCCATTTTGTAAATGGGAGATGGATGTGCAGATGGTGGCATGGGAGTCCATTTCCTTTATGTGGTTTCTCTTCTCACTTCCTATTTGGATTTTGTTTTCAAATTATAGGATGAGGGTTATACTGTGCTGCCATTCTTTTGACATGGTGCCATATTGTCACAGGAAGTTCATTCTCATGGGCGCCAAGTTGTCATAGGAAATTCATCCTCATGGGCCTAAGTCATGGACTTGACTAAATTTACGGTAATCTTGTACATTACAGAGATTTCGCAAAGTACTAATGATGTACATGTTACTTATATAAGGCATTATATTGAATGGACAGTCAAATTTTGGTGTAAATATTTTTATAAGACAAATATTGACTCGGCTGAGTTTTTATGTCCCGATGGATTGGCCAAGTCAATGCAAAACTTGGCCGATTTTTTTATAGGACTGATGCATAGTATGAATCAGCAGACCAATTTCTTTTAAAGCTGTAAATAGTTGTACTTTTCTGTTCCTTTGTTTCCTCAACAGATTTAGGTGATAGACTTGCTAGCTGGAAATGATGATCCCAGTAGAGAAGGTTGATGCTTGTTCTCCTATTTTTGCTTGCTGCAGGCAGATCAATTGCATAAAATTTATTTGTTGTGTGGATCTGCTGATGAAGACAACTGGCCTGGGGTTTCCAAATTGCACAAGTATGATGACTACAAGCCACAAAGTCCAATGGAGAGATGTATTAAGGAGGTTTTTAAAGAGTAAGTAGTTCTAGATTAGTAGACTCTGTTAAAACGATAAGTTCTGGTATTAAAGTTATCTGTTTCCCTCATTAGTCCTCTTGTTGTGGGGCTTAATTTGTATTCTCTTTTCTCAATAGTGTCGACACCCCTACTTTGGAGTTACTGGACAAAATGCTAACTCTTGATCCGTCAAAGGTATCACTTTTCTAACTATTGTACTAATTTTGATTTTTTTTTTTTTGTCAGATTGATCTAAATGTATAGATATCTCTTGTGGTAGTGACTAGTGGGAATTTGGACTTCATGTGCCCAATGCTTATCATGACTATGTAATTAAAAGTTTTATGCACAACAATATATTAAAAGCTTTCAATTACAAAGAGGAGCCAGACTTAGATGCAGCCTTGAAAAGGCCAGTTTTTGAAATTCATATGCAATGTGTTTCTAAAATTTATCATCATCACCAGAAAAAGGTAACAACGTCTTTTTGCCATTGTCTAATATTTTATTTTCCCTTGAACAACTTTTACCCTGCTTTCATAGCTTACTAGTTTCAAGTTAAAATCCATATACACTGCAATGAATATTTTATATCGCACAAAATCTTCTCTCTGTGGGAAATAAAAGAAGAACATTAACATGTTGGTTCAAATGCAATTCTAATTTTGTGTGCTATTTATGCTCAGTTTTGACGAATAATTTGCATTTTGGTTGCAGCAATGATAATCCTCTCAGCCAAATGGAACAAGATTGGATCGTCAAGCTGATCATTTTAACAGGTGGTGTACCTCAATATCATTGAGGGCCTGAACCTGCTGAAGGACTCCGAAATACTGATGTTGATGCCTTTTACTGCTACACAGCCCACCAAAGATCGACGGAAGAAACCAGTCCCTTGAAAACAATGGCAATCATTGGCAACAGGGAGATCATTGACATTAACCAAGGTATGTTAGCTGCTTAGACTGGTGTTAAAAAAAAAAAAAAAAAAAAAAAAAAAAAAAAAAAAAAGGATACATGTGGGTCACCTTTTCTTTTCCTTTTCCTTTTCCGTTCTTTCATTTTACTTTTTGATAAGAAAGATTTTCTCTGTGGCTACGGATTTTCGGTGGCCATGATCTCTATAGCTACGGATTTAATCCATAGCAAAGTTTTAAAGAGCTACGTGACCAATGGCTATGGTCGTCTGTGGGGTAACCATATTTAGCTATGGCTTTTATCAGTAGCTTTAGACCAATTTTCTGGTAGTGTAGCAAAAGCCGACGATTTAACGGCGTCCAGCAAAACCGTCGGTAAAGATCCTAACCGTCGGTAAAGCCTTTACCGACTGAGGCTTTACCGGCTGACAGCTGACCGTGGGCAAAGGATTTGCCAGCGGTTTTATGGGCCTTTGCCGGCAGTTTTGACCGCCGGTAAAAACCAGTTTTCTTGTAGTGTAACCTGCTTGTTGATGTGTGTAAGAGTTGCAGTACACTTAGCAAAAAGTTCATATAAATACCATTGACAATAGTTTTTCTTTTGTTTCCCCTCATGTTAGATTCTACATTATTTCACTTCCGTTTTGTTTAATTCTTGTAGGAGAAACTAGTGATCAATACATTGTAGTTCAACATGTCTGTGCCGACTCCTTACGTTTTTATGAGGAGGTTCCTAAAGGCAACTCAATACCATGACAAGAAGGTGAGATAACATTTTCTCCACACAGGCAATCGCATTGCCTAACTCCGGATTCTAGTGCAATGGTTTTGATCAAAATTTCCCTATCAAACAGCTTGAACTCCTTTCCTTTTTCATGATCGAGCTTTGCCTCATCGAGTATGAAATGCTCAAGTTTCAGCCGTCATTGTTAGCCGTTGCTGCAATCTATACTGCCCAGTACACTCTCAGAGGGTTCAGCATTGGACCAAGACCAGTGAATGCTATACTAGCTACAAGGAAGATCAACTGCTGTGAGTTCTTTTTCTCAATTACCTTTTCTTTTCCTTCCAAAGTCTCATAACTAAGAGGCTTGCTGCTCTAAGCCTGCATATGCCCCCCTCCTCATAGATGTCATAGCTCCAATTATCTGATACATGCCAGTTTCCAACACATCCACCTAACACGCTGCCACACATGGTGACATGACAAGAGTATATATATGCTTAGGCGGGGCGCTCAATCTGTTGGTTGCCTCGCTGAATTTCTACATTGCTTCGCTGAATTTCAAGGTTCCCTCGCTCAATTTCTAACTTCCCTCGCTCAATTCCTAGATTGCCTCGCTCAAATCCTAGGTTTCCTCGTTGAATTTCTACCTCGCCTCGCTCAATTTCTAGCTTCCCTCGCTCAATTCCTAGGTTGCCTCGTTCAATTGATAGGTTGTCTCGCTCAATTTCTAGGTTCCCTTGCTCAATTTGTAACTTTCCTCGCTCAATTCCTAGGTTCCCTCGGTTGCCTCGCTCAAATCTTAGGTTGCCTCGCTCAATTCCTAGGTTCCCTCACTCAATTGCTAGGTTGCCTCGCTCAATTCCTAGGTTTCCTAGCTCAATTTCTAGCTTCCCTCGCTCAATTCCTATGTTGCCTCGCTCAATTCCTATGTTGCCTTACTGAATTCCTACCTTACCTCGCTCAATTTCTAGGTTCTCTCGCTCAATTTTTAGCTTCCCTCGCTCAAATTCTAGGTTGTCTAGTTGAATTTCTAGGTTCCCTCGCTCAATTCCTAGGATTCCTCACTGAATTTCTACGTTGCCTCGTTCATTTCCTAAGTTCCCTCGCTCAATTCCTACGTTGCCTCGCTCAAATCCTAGGTTGCCTCGCTTAATTTCTAGGTTCCCTTGCACAATTTGTAGCTTCCCTCGCTCAAATCCTAGGTTGCCTCGCTGAATTTTTAGGTTCCCACGCTCAATTTTAGCTTCCCTCGCTCAATTCCTACGTTGCCTTGCTCAATTCCTAGGCTACCTCGCTCAAATCCTAGGTTTCTTCGCTGAATTTCTACCTCGCCTCGCTCAATTTCTAGGTTCCCTCACTCAATTTCTAGGTTCCCTCGCTCAATTTCTAGCTTCTCACGCTCAAATCCCAAGTTGCCTCGCTGAATTTCTAGGTTCCCTCGCTCAATTCATAGAATTCTTCGCTGAATTTCTACGTTGCCTCACTCATTTCCTAGGTTGCCTCGCTCAATTCCTATGTTGCCTTGCTCAAATCCTAGGTTGCCTCACTCAATTTCTAGGTTCCCTCGCACAATTTGTAGCTTCCCTCGCTCAAATCCTAGGTTGTCTCGTTGAATTTTTAGGTTCCCTCACTCAAATTCTAGCTTCCCTCGCTCAATTTCTAACTTCCCTCGCTCAATTCCTAGGTTGCCTAGCTCAAATCGTAGGTTCCCTCGCTCAATTTCTAGCTTCCCTCGCTCAATTTATAGATTCCCTCGCTGAACTCCTACCTTGCCTCTCTCAATTTTTAGGTTCCCTCGCTCAATTCCTACCTTGTCTCGCTCAATTTTCAATTTGCCCACTCAATTTCATGTTTGCCCCGCTCAATTTTTAGTTTGACCGCGAAGTGATTGAAATTGATAACGAAGTGAATAAAATTTATTTTTGACCATCGACCTGATGGAATCTAGGAAAATAACTAGGTTGGTTGGCTAAAGTAGCTTCTCCTACCCCAAAATCATATGTGGTACGTCAAGTAACTAATTTTAGTTTAGAAGATATTCCTATTAAATGAATAAAGAAATAAATGGAAAAAAAAAAGAAGAAGAAGAAGATAGAATTCTTTTTTGATATGCATATATATGTATTAGAGAAAAATGTACAGAGAATAAAGTTCTCCATGTAAAAAAAATAAAAATAGAAATAAAAAATGATACGGATACGGCTATAGCTACGGTTATAATCCGTAGCTATAGATCGAAGTTGGAATGATAGAATCCACGACAGTGACTTGCAGGAGGGTTTGGTTAGACCTACGGTTATAATCCATAGCCATACAAACCCGTAGCCATAAGTTTCTGCTTTTTTTTTTTTTTTTTTTTAATATTTTTATTTCTCTTTTGCTGTTGTAATCCCCACCGCCTTTTGTGGGTCCCATCATGAGGTCTGTGTTATATCCAAACCATCCATCTATTTGGCGAGCTCATATTCAGGCTTGAGACGAAAAATAAGATAGATCTAACTATCAAGTAGACCACACTGTAAAAGGCAATGAGGAATTGAACGTCTACCATTGAAACCCTTTTAGGGGTTATAGAAGTTTTGGATCATTATGAAATTTGTTTTTGTTCTTCATCCAGGTCTTTGTGACTTATGAATGAACTTAGACGGGGAGGATTTCTCACAAACATCACAATGGGCCCCCAAAAAGTTTTAAATGGTCGACGCTCGTTCAACACTGTTTCCTGTAATGTGGTACATTTGAGATTTGCATATACCTCATTTTTGGTGGCATACATAAAATGATAAGGAAAAATATATTGACGGCATGGATGAATAGCATACATCATGGTGGGGCTCACAAACCAACGACCATCCGCCATTGGCTGGTGGCAGGGGGAGTACCCAATCCGTTTCCGTGAAAGGAGGGGTAGTTTCGTCCTCAAAGTTGCTGTTCGCACGTGCTAGTCTAAGTTGGTAACTTAAGTTTGTATTCGTTCATAAAAACCGCTGGGTAAAAGGTTTTGTCTACAGTGGTCATTTACCCTTCTTTGTATTATGCCCTGATATGATTTCTCGAAATGGATATATGGTGTGGATACAAAACACACATCAGGGTGGGGCTCACAGAAGTTGACATCACTTCAGTAGCGAGTCTCGTCTCGCTGCTCATCCTAGCAAGAGGGTTATGATTCGAACTTCAGGGTTTTGGTCTTTATCCCGGAGATGAACACACACTAGAGGACTACGTGAAATAGAGATCATGGCCACCACCTTACATGGGCCCACATACGTTGATATAACCATCGATCCATCAAACCATTGCATAGAATCCTCACGTTAGAACTTGTAGGGCCCCTAGAAAATTCATTCTCACCATCTTACATTTTACACCAACCTGATCTCAACTGTTCATCCAGTTGAAGCCTTCCGAAGGTCCACCATGATGTTTATTTGAAATCCACCCTGTTCATGTGTTAAAGCAGACATGAAAGAAGGGAAAACACAAATATCAGCTTGATCCAAAACTTTCTTAGCCCTTATAACTTTTTAACAGTGGCCGTCACTCTCCCCACTGTTTTCTGTGGTGGAGTCCACTCAAGCTTTGGATCTGACTCATTCTTTGTACTATGCCCTAATATGATTTCTCCAAATGGATGTACGGTGTGGATACAAAACATACATCATGGTAGGGCCCGCAAAAGTTGGTGACATTACTTCATGAGCGAGTCTCGCTAGTCAACCTGTAAGCATCTAATCCGCGTCCACATTGGTTAGCCTTGAACACGTTCCAAACCAAAATCAAACCAGTCCATTATTAGAGATTGCATGTCTCCCTTGCATGTTGCAAGGTTGGTTATCTACAGTAAACATTTTAAAAAATCGTGTGGGCCTATTCATAATTACATCATCCTGTTTCTTGTGCCCCGCATCTTCTCAGTGGTCCCCAACTGATGAATAGCGTGAATCTCACTCTCATCATGAATTGCCACATAAAGCTCTGCTCCAGCGAATCTTTATCAGCCTTTAAATGTACATTATCCTTAATTTTATTTTATTTTTTGTTTTTTGAAACAAAGAAAGCAAAAGTGCTCAGACATCCTTGCGCGGCACGATATTGGAATAGAAACAGGTCACTGGCTCGAGTCAAGAGACTCTCAAGTAAGAAGAAAGTGAAAGTGGCACAATCAAGACCCATGAACTCAACCAAGCTAGCAAACTGCACCATCCAGCTGATCACACTATTTTGTGTTTAAACTGAATAATTTTATATTTATGCATTTTAACTGACTATAATTAGTGTAATTAACTTTCTAATATAGTTACTATAATTATTGTAATTAACTTTCTAATATAGTTATTAAATACCAAGTGAATACCCAGCCTGGCTGGATATTGAGCCGAGTCAAAATTGCTATTTTTGTTATGCTTTGTATATAGACACTTTATCGCTGCCTATCTTTCTTGTCTGTGTGCGCACGCGACTGCGCCTCTGTGGACCTGTGGTCCATCTTATGAGTGGCCATGCCTGAATTTTAGGCACCAGACGTTCATTGGGAGCCCCCCTGATGAAAATGGTGCGGACCACATACACATGAAAAGTGGACTTTACCGGCGGTCAAAACCGCCGGCAAACGCTCAGAAAACCGCCGGCAAAGCCTCTGCCCGCAGTCAGGTAACCGCCAGTAAAGCCTCAGTCGGTAAAGGCTTTACCGACGGTCGGGACCTTTACTGACGGTTTTACTGGCTGCCGCTAAATCGTCGGTTTTTTATTAAAACACTATTAAAAGCTACAGATAAAATCCGTAGAAAATATACCGTAGCTAGAGTTTTAAAAACATATAGATACTGGTAGTCATAGCAAATTTTTTTTGTCAGCAAGAAAAAAGAAAAAAAAAAAGAGAGGAAAAAAGAAAAGGTGACACTCATGTATGTATATATATATATATATATATATATATATATTATTATATATATATATATATTATAACACTCTGAATGTTATCATCCTTGCTCTGGCCTTCTCTTTCACTGGAAATGTTGTCAAATGATGCAATGTGGTCTTGGACAACTATGCTTGGACCTGAATCCCGGGAGCGGATCGAATCGGTGCGCTTGAGGCTGAAATTCCTCTCATTGCCCTTGTGTAGAAAAGGTCGCAGTGGCCATGGAAGGACCGCCACGAGGCGCAATGAATAAGGCTGGTCATGGGCCCGATGAGCATTGAATCCGTTGAAGCCTAGCAAATCTGCCTGACCTGTAGCCCACAAAATGAGAGAGAAGACCATAACTGAAAGGACTAAGAAAGGGAAATGGAAATCATTAATATATTGAAATGAATAATCATATAAACAAGAATTGCATATATGGTAATATCCTATTTCATCACTGTGGAATTGTCATTATTATTATTACCATGGAATTGATCAGGCAGTTTTCTTGCCTTGTCAAATGCCTTTTGGCCTTTCAATGGGTTTGTCAACATACTGGGCAGTGTTGGATTTACAAGTGGTAACTGAGTTAAGGTATAGTTGTCCACAATAATATGGGTTAAAGCCATGATTTTGCTTCCAGAGAATTACAGACCAACTACCATTCTACCAAATAAACCTCTTTTTTCCTTTCATCAACACATCATCATTGACCCCTGAGAATGATATTCTTTTTTTCTTTTTTCTTTAAATAAAAAAATAAAAAATTAAGACAGGAATAATGTTACAAGGATGTTAGCAGAATCATACATTTGAAAATTTGTGGAGGCAGCCTTCATAACTGCACTTGATCCTCTCAACTTCTTCTTCATCATGGGTGCGTAGATGGCCCTTGATATTTTTCTTCAGTTGTTTAGTCCCACAGACCTCACAAGGAATATATTGGTGGCAGGAGAGGAGGTGAGTCGTGAGACATTTGGCATTCGAGAAAGTTTTCATGCAGCCTGGTTCAAGGCAGACAGCTTCCACAGAATCCAGTTTAACTGTGATAGGGAAAAAAATAACAGAGTTTACGCAGATATTCAATCAAACAAAATAGAAAATTGAAGAAATAAAAGTTAAGACATCAAACAAATTAACAAAGATGACTGCCACAGGCAACAGAGGATGATTAAACACAAGGTTGAAGTTGAAGTTGGAAAACAAATGAAGGGACGAAAGGCAATCAATGGGATGGGCATCCAACGTACAAATCCATCTGAGGATGAGAAATTCAACAAATTGACTGCCATAAATACTTACCATGTGAATCCTCATGCTTCCTCAACTTTGATGCATACTTAAATGCCTTTCCACATCCGAACTCTTGGCAAATATGCTGCTTTTGACCTTCACTGGCAGCCGCAGGAGACTCATCATCATGCAATTCCTTAACATGACGTGTCCTATTTCCCTGGAAAACGAACTTACGATTGCAGCTCTCTACCGTGCATGTGAAGTGTTTCCCTTGGTGCTGGAGCAAGTGCCGAGTCAAATGGTCTTTCCGTCTATATAGCTAGAATGGCAATCATCCAATGGGCAAGCAAAAGGCCTCTACAACAAGTAGGAAAGGGTTGACCAATTTCAGGATACACGGCTTGTTTAAAATATATCAAGCAAATGACCATGACTTTAAATGGAAAGATCCTGAGAAATTGAGAACTTGAAACAAATGTATGGACCATATGGCACAATAAGCTTTAAATATTTTAACAAAGCAAGTGACCATGTCTTTAAATGAACCAACTCTGGTAAAGTAAAAACATAGATTTTGCAGCCGTCCTTCTTCTCCTCTTTCCATTCTTTTTTTTTTTTTTTCAAACAAACCACACAACTTCTATTAATTGAAAAGGGAAATGAGCTATTTAAACAGAGAAGGAAACTATCAGCTCAAGTCATCAAAGAGATTGCCAAATGTTTATCATAATCCAACATGACACACCTAATCAAGTATCTAGATAATAAATAAAACAAGCCCACATGACAACAACAGCCAGAATAATCTCTTAAAATATAAATTCAACATATCTACAAAAGAAAACCTCCAAAACAATTTTTCTGGTTGTTGTTAGAACACTAGTTTCTAACAGGCTACAGATAATACAAATGCCATAGATAAAACATTTGCATGGTTACAAGACTTAAACAAGCATCAACCAATCCTACACAACATCCCAACTTCAGGAGGACAGAAAGCAGGACATGCAAACTACCTGATTTATCAGCTTGGGAACAAAATTCATGAGGAAGAAAACAGTCGCATTATGATAGAATAATAATATGAAACCAACAGCTACAAATCAATAACAATTGAACCAAATTCCAACAAAACTAATTCAAAGCTCGTATGCAATGGCCAATATTTCCAGAACAAATTTATATGTAATATGCCAAGAATAGAAATGCATTCATGGAATGGTTATAAAAAGACCTTACAGAATAACATGGTGCGTGACTGAGGCTAGCTTGAAGGAGCTTCACAGGAGGTCCCCCACCCTGATACTAGTCCATTCAAGACCTTTGCATTTTGGAGTTCTTTAGATGGGATCCAATGCTTCACGCTAAACATCCAAGTTTCTACATGATTTTCATCACATAAAAAACCAAAAACCTGCAAAAGTCTCCATCTTCAGACCATAGATACAGAAAGGTAAAAGAAAGTAAAAACTCAGAGAACACCTATTCATTGAAAGGCAAAAATCCCAAAACCTATTTTCAGATGTCACAAATACCAAGAATAAAATAAAATAAAACACTGACTACTACGCTACATTTTTATTTTAAAACCCTCAAATCTTGTGATACATGAATTCCCACCTATTCCTGATAAAACAACAATTCTTGGAACATCTGAAGAAAAACCTCCAATGTCTCCTTCTGGGAGAAAGAAGGCTTCCCCATTAATAAACTTTATTTAAGAATTATTAATATTTTCATTTAAAAAAACACAAGTTCCCGATGCAAAGAGCCAGACTGCCACACTCCTTGGACAACATATCGGCAAGGAAATAGCCTCTCTTCCAACTTGAGTGAACAAAGCCTAGGGGCAAGAAAATGTTTGGCCTAGAGGCAAAAGAACCATTTTTGTTAAACAAAAAGCTCAACTCCCTCAGAAACCACTTTTTTCCACCCAATCAATAACACTGCATAATTCCCCTCTGCTACAACTTGGCCATTGAAACTGCTACTGAAAAAACAAAGTGCTCTTCTGAGAGAGAGTACCTCTGCAAATGAACCTCATTAATGAGAATCTAATGTGAATCTTGATCATCAATAAATAGTAGAATTATCAGTTTTGTAATCCAAACCCAATGCCATGAAGTTCTTATGAAGCCTTACGTTTTCATCAAAATAAGACCAAGTTAGTAAAACATAAAGGAGAAACTAGAACGAAATCAGGATATGGCTAATCCATGTGGTAGCCCATCGAATGGATGGCCTGGAATGATGGGTGTATACACCAACCTAAACTCAGATGGGCTATAAGCTTGTAATGTTTAATGCCCACCAGCAAATATATGATCTTTTCTCATTCAATATTCAATGATGAAAAGAGTAAGAAAAGCTCCAAGCTGTTCATCGGGCGGTCCTGCTGCAAAGATGCCTGGACCACAAAATCAAGAAGTCCACCAGCTAGTTTGGCTTAGGAAAAAAAAATGATGGCTGAAAAAACAGGGGAAAGTTTTTCTAGGCCACCAGCCTGGTTCTAATATTGTGACCCACATGAAGAATGGGCCAACTGATTTGTGGGCGAGATCATCTACATTGTCAGAAGCATTGTATGGACGGCTTGGATCTTTCTTTGGTATGCCACACTAAAAAGAGTGTTTGATTCATTTGCTCAAAAAGAGTTCATTTTTCTGCCCATCATCCAAAAAAGATACTGGTTTTAAAACATTTTAAAAAATTAAAATTTTCCAAAAATACCGACTTTGCAATAGAGTTTTGCTAACTATGGCATAAACAATGCTCCTGCCTTCCAAAAGCAATTTTGATTTACTAACTAAAACACCAAGATGAAAGCCAAATGCAATATGAGAAAACCTATTTTCCTAGTACTAACTAAAACACAAGATGAAAGCCAAATGCAAGTCCAATATCTTCATTCAATCCTAGAAATACTCTACTGCATGCAATGAAAGCTTATGAGCATGCAAGAACTCAATTTAAAGCAGAGAAAACCTATTTTCCTAGTACTAACTAAAAACAAGATGAAAGCCAAATGCAAGTCCAATATCTTCATTCAATCCTAGAAATACTCTACTGCATGCCATGAAAGCTTATGAGCATGCAAGAACTCAATTTAAAGCAAGAGACGACTGCACCAATATAATCAAAGAGGGCAATCAATACAGTACAAACGTTCCATAATTTCAGGAAAAGTAGGATGATCATAGAGTACAATATCAATTCAAGTTCTTCAGATATGAAAGATGCACATGGCATTTTGAAGAAATTCCAGAAAGATTAATGATTAAAAAAAACAAAAAAAAAAAAAACACTATACATCTATACCCACAACCATACGCTCAAAACTATGATGTGCTAGATTTCAAAAAGGCAAAAGACATTATATATTTCTTAATGAAATTACAATTGGAACAGTATCTCACCTGGTAATGCAAGTCCCTGAAGAAAGGGAACAAATACCCAAAAAAAAAAAAAAAAAAAAAACAAGCAAAACATGAGAATAATATTGTCAAAATACAATATTGGACTCTGAATTTATTTACCCAAATCAAAAATTAGAGATTTCGGATTTCGATCCCCAAATCAGAAAATTAGGGATTTCGGATTATGATCCCCAAATCAGAAATTTAGGGATTTCGATTTATGATCCCCAAATCAGCAATTTAAGGATTTCGGATTTTGATTCCCGAATTAGAAAATTAGGGATTACGGATTTCGATCCCGAAATTAGAAACTAGGGATTTCAGATTTCGATTCCAAAATTGACAATGGGGATTTTGATTCCCAAATACGGTAATTGAGGATTTTAGAATTCCCATATCAGGAATTGGAAATCTCAAATCCAATTAGGGATTTCAGAATCAACTCGTCACAATCAAAATTTTGATCAACGACCTCCGATTCGATTACTCCTAAAAAAATGCTAAAAAATGCCCAAATTGAATAGATAAGGAGAGAGAGAGAGAAAGAGAGAGAGAGAGAGAGAGAGAGAGAGAGAGAGAGATACCTGATGTTGCAGAATGCTCTTTGATGTGGTAAACCAAGAAAAGAAGAAAATAAAAGAGGGAGAGAGAGACAGAGAGAGTGAAGGAGCGGTAGATCGAGTGGAGAGGGAGAGGGGAGGATTCGAGAGTGGAGAGGGAGGGGAGGAGCGAGAGAGAGAATAAAGCGGAGAGGGAGAGGCAGAGAGGTAGATCGACCGTTAGAGAGAGAGGCAGAGGTAGAGAGAGAGGGAGAGGCGCAAAGAGAGAAGGAGAGGAGGGAGAGGGAGAGGGAGAGGGAGTGGTAGATCGAGAGGAGAGGGAGAGGGAGAGGCGCAGAGAGAGAAAGATAGAGAGAGAGAGTCGGCGCGCGACGGGGAGAGGGAAGGGTGAAAATGAGACGGAAATCGAGTAGGGTTATTTTTTAATGTTTTTAAGGCACCCCTTGCCAGCAGCCGGTTTATACCAGCCGCCAGCAAAGGGTTACCCCAAGGGTCGGCGTTTCGTTACTTTCTTGTAGTGTGGTGTACATTACTCCAGTATTTCCTCGTGGAAGGGAGAGCGGATTGGCTAGTGACCCTGCCACTAGCCAATGGCTATTGGTCAGTGTTCTATGGGCCCATCATGATATATGTGTTTCATTGACGTAGGGGAGAACGTGAGGTCGAGCACCGTCTTCCTCAAGAGGATAACTACTCCGAATCCACGGAACTTCTCTGGACTCCTCACAGAGACTTTCTCGAATCCACGAGAAAAGAGAGCAGAAAATATAAACAAATTCTAATAAATTCTAAATAGATTAATGAATTCATAAAAATGAGTTCACAACCCTTTAAATAAGGGTACTAAGCAATGAGAAAGAAATCATAATCAAACTACAACTAAAACTCCTAGAATTCGCGACTTACTATAAATAGTAAACTTACTATTGATAGACGGTCGTGATGTCTACTAGTGCGCAAGGTTTTCGGCCGAAAATAGTGTCCTATTTGACTTCACCAAACCGTTCCCCTAATTATTCTAAGCTCTTTTCACGTTGGGCGCAACTCCTAAAGCCCGACGGATGAAGAGTTATAGTCAAACTAAAACTTACTATTTATAGTAAAAACGAAATTGAAATAGGGAAACGACTGTCGAATCAGGGGTTTCTCGCAATTCCAAGCGTCATAACTCGGCATAGCAGGGTTGGTTGGGTAAAGTAGCTCGTTCTACCCCAAAATCATATATTTTACGTTGGCTAACTCATCCCGGATTGCGAGATACGCCTGATTGAAGGTCTGATGGTCCAGATCACTTCTATCGCCGACCGGGCCTTTTCTGATCCATCTATGCCATGTAATTGTCCGCGACCCCCTCTACATCAGTCTCCTCCACTTCAAAAGAACTCATCCTCGAGTTATCATTATGCGCTGGTTCATGATACTCGGTCAGGTCCGCGACATTGAAAGTCCGTCAGATTGCCATATCATCTGGAAGATCAACAACATAAGCGTTGTCATTGATCTTTCGGATTATTGGTACCGGTCCAATCTTTTATTCTTCAACTTGTTTACTTCCGGTCGGAAATCTTTCTTTTGCGCAGATGGACCATTACTTGGTCGCCCACCTCGAACACTTTCTGTCGCCGATGCTTGTCCGCTTGCTCCTTATACTTTTCGTTCGAGGCATGTAACTTGTTCTGTACCTCCGCATGAATGCCCATGATTTTGTCTGCCATATGTTCTGCTGCAATGCTCATGCCCGGGAGCTTGGGCAGAGGGACCAAGTCTAGTGTGTGGCGAGGTACTCGTCCGTAAATAACCTAGAACGGGGATTTTCCTGTCGAGCGGTTTACCATGTTGTTGAATGCAAACTCCACTTGAGACAAGGCCAAATCTCATTGCTTCGATTTTTCTTCTGAAATACATCGAAGGAGGTTTCCCAACGTGCGATTCACAACCTCAGTTTGACCGTCAGTCTGTGGGTGGTACGCGCTGCTGAACTGAAGGCGTGTATCGAATCGAGTCCACAAAGTCCGCCAAAAGTGGCTCATGAACTTCGTGTCACGGTCGGAAGTAATAGTCTTGGGAACCCCATGTAGCCACACAATTTCTCTGAAGAATAGATTCGCCACGTGTGTTGCATCGAGAGTCTTCTGCATGGAATAAAGTGCGTCATCTTGAAAAAAGATCTACTACACCACGAACACTGAATCCATACCTCATTGTGTTCGTGGTGACCAAGCACAAAGTCCATAGATAATCTCTCGAGGGCCATCAGGCACGGGTAACGGGGTATAGAGGCCCATATTATGAGATTGCCCCTTGGAAGCCTGACAAATATAACAGCTTTGAACTGCCTTTCCCACATCACGTACCAATTGCAGCTAGTAATACCGTTCTTCCACAAGAGCTCGCGTCTTGTCTCGCCCAAGGTGTCCACTGAGGCCACCTCCATGTAGCTCTTGGATTATCTGTTCCCTTAGTGAACTTTTTGGGATACATAGTCGATTTTCCTTGAAAAGGAACCCGTCTTGTATATGTAAGTCACCGGGGTGACCTTCCTAACATCTAACCTATGCGTCCTTGAAGTCGTCGTCGTCGGCATATATGTCTTTGAGGCGATCGAACCCGACAATTTCATTGCTCATAGTGACTAGCAAAGTTGCATGGTGACTCAGCGCATCGGCTACTTTGTTCTGTTGCCCTGACTTATGCTTTAACACGAATGTGAATTCCTGTAAAAACGAGATCCATCTAGCATACACACGGTTAATGTTAGCTTGACTATTAATAAATTTGACGGCTTGATGGTCCGTGTAAAGTATGAATTCCCTTTTAATCAAATAATGTCGCCAGTGTCACAGTGTCTGGACCACCGCGTACAACTCGATCTCATATGTAGACCACTTCTTACGTGCATCACTAAGTTTCTCACTGTAGAAGGCTATCGGCCTACCTTTTTGAGACAAAACTCCCCCAATCCCGACATATGAGGCATCACATTCGACTTCAAATAGTTTGTCGAAGTTGGGAAGTACAAGAACCGGGGTCGTGGATAATCTGCACTTAATTTCGGCAAAGCTCCTGTCGGCTTCATCAGTCCACTGAAACTGCCCTTTCTTCATGCAATCTGTGATCGGTGACACAATCTTACTGAAATTTTTCACGAACCGACGATAGAATGTCGCTAGTCTATAGAAACTTCGCACTTCGTGAATATTTTTGGGAACCAGCCATTCTCTGATTGTCTTCACCTTTTCCTCATCCACTCGAATGCTCGTGGATGTAACTACAAAACCCAGAAACAATATGCTATCAGTCATGAAGCTACACTTTTTTAAATTGAGGTACAGTTTATTTTCAGTGAGCACTTGAAGGACCTTCTTGAGGTGCTCCATATGGGTGGTTTCGTTTTGACTGTATATTAAAATATCATCAAAATAAAACTACAACGAACCGTCCAATGAAAGGTTTCAGAACTTGGTTCATCAACCTCATGAATGTGCTAGGCGCATTAGAAAGACCAAAAGGCATGACAATCCATTCGTACAATCCTTCCTTGGTTTTGAAAGCTGTTTCCACTCATCACCCGGCCGTATTCAAATCTGATGGTAGCCACTCCTTAAGTCCAATTTAGAGAATATTTTTACGCTCTCTAGTATATCCAACATATCATCCAACCGTGGTATAAGAAACCGGTATTTTATGGTGATCTTGTTGATGGCCCGGCTGTCGACACACATGCGCCAACTCCCATCTTTCTTTGGAGTTAGTAGAGCTGGTACAACACATGGGCTCATGCTTTCTTGAATAAGACCCTTACGGATCAGTTCCTCCACTTGTCCCTGCAGAATCTCGCACTCATTCGGGCTCATTTGATAATGAGGATGATTAGGTAAACTGGACCCAGGGACAAGGTCGATATGGTGTTGGATATCTCGCATAGGGGGTAACCCATCGGGAAGGTCCTCGGGCCAGATTTCTTGGAATTCGTGTAACAAGGGCCTTAGTCTTTCAGGAATGATGGTATGCTCAAATTCTTCCCCTTTTACAATTAATGTATAAGTCTGTCCTGTTTCTTTGGATTCTTCCACGAAGTCCCGAATGGTTAAGAGAAAACGACCCTCCACTTTAGAAGTTTCAGGTGGTCCTTCTGGATCCATAGGGGCCAATATGGTCTTCCGGCCGTCCTTGACGAAGATATATGTTATCTCGCCCTTTATGAGTGGCGTCACGGTCAGATTACCAGGGTCGACCGAGAGTAGTATGTGACATGCTTCCATGTCAACCACATTGCATACTACTTCATCCTTATAATGTTTGCCAATGAAAAAGATATGGTGTACCGTTCAGTTACTTTTGTTTCGCTGACCTTCTTGATCCAACCGATTGTATATGGAGAGGGATGACGCTCTGTTTTTAATTACAATTTTTCCACCATGACCCTGGAGACAATGTTCTCGCTACTTCCACTGTCAATGATCACGTCACAAACCTTTCGATTCACCGTACACCTAGTGTTGAAGATGTTATGCCGCTGTGGATGTACTTCTTTTCTTGGCGCATATAATAGTCGCCTCACGATGAGCGACTCACCGTGATCTTGCTGAACTCGATCTGAATCATCTACCTCGTCTTCGGCGGTATGCTCCTATTCTTCAATATCTGGATCTTCATAAGCGTTGTCAGCACTACCATCATTAATGGCTAGGTTTGCCACTTTTCGCTGGGGACAAGTATTTGACAGGTGGCTGGGCTGGCCACAGCGATAACAGCTGTCGGGCCTTGGTCGAGCATAAGGGTTCGGAATTCTACTTGGACCACCAGTAGTCGAGACGCCCCTTTGGGGTCTAGCTTGCCCGCTTCCCTGATCTCAGTTCTTAGACATAGGAGGTTGAGTGCGTGCTCCTACGGGCTCCTTCCCCTTAGTGTGTGGAGCTCCTTGAGGTGGACCTGCCGTAGTAATTCTTGCAGTCTGATAGGTCTATGTGTTAGGACGTTCAAGTTGCGCTTCTGCCCGAGTAGCCAACTTGATCGCATCATTCATCGTCCAGACGGACTGCATCTGAACCCGATCCTGAATCGCCATACGCAATCCACCGTTGAATCGGGCGACTTGCTGTGATTCAGTCTCGACCAAATCGTTACGCGCCGCCAGGCGGTAAAATTCTTTTGTGTACTCTCTCACCGACCGACTACCCTGTCGACAATTTGGTATTGTTGGAATAATACCTGATCGTAATCGCTAAGAAAGAATCGGGCACGTAGTAGCTACTTCATCCGCTGCCATGTGCGGATTGGTGCTTTCATCTGCCTGGTTCGTGCGAGTTGCAGATGTTCCCACCAACCTGACGCTCCTCCTTTCAACTTGTAGGCCACCAACTTGACCTTCTTTGCTTCAGGGATGTCCATATAGTCTAAAAATCGCTCAACTTCAGAAAGCCAATTGAGAAAATCCTCAATGTGTAGTTGGCCATTAAAGTTAGGAATATCAACCCGTATCTTGAATTCTCGATCTACTCGATCGCCGCCTGGTCTGGGGTGTTGGAAGATTATGTCGTCGATCTCCTCCTCACTGGAGCCCCCGTCCTCAGGCATGACCCTTGGATGCACTGCCGGTATATCCTGCGATCAGGCCGATTACGAGTCTCAGCAATTGGTGGTGGAGGATTACCACCAGGAACATGGAGTTGCCCTAGGGTTTCTGCCAAGAGATTTTGTAAGTGTTATGGTCTCATGCTCCTTTGGTTGTCAAATTTTTATGTGCCAAAACGTCTATCTGTGTCCTGTACTTGTATGATCATTTATTGGAATTCAAGACACCTCAAGAAGCTACATGTTGAAGCCTCAAGAAGCTACATGTTGAAGCATCAAGAAGCTACAATGTTGAAGTTCAAATCTAAAGAAACAACGCAGGAAGTAGTTCTATGTTGATGAAGATCTCAAGCATGATATGGTTCAAGATCTCAAGCATGATATGGTTCAAGATCTCAAGCCTGATATGATTCAAATATCTACATTCGTTGAATGGTTGAAGTTCAATGTCCATACGACATGGTTCAGGTTTGAATGACCTTAGGTTGACCCTTTAAGTAGGTCACTTTGGATACATTAATCAAATATTTATTTACATAAGGTTGGTCTATTCTACGACCAGTCCTAGCTCTTGTTCGACCAGTCCTAGCATTGGTTCGACTAGTCCAAGAAATTCCTCGACCAGTCCTAAGTAGTTGAAGATTTTTTGGAATTTTTGGTACGCCCACGACCAGTCCTGGAGGTCCTTCGACCGGTCGTAGGTGTGGCTTCGACTCGTCCACGACCAGTCGTGGAGCTACGACTTAAAGTCCAGCAACGAAATCACTGGTCCTACGACCAGTCGTAGGGATCTACGACCAGTCGTAGGTGACCCACGACCAGTCGTAGGGTACTCACGACCAGTCGTAGAACGGCTTTCAAAGATCGCGCTTATTTTTTCAAAAATCTGTTAGAGCTACGACCAGTCGTAGGTTTCTAAGACCAGTCGTAGGAGCGATTTCTGCTTCTATAAATTGAACACGAAATTCAGAGTTTTCACAACTTCAACGCTATTCAATTCAAGAAATTTTCAAGTGATCACTCTGAGATAAGTCTGTGTTTATTTTAAGCTAGATTGTGCTTATTTAATATTCCTTTTTGCTAGCTTATTTAATTTGATTTTGTTTCTACATTCCAATCTTATTTGAAAAGAGGAATTATCTTATTCCTTCTTCTTGGAATTAAAATCAAATATAGCTACGCCCAACGAGTTAAATCTAAAATCAATTAGAATTTAGAACCTTATGAATGTGAGTATTGGAAATTGAACTTTGACATTCAAATCATCTACTCCGATTGGTTCTACCGGGCTGCTACGAAAAAGGAGAAATCCAGGTATTTTACAATTCTGTAAAATTCATTTACTTTTGGTTTTGTTTGAGGTTAAGCCAGAAAAATCTCATTGTACTGGTTTTGTTGAGGTTGAGCCAGAAAAATCTCATTGTATTGGTTGTCTGAGGAAAACCAGAAAACTCAGAAAAGAGGGGTTTTTGAATTGTGTAAGCCCAAGTGAAAAAGACACAATTGTAAAGGTTTTTGGTGAACCTGTGAAAACCTATTTGTTAGTGAACGCTAATATCCCCTGTGTGAGGAGATATTAGGAGTGGAGTAGCTTTTTGTGTGGCTGTTGGAAAACAGTTGGTGTACACACAAGCGAACCACTATAACTCTTTGACTTGTGGTTTGAATGCTTGCTTAATTTTCATATCTTTTATCATTCGATCTTGTGGAATGTACAAGTGGATGTGAATGTTGTAATTATTTACATTTCAAGCAAGTGTGGGGATTGTTGTAATAATTTAGATATCTTACTTTTGCATTTAATTACAATTCCTTGCTATTTCATTTACTAATATTAATATTGAGTTCTTGATCCAAAAGAGGTTCTAGAAATAAGGTTGTCTTACCATAAGCCCTTGTTGATTATGGTGTAAGGTTGTCCTTAGAACTGAATTTGCATCAATCTCTCGATACCTATTTATCAAGGTGATTTAAATTTAGCTTTGTGAATTGATTCATATTGTAAGGCTATTGGCTTATTTTTTTCCGCTGATTTTATTTTAAATTTGGCATAGTCCTATTCACCCCCCCCCCCCCCCCCTCTAGGACATATAGCTTGGCCTTTTCAGATTCGTTATGCGGTCCATGGAAGCCTGCAGCCCTTGCATGGCTTGCCGATTCTCTTGCTGCGCTGCTTGGAAAGTTGCCGCCGTTAAAAGCAAATTTCCTGAAGCACCGCCTATGAGATTGTTGCTCGACCCGTCGTTAGAAGTCATCGATCCGAGGAGAAACCTCGCTTTGATACTAAACTGACGCAGGGGAGAACATGAGGTCGAGCACCGTCTTCCTCAAGAGGATAACTATTCCGAATCCACGGAACTTCTCTGGACTCCTCATAGAGACTTTCTCGAATCCACGAGAAAAGAGAGCAGAAAATATTAACAAATTCTAATAAATTTGAAATAGATTAATTGATGTCTTATTTAAACCAACATGATTTAAATGATTTTTAAACTCGCAAGTATACGAATCAGATGTAGATATGGTACGTATTACGAGATCGTTCCCACGAGGACTGGTCGTCACAATTCAAATCTATGATTCTCCTTAACTAATCCAACAAATAATGGAGCGAATTACTAAGCACAATTCTATAAAAAAAAAAAATTGAGAATAGGGAAGAAAATTCAATCAGAGAGAGGGCACTAGGACTTTCAAATCCACCCCTAATTATCCTAACCCTTGTTTTGTCTGTTGATTCACCCTAATTTAGATTGATACAACTTATATAAAGAAAGCACAATCTGTGTCCTTAGTCGGGCATATAGAATGTCTAATCTCCTAAAGCAATGCAATGAATAACACGTTCTATGTCCTTGATCAGGCACATAGAATATACAATTCATTAAAGCACCATGTTTCTTCCTCTATAGGAAACCTGTTCATGATCAGACACAAGCACCTAGAATAAGCATCCAGACAACATCCATATATAGACTCTGGTCGAGTTCATGGATGGAGAAGTATAGAATTTAAACCAATCAAGCACACTTAGAGAAAGAAACAAATCAATTAAATTCAAGATGGAATCAACATATAACAAAAGTCATTCAAATTAGGGGCTTCATCTCAGCCCTAGCCAAAAGTTTAGAAGCTCATGGATTCAATTGGAAAGAAGAAAAAATATAAATGATAAAAGAAAAACATCCTTCCAATCTCTCCCTTCTTTCTTCCTCTCTCTCTCTCTCTCTCTCTCTCTCTCTCTCTCTCTCTCTTGCTTCTCCAAGCCGAAAAATCCCCAAACTCTCCTCAGCTATCGATCTCCTTTCTTCCCTTCTCTCCCTCTCTCTCCCCTTTTTTTCTCCCTTTTCTGGATCTGGAATTCCCCTTTTATAGATGCTAGGGACGGTGGAGACCACAGCTGTGTCGGTTGCGGAAACTCTTTACACAGCAACAGCCACGTGCGCAAGTTATTTACACAGCCCAGATGACTTGCTCACCAACACCACTTTCTCTACTCATTTTCCCAAGAAATACTGTTCCTTGAGACAGTTTGAAGTGGTCTTCATAATGAAAGGATCAGATCTTCCCTCTGATCGACGATGGTGGTCGTACAATCGGCCAAAAGTAAGTCGATTTCCGGATGCTGAGACCGAGTTCGCGTAACAGACCTTACGCTGTGCCACTGGTGGGGCCCACTTCAATGTTGTTTTCATTAATCCAAGCTGTACATTGGATTCCTCTCGAAAAACCAGTTGGGAAAGGGGATTTTTGGCCATCCTTTGGTGCAACCCACTCAATCTTTAAAGCCACCGTCCGTTTTGTATTTGAATGGTTATGATCCCATTCTATTTGTTTCTTCAAATATTGCCACCTAGGCTTTAGTAACATGGACCTTGGAAATACAATGGATGGTCTGGATTGGACTGTTATCGTACGGTGGTGGCCCACAACAAAAACCGCAAGTCTCTGTTTGCGGACGCTATAACAGAAACGGAGATTTCTATTTTTTGTATGAAAGTAGGTGGGGTCCACATACTTGGTATTCTAGAAATCCACTCCGTTCATTGGATGGAGAAGGAAATTTCGGTTGAGAATATGTAATTTTCGCCTTCTGTTGATGAGGCCCACACGTTATCTCTCTCTACCGTTCAACCTGCTTTTGAACGATTAGATTTTCATAAGCGCATTCTTTTAAAATTCAGTCACCTACACCTTGGTAACATCGACCTTAGACAAAGAATGGATGGTTTGGATCATCTGTACGAGTAATGGGTGGGGCCCACTACCTTCCGCAAAATCCGACAGTGTCGGTTACGCAGCCAGCGAAAACGGAGCTTTCCATTTTGATGAAAACGTGGGTCAGCGCTTGCGCTGACCAGGGTGACGGTGCGATGCACGTCGGGCGTGAATGTGCATGGTGTACATGCATCACGTACGGGACCCACTGTAATGTTTGTGCGAAATTTGCATCGTCAATCCTTTTTCTCATATTATTTCAACCGCCAAAACCAAATTTGAGGCAGTTCCAGATATCAGGTGGGCCCCAAATTGAAGATTAATGGGCTGATCTGTCCGTTGGGCCACTTTTTGAGATCTTCAATAGATGAAATTTAATATGTACGGTTAATTTATGGCCTTCATCACATGTATGAAGTTTTGAGCCAATCGGACGGTGGGAAACCTGTGATCTTGCAATTTTCACCAGTTTTGGGCCTCTTTAACGTGAATGGCTTGATTTCCTCAGATCCCCAGCATGTAAATTCTTCAATATTGGTCCTCTGGAGTCCGTCCCTTGCTCTGGTAACTTCGAAGTGTTAAATCCATGCTTTTAACATCATTTTTTCAATCCACGCTCCTGGTTTCATCCTGTAATAAAAACACAATAAAAATATGGCATTAATCATTATCATATACGTAAAATCTGGCAATAATCGGGGTCTGATATGTAATATTTGACCCTCATCACAACCCCCAACCAGCATTTTGTTAGTCACGAGCAAAACATGCGAAAAATAATTTCAGAAATAAAAGACAATTCCTGTAAACTCAAGTGAGTTGTGAACAAATAGTTGAGATATGAAAATTTTAAAATTCAAGAATGGTGAGAAGAATTTTCTCCAGAAATCAAGCTCATAGTAAACTTCATAATCAAGCTCAAAATATTAATCCATTAATTAGAACAATTCTAAACATTGAGTTCCATGAGTGTATAGTGTAATCTCGACTTACAATCATTAAAAGATCCAATTGTCAATTTCATGATATCATTAGTAATTAATAATAGAATTCATGACAACTAAAACTTGAAACCAAAACATGCCAACAGATTAACTTCTCAGTCTACCAACTTGTGATATTCTTTATGAACAGTAACGCAAATGAGGGGAATCAAATTCTCACCTATAGGGAGCAAACCTATGGTGAAAACTTGTCGCCTAACTCTTTTTTCTTTTTTTTTTTTTCATATGTCAACTATGGAGAATCAAATCTACACCTATAGGGAGCAAACCTATGGTGAAGATTATGTGACTTAGCCTTTTCTCTTCTTCTTTATAAACTGACGCTAAGAAATTTTTCAGGCTAGCTCCTTTCATGCTTAATGATCACCAAGTTACCATTTAATATCGAACTGAAAACTTAATGTGTAAGCGAGATCTGATATGTGAAATCATGGCTCAATCAATGTTTACAACTTCTAATTATGGATTATCAATTCAAAATTGACTGTGAAATCAAGCAGATGGCCAAATCCAAGAGTCATAAATTACTCACATTCTGTATCTTGTAATTTTAAAATCACAACTATCCTTCAAAATCACTTCAAATTCATAAGAAATTCCAGAAAAAAGTTTAAAATTTTTCACAATTTTGCTCAAGACCAAGAAAATACTGATTAGGTAACCTAATCTCCCACCCCCAACCTAAAATCTACATTGTCCTCAATGTAAAAGAAATAAGCATGCAATGCACATGAGACAACGAAAGTAAAAGATGAGTGATGAAAAGATAATACCTGGATGAAGAATCAAGAGGCTTTCCCAAAAATTATCAATGTAAAAGCGAGTTAGCACAAGAGAGATTAGTAAAATACAAAAAATAAAAGATCCTATCTATACCACTTTCGCAGGTGCTCTCAATTGCATTTAGCGAATGCAACAAGCCTTTAAACCCCTAGGTTACCCCTAGTGGACGAGTTGTAGTCTCGTGAGGGTTTGCAGTAATGTTACCCACAAACATTGAACTAATTAACTAGGAAAAGAAATAAAATGAAACGCTGGGTTGCCTCCCAGGAGCGCTAAGTTTAACGTCTTCAGCCAAACAAGAACGGACCATGAATTAACTAATCTTTATAACCAGGGTCCGCTAAAGAAATTACCTCAACACCTTGATTAACCAATCCCAGACAAGTGATGTAAGTTCCCATGAACCGTGCTATCTGAAATGAGGTAACTGATACTGTCGTCAAATAATTTAAGGACTTCTGCTCGAACGACTTCTTCCATGTTAGGATCACACTTCCTTTGCATTTCCGCGACATTCCCGCTGTATGATCCATACATACAGTGGGGCATACTCCCTGTATTTCCGCTATCCTCCGTTCAATTGCTGCCTTATATGCTCTAAGAACATTAAGCAGCCTGCTCTCTTTTGCCTTCTCAGAGTTAGAAACTGTGCTGTCAGGAAGAGTCTCAGAGGGATGAAGAGGTTCCACTTTCGCTCTCCATTTTTCAGTCTCCAATATAGGAGTAGAGTCGAGCAGTGCATTGACTTCGTGGATGGGACTATCTATGTCAAAATCCGTGCTATATTGTGCTAAGCAGGTCTCAAGTGGATCTTCAAAAGATTTACGGAAGGAGTCCTGCACTAGACTCTCGATCATGTCCACTTCAGATATGTCATCCAGATCTGCGGATTGTTGTCCTGCATGAAAGACATTGAGTTTAATATTCATGTTACCAAAGGACAACTTCATAACTCCATTCCGACAATTTATAATAGCATTAGATGTGACCAAAAATGGACGACCCAAGATGACTGGGATCTGACTATGAGGATTCTGGACAGGCTGAGTATCTATAACTATGAAATCCACTGGAAAATAAAATTTATCAACCTGGATAACACATCTTCAATAACACCCCGGGGCACCTTGACAGATCTATCAGCTAGTTGTAATGTTATTTTAGTCGGTTTCAACTCACCAAGTCCTAGCCGCTCATAAACCGAATATGGTAACAAATTGACGCTCGCCCCTAAATCAAGCAATGCCTTCCCGATCTTATGATCTCCTATGCCGCAAGAAATAGTGGGGGCTCCTGGATCCCTAAATTTAGGAGGGGTGTTATGTTGAATCATGGAGCTGAGTTGCTCTGCAAGGAAGACTTTCTTATGAACATTCTGCTTACGCTTTTGAGTGCATAAATCTTTAAGAAACTTAGCGTACGCAGGGACTTGCTTGATGGCATCAAGTAACGGAATGTTGACTTGCACTTTTTTAAACACATCCAGGATTTCATCAAAGTTGTTTCTTTTCTTCGTTGGTGCCAGACGTTGAGGAAAGGGTGCTTTGGGCACATAGGGTGGCACATTAGTGGCTCTTGGAGAGTCAGAGAGCTTTTGGACTTTGGATGCATTAGTGTGTCTCTCTGCTTCATCTTGATCTTCTGCTTTAGAATTTGATTCATCCCTGGGCATCTCTATTCTGTTGTCAATCTGTTTGCCTGACCTAAGGGTAGTGATCGATTTGGCTTGTTCATGATATTGCCCTTGGTTGAAATTAGAGCCAATCTCATACTGTCCCTTTGGATTAGCCACAAGTTGGCTGGGGAACTTGCCCTTCTCTCTCTCACTCAATGTGGCAGCTAGTTGACCCATTTGTACTTCTAGCTTGGCAATGGATTGCGAATTTGCATGTAAGCTTTGCTGGTTAGCTAGTAAGGTTTGTTGGGTGTCTTTTTGGAATTGGAGAGAACTCTGCATAAAAAGATTGAGTGTATCCTCAAGAGATGGTTTCCTTGATTGTGCAGGCAGTTGTTGATATTGCGGAAACTGTTGAAGTTGTTGACCGCCAACTTGGGGGTGCGGTTGCATGGGAGGATTTCCAGATGGTCCTTCTTGTTGTGGTCCTTTTGCCCAAGAAAAATTTGGATGTCTAGCCCACCCTGGGTTGTATGTGTTCGAGTAAGGATCATTCCCAGGTTTTTGAAAAGTATTCATAGCATGTACTTGTTCAGAGAGAAGTTCTGGGGATGCTGCACCAGATGGACAAGACTGCATAGGATGGGCAGGACTAGAGCATATGGCACAAGCCTCGGCTTGAGTTGTTTGTGGAGGTCCATTATTTAATACCAGAGCATCAACTTTCTTTGTCAGGTTATCAAGCTTGGCGCACAGATCTGGCATGACTCCTATCTCATATATACCACCTCTCTTTTGTGGTTGGGGACTTCTGTCACCTCTATTTGAAGAGTCCAATTGCTGGGAATTTTCGCACAAGGTTTTAAAGAAGTTCCACGCTTCGACATCACTTTTGGTCATGAATGACCCTCCACTGGTGGCATCAACCATGCGACGGTTCTGGGGTGTCAAACCGTCATAGAAGTATTGAACCTGTTGCCACTTTTCAAAACCATGGTGTGGACATTTAAGAAGTAAGTCCTTCCATCTTTCCCACATTCATGAAAGTGCTCACCCTCTTTTTGTTTGAAATTGGTAATTTCCCTACGGAGAGCATTAGTTTTGTGAACAGGGAAGAACTTGTTTAAGAACTTCCTAGACAATTGATCCCATGTAGTGATGGACCCAACTTCTAGAGAATTCAACCATGCTTTCGCCTTATCCTTCAAGGAAAAAGGAAACAGGCGTAGGCGGATCGAATCATCTGAGAAGTTTTGAAACTTAAAGGTGGAGCAAATGTCTAGGAATTCTTTCAGATGATGATATGGGTCCTCCTTGTCTAAACCATAAAAGGAAGGCAACAACTGTATGACCCCAGTCTTGAGTTCAAAGTGTGCTGCCGTGGTGGCGGGCAACACTATGCATGAAGGCGCATTGAATTGGACAGGAGCTGAATAATCTCTAAGAGCTTTAGTTCCATTTTCTTCCGCCATTTCAAATAGGATGTTTCTAAATCTTCTACGAAAAGTTCTTTCTATTTCTGGATCAAAAGGTGTAGTTCTATATTTAGAGATCTACGTCCTAGTATAAACTATGTTATTACAATGTGAGAAAGAAAACTAAACTAAGAAGTAACCTAAGAGAAATAAAACTAGAACTATGAGATTCTAAAACAAGTTAAAACTATGTAAATAAGAATGGGAAGAAAGAACCAGGAAAAGGAGATGATTGATGTCAGAAGATTAAGAAGCTCCTCCTTCACTTAGTAGCTTTCTTCCTCAATTCCTGTAAATAAAAACAAAAACAAATTGAGTTTCCTAAAATAATGATAAAAAAAATCCTAAGCAACGGTTAATTTCTAAAAAAGAAAGTTTCTAATCTTAGAAATAACAAGCTAAGTTAGTTTCTAAAAAGGGAAGAATTTCTAAAACTAGAAAATAGAAAGTTACTTGAAAGAGGAATCTAAATCTAAAATTAGAAACTAAAAAAAATTTTTTAAAAAAAAAAAACCCTAATTCTAAAAATAGAAATTAGAAAAAGTAGAGATTTAGAAAGGGATTACCAAATTAGAAGTTTATTTCAGGACCCTACAAAACAGGAAATAGGTTAGTTTCTAAAATAAAGAAAATAACTCTAAGTCAGTAAAATCCTAAGCTATAAATTATGATAAGAGAGAATCCTAAATTCAATTTGGAACGAAATAGTCCCCGGCAACGGCGCCAAAAACTTGATGTCTTATTTAAACCAACATGATTTAAATGATTTTTAAACTCGCAAGTATACGAATCAGATGTAGATATGGTACGTATTACGAGATCGTTCCCACGAGGACTGGTCGTCGCAATTCAAATCTATGATTCTCCTTAACTAATCCAATAAATAATGGAGCGAATTACTAAGCACAATTATATAAAAAAAATAATTGAGAATAGGGAAGAAAATTCAATCAGAGAGAGGGCACTAGGACTTTCGAATCCACCCCTAATTATCCTAACCCTTGTTTTGTCTGTTGATTCACCCTAATTTAGATTGATACAACTTATATAAAGAAAGCACAATCTGTGTCCTTAGTCGGGCATATAGAATGTCTAATCTCCTAAAGCAATGCAATGAATAACACGTTCTATGTCCTTGATCAGGCACATAGAATATACAATTCATTAAAGCACCATGTTTCTTCCTCTATAGGAAACCTATTCATGATCAGACACAAGCACCTAGAATAAGCATCCAGACAACATCCATATATAGACTCTGGTCGAGTTCATGGATGGAGAAGTATAGAATTTAAACCAATCAAGCACACTTAGAGAAAGAAACAAATCAATTAAATTCAAGATGGAATCAACATATAACAAAAGTCATTCAAATTAGGGGCTTCATCTCAGCCCTAGCCAAAAGTTTAGAAACTCATGGATTCAATTGGAAAGAAGAAAAAATATAAATGATAAAAGAAAAACATCCTTCCAATCTCTCCCTTCTTTCTTCCTCTCTCTCTCTCTCTCTCTCTCTCTCTCTCTCTCTCTCTCTCTCTCTCTCTGCTTCTCCAAGCCGAAAAATCCCCAAACTCTCCTCAGCTATCGATCTCCTTTCTTCTCTTCTCTCCCTCTCTCTCCCCCTTTTTTCTCCCTTTTCTGGTTCTGGAATTCCCCTCTTATAGATGCTAGGGACGGTGGAGACCACAGCTGTGTCGGCTGCGGAAGCTCTTTACACAGCAACAGCCACGTGCGCAAGTTATTTACGCAGCCCAGATGACTTGCTCACCAACACCACTTTCTCTGCTCATTTTCCCAAGAAATACCGTTCCTTGAGACAGTTTGAAGTGGTCTTCATGATGAAAGGATCAGATCTTCCCTCTGATTGACGATGGTGGTCGTACAATCGGCCAAAAGTAAGTCGATTTCCAGATGCTGAGACCGAGTTCGCGTAACAGACCTTAAGCTGTGCCACTGGTGGGGCCCACTTCAATGTTGTTTTCATTAATCCAAGCCGTACATTGGATTCCTCTCGAAAAACCAGTTAGGAAAGGGGATTTTTGGCCATCCTTTGGTGCAACCCACTCAATCTTTAAAGCCACCGTCCGTTTTGAATGGTTATGATCCCATTCTATTTGTTTCTTCAAATATTGCCACCTAGGCTTTAGTAACATGGACCTTGGAAATACAATGGATGGTCTGGATTGGACTGTTGTCGTACGGTGGTGGCCCACAACAAAAACCGCAAGTCTCTGTTTGCGGACGCTGTAACAGAAACGGAGATTTCTGTTTTTTGTATGAAAGTAGGTGGGGTCCACATACTTGGTATTCTAGAAATCCACTCCGTTCATTGGATGGAGAAGGAAATTTCGGTTGAGAATATGTAATTTTCACCTTCTGTTGATGAGGCCCACACGTTATCTCTCTCTACCGTTCAACCTGCTTTTGAACGGTTAGATTTCCATAAGCGCGTTCTTTTAAAATTCAATCACCTACACCTTGGTAACATCAACCTTAGACAGAGAATGGATGGTTTGGATCATCTGTACGAGTAATGGGTGGGGCCCACTACCTTCCGCAAAATCCGACAGTGTCGGTTATGCAGCCAGCGAAAACGGGGCTTTCCGTTTTGATGAAAACGCAGGTCAGCGCTTGCGCTGACCAGGGTGACGGTGCGGTGCACGTCGGGCGTGAATGTGCATGGTGTACATGCATCACGTACGGGGCCCACTGTAATGTTTGTACGAAATCTGCATCGTCCATCCTTTTTCTCATATTATTTCAACCGCCAAAACCAAATTTGAGGCAGTTCCAGATATCAGGTGGGCCCCAAATTGAAGATTAATGGGCTGATCTGTTCGTTGGCCCACTTTTTGAGATCTTCAATAGATGAAATTTAATATGTACGGTTAATTTGTGGCCTTCATCACATGTATGAAGTTTCGAGCCAATCGGACGGTGGAAAACCTGTGATCTTACAATTTTCACCAGTTTTGGGCCTCTTTAACGTGAATGACTTGATTTCCTCAGATCCCCAACATGTAAATTCTTCAATATTGGTCCTCTGGAGTCCGTCCCTTGCTCTGGTAACTTCGAAGTGTTAAATTCATGCTTTTAACATCATTTTTTCAATCGACGCTCCTGATTTCATCCTGTAATAAAAACACAATAAAAATATGGCATTAATCATTATCATATACGTAAAATCTGGCAATAATCGGGGTCTGATATGTAATATTGACCCTCATCATTAATGAATTCATAAAAACGAGTTCACAACCCTTTAAATAAAGGTAGTAAGCAATGGGAAAGAAATCATAATCAAACTACAACTAAAACTCCTAGAATTCGCGACTTACTATAAATAGTAAACTTACTATTTATAGACGGTCATGATGTCTACTAGTGTGCAAGGTTTTCGGCCAAAAATAGTAAGTGTCCTATTTGGCTTCACCAAACCGTTCCCCTAATTATTCTAAGCTCTTTTCACGTTGGGCGCAACTCCTAAAGCCCGATGGATGAAGAGTTATAGTCAAACTAAAACTTACTATTTATAGTAAAAACGAAATTGAAATAGGGAAACGACCGTCGAATCAGGGGTTTCTCGCAATTCCGAGCGTCGCAACCTGGCATAGTGGGGTTGGTTGGGTAAAGTAGCTCGTTCTACCCCAAAATCATATATTTTACGTTGGCTAACTCATCCCGGATTGCGAGATACGCCTGATTGAAGGTCTGATGGTCCAGATCACTTCTGTCGCCGACCGGGCTTTTTCTGATCCATCTTTGCCATGTAATTGTCCGCGACCCGCTCTACATCATTCATCCATGCCATCCATTAGATCATTTTATGTTATGAGCCCAAAAAAATAAGGTATATACTAATCTCAAGTGGACCACATTAAATAAAACAGTGTTAATTAAACATCCACCATTAAAAACTTCTTAGGGGCCATAAATTTTTTGGATCAAGCTGATCTTTGTTTTCTTCCCTTCATCTGGGTCTGTATGACCTAATCAATAGATTGGATGTCAAATGAACAGTACAGTGGGCCTTAGGAGGATTTTAATGGTGGACATCCAATCACTACCGTTTTCCACCTGTTGTATGGTCCACCTGAGGTTTATATCCCTCTCAATTTTGGGATCAAGTCCAAAAATGATATGTAAAAATGGATGGACGGCATGGATAAAACACATACTTCTTAGTGGGGCCCACATAGCACCGACTACTGGCCACGGGGCTAGTGGCAGCGACACTAGCCAAACCACCTCCCGTGGAAGGCACCTTTAGCATTTATTCCAGATCAATGTATTTGATTACAGACATTTCTTTTCAGCTCTTTTCTTTTTCCCTCTTTATCCTTTTCTTTACAGTTCATGATTTGCTTCAAGTTAACGTAAGCAAATAAATACTTAGCAATGAAAAGTGTTCTAACGTTCGGAGCTCTATAAGTTACAGTACTCCTAGTTGCGTTGGGACACTTAGAAAGTCCAATGCATTGATCCAGACCGTTCATTGTGTCCAATGCACATTACATGGGCTACCATGAAAGCATCACACCAATCTGAAAAATATTTACCATTTGATTGATGGACTTTAAAAATCAACATTCAAGGTAGTTTACACAAAAATAGGTCCAATCAACAATTTAACCCGTCTATTTCTTAGGACCATTATGGATTTACTTATGATTTCAATGAATCACTTTTGTTAGGCAACCATAACCATCTCATCCATGGCTTGGAAAAGGGATGGCTCGAGAAGACCAGCGCAAATCATTGATCAGTACAATTTTTGCATGGTAAAAATAAAAAATAAAAATAGAAAAAAAGGAAGAAAAAAGAAAGAAAGAAAGAGTGTTCTAGAATGAATTAACAGTTAAGATGGTCAATTTTACTGTCCAAGTGGAAGAATGCAACCAGGAACACTACTCAGAGCATTGGAGCATTTCTCCGTAGTTATTTGCTTCAAGACTAACAAAGGTTATCTTTGAAAAAGAATTTATTGGGGCTTTGCAATGTATACCGATTTTCAAATCTAACCAGTGGGGCCCTTGTTTCATTAATCCATATCTCTGCTTTCTAGTGTCCCAGCATCAATGGGCCATGCCCTAAAGATGTGGGACCCTTGTTTCATTAATCTTTATCACTGTTCTCTAGAGTGCCAGAATCAATGGGCCAGCCTGAAAGATCTTTTTGATGGCACAATGCTAACCTTCCGATTTAAGGTGTAGAAATAGACAGTCGAGTTGAGAAATTCAACAACGGTCCACATTCAGACGATTTTAGGCCAAAGACCGGAGTGGCATCTCCATAGCCAGGAGACTTTTGGTACATCAGTTCAATGGTCCGGCTCGCCAAATTATATGTTTGCCAAGGCACCAAAACGTAAGGACTCGAGTTAATTACTCCCTGAAATGAAGCTTAAGTGGTTTAGTTTTACTATGCTGGGGGTGTTTGCTAGAAGACTGGCATGATCTGAACCATCCATTAATTGGACGTTTTATTCCGTTCCTTTTCCTGGTGAATCAAATTGAAAGCTGAGCACTAGCCCTGACTCACAACCTACAACTTTAAAATTTTCTGGAAGTTAATTATCACGCAATGCTGTTCAGCTCACGTTTTCTATAAGTGGGACCCATTATTCACTGATCCAAATGATTAACATTAATATGGGACCTTAAACTCTGATTAACAGACAAATGTTTGTTGAATCCAGACCATTGACTTTTTTTTTTTCAGCTTCCCAATGAGAATCCGTCCAATAGCGAATGAGGATATCAATCCAGTCTAACTTTTGGTTTATGAACCATCTATAGTGGACCCTAGGACTTGAACAGTTTAGTTTCAGTTAATTGGATGATAAACATACAATTTTCGCATGCATGAGTATCAACCATTACACTAACACTAGGCTAGAGATTTATATATATATACCGAAATGGTCTCCTGTGCACAAGGCTGCATGGAGCTTTAATGCGAACTTGTATATGAGCTGTTAGATTCTACTCACGGCTGGGATTCGACAGCCATGAGAGTGAGAGAGTTTCCAAAACAATGACTCGCGCGCATGTTGTACATAGCTAGGAAGCTATTGGATGATGCTCTTTTGGTTGATCATAATGTATGTGTTTAATCCATGTTGTCCATCTAATTTTTTCGATCTTTTTCAATGATGAGCCTAGTAACAAAGTATATCCGAATCTCAAATAGACCTCACTACAGGAAAACAGTTGTGATTAAACACCAATCGTTAAAAACTTTCTAAGCCCACTGTAATATTTATTTGCCATCCGGCTATAGCAGGGTCCCGTGAAATAAAATTGCTCGCACTGAGTTACTTTATAAGCTTTTATCATGCTCAACAAAACTATGTTGGGCCCACACCCAACATAGACACACCCACTCACACGTAGTAATATATATATTATTATATATATATATATTATTATATATATATATATATATATAAAAGGTTATACAACCTTTTTTAACATGCACTCACACCGAACACAGACACACCCACTCACTGTTGGCTATATTAGCCAGAGTTTACTTGGCTTTACAAAGCCTTGGGTTTGAGCTCACTGGACACGTAGAAGAGAAGAGAAGATTTGTATTTTTAATTTAGCTTTCAAGCTTGCTGTCTTGACTTTATTCCAAACGGATTACATGAGCTCCCTTATATAGACTTTTCCATCAATGTGAAAAGACACAAATGCCCATTTAAAATACACTACAGGGGTATAGTATTTACTACAGTAACAAAAACCAAAATAAAATATTAAATAGCTTGCATCTGGAACCGAGTCGCATGGAGGAAAACGCCTGTTGCTGGAAGCTTCTTCCATCATTTACTGACCTTGAGAATAGTAATAGGTTTGGTTTGGACTTCCAACACTCCCCTTCAAACCAAAACCGGCTTCATTCCGAGCATCGTTCTCAGTCGTTTGAATGCATCTGTCGGTAATGCCTTCGTAAAAATATCCGCCACCTGTTCTGTAGTATGACAATACTCTAATTTATCGTTTTCTGCTTCACATGATCTCTCAGAAAATGATAACGGGTATCAATGTGTTTGCTTCTTCCATGCTGCACTGGATTTTTGGCTAGCTCGATTGCCGACTTGTTATCCACATATATGACTGTGGATCCTTCCTGCGGATGCTTCAGCTCCTTTAGTAGGTTTCTCAACCAAATTCCTTCACAAACAGTGGACGATGCTGCTACGTACTCTGCTTCACATGTGGACAGGGCGACCACACTCTGCTTCTTCGAATTCCATGTGAAAGCAGTTGTTCCGAGATAGAATACATAGCCAGTGGTGCTTTTTCTTTCATCTTGGTCACCTCCCCAATCACTGTCTGAGTATCCATATAGCATTGCTTCATCATTGTATGGATAGAAAAGACCGAATTCCATTGTTCCTTTGACGTACCTAAGGATTCTTTTTGCGGCTAGCCAATGTGATTCTTTTGGTGCTTCCATGTACCTACTTAGAAGCCCAACACTGTAGACGATATCCGGCCTTGTGATTGTGAGGTACCTTAGGCTTCCCATCAGACTCTTGAACATAGTCGAGTCGACGCTTCTTCCTTCTCCGTCCTTTGTTAGTTTTAAGCCCGTTGCTACAGGCGTGTTTACGGCATTGCAATTGGCCATCTTGAACTTTTCAAGCAATTCCTTGGCATACTTCTTCTGAGATATATAGATGCCACCATGTTGTTGCTTCACTTCAATGCCCAGAAAAAAGGACATGAGACCTCCGTCGGTCATCTCGAACTCCTTACACATAGCCTTCTTGAATTCATCAAACATCGGTCGACTGTTTCCTGTAAACAACAAATCATCAACATACAGGCATGCTATAAGCATATCGCCATGAGCATTTTTCTTGATGTAAACTGCATGCTCATATGGACATTGGGCGAAGCCGTTCTCTTGAAGATAGTTGTCGATGCGCGCATTCCAAGCACGTGGAGCTTGCTTCAACCCATAGAGGGCTTTCTTCAGTCGATACACCTTGCGTTCCTCCCCTTGCATAACAAAGCCTTCAGGTTGGTCAACATAGACCTCTTCTTCAAGAATTCCATTCAGGAATGCAGATTTCACATCCAGTTGGTAGATCATCCAACTGTGATGGGCTGCAAGGGAGATAATCATCCTCACAGTGTCAAGGCGAGCAACAGGAGCGAAAACTTCTTCATAGTCCACCCCGTACTTCTGTTTATAGCCCTTTGCTACGAGCCTTGCCTTGTAGCGATCGATCTCACCATCAGCATTTCTCTTGATCTTGTAGACCCATTTGACACCAATAGTTTTCTGCCATTAGGAAGCGTAGTCAGCTCCCATGTGTCATTTTTCTCAATGGCATGAATTTCTTCTTTCATAGCAATTCTCCAACATTCTTCTTTTATGGCCTCCTGAAATGTTAGAGGCTCATGATCTGCATACAGGCAGAAAAGATTGACTTCTTCAGTTTGCTCATAGATGTCGCTCAAGCTTTTCATTTTTATAGGTGCCATGGGTGAGGACGAGCTGGCCGAATGAACTTGATGGAGTGTGCTTTCAGGAGTGATGGAATGTACTCCTGGACTTCTGTGAACTGATGATGCGGCCGCGAAGAAGGTGTTACGGGCGTTTGCTCTTGACGGTCATGTCTTTCTTCATGTTCTTCTGTTTCGACTAGAATATCTTTGGTTGATTCTTTATCGTTCCATTTCCAAGCTTCTTCTTCACTAAAGACCACGTCTCTACTCACCACTACTTTGTTGGTTAGTGGATTGTAGAGTTTGTACGCTTTAGATGCTTCACTGTAGCCGATGAAGATGCATTTTTCGCCACGATCATCAAGTTTCCTTCTTCTTGCTTCTGGAACTTGAGCGTAGGCGACACACCAAAGATCCTTAGGTGCGCCACGTTCGGTTTGTGGCCGCTCCATGCCTCCTGTGGTGTCAAGTTTCTGACGCTCTTGGTTGGACACCGATTGAGTAGGTAGGCAGTACATGCAACTGCCTCTGCCCAGAAGCTCTTTGGCAGGCCTTTCTCCTTCAGCATGGTCCTCGTCATGTCGAGGATGGTGCGGTTCTTTCGTTCTGCAATGCCATTCTGCTGTGGCGTGTAGGCTGCAGTGTGTTGTTGCTTAATGCCATGTTCCCTGCAAAAATCTCGGAATGCATTTGAGGTGTACTCTCCACCTCTGTCAGATCTGAGTACTTTAATTTTGTGACCACTTTCAACTTCAACACGAGCTTTGAACATTTTAAATAATAGTGAAAGCGGAAGATTTTTCTTTGATGCAATACACCCAAATTCTTCTGCTGTAATCATCAATGAAGGTAATAAAATATTTATTACCTCCAAGAGAGGGTGTTTCAAGTGGTCCGCAAATATCAGTGTGAACTAACTGAAGTGGTTCATTTGCTCTTTTGGACACTCCACTTGGAAAAGAGTTCCTTTGTTGCTTGCCGAGTGTGCACGCCTCACACACACGTTCTGGAGCTTCAATAGCCGGCAAGCCATGCACCATCTTGATGAGGATAAAAGTTTCAGGCCACTGAAATGGAGATGCCCAAAGCGAAGATGCCATCTCCATGAATCATTCTTCACGAGTCCATAAAAACACTTCTCAGCCTTTGTGTTAATATGGAGTGGAAACATGCGATTCTTCGCCATTTGGACTTGAGCCACAAGTCTCTTGTGAGCATCTCTTATAGAGAGTGAGCAGTTTTCCATGTGTATGACATACCCCTTCTCAAGGAGTTGGCCGATACTGAGGATGTTATTTTTCATGTTTGGTACGTAATACACATTAGAGATGTAATTTGGCTCACCATTCTTCTGATAGATTTTAACTTTTCCTTTGCCTATCACGGGTACCTTTGATGAGTCGCCAAAACTCACGTCGCCACGAACTCCTTCTGTGAGTTCCACGAACAGTTCTTTGTTACCACTCATGTGGTTGCTTGCACCCGTGTCGAGATACCACACATCTGGCCGTTCACATGCCTTTTCTTGTGCGAGGAGGAGTGTAGAGACTTCTTGTTCATGGTGTGATGTTTCAGCAAAGTTGGATCGTTCATCTTGATCCACTTTGCTCCAACACTCAGAGGCATAATGGCCGAATTTCTTACAATTGTGGCATTGAATATTCTTTGTGTTTCCACGACCACGTGTGAGTCGGCCTCTACCATTTCCTCTTCCACGGAAATTGGTAAACTTTTGTTGATTTTGTTGATAGCTTGGATGATATCCACGCCCTCTGCCTCTTGCACGATTGCTAGTGCCACGACCGCCTCGTTGTGTATGGCCATTCTTTTGTTCATTTAGAGTCAACTTAGACTCTAAGGCATGTTCAAGCGTTGAACCAGCATTCTTTTGCATTCGTTGCTCATGCACTTGCAACGATCCCATCAATTCTTCAATGGACAGTTTTTCGAGGTCCTTTGATTCTTCGATCGCCACAACCACATGCTCAAACTTGGTTGTGAGAGATCGCAGTGCCTTTTCAATGACACGTATGTCTTCAACTTTTTCACCATTTCTTTTTAAATTGTTAATAATAACAATTAGACGTGAGAAGTAGTCAGAGATACTCTCACCTTCCTTCATGTGCGCTGCTTCAAACTCGGCTCTTAGTGTTTGAAGGCGAACCCGCTTCACTCGATCAACACCCTTGAAGATGGTGCCAAGAGTATCCCAAGCTTGCTTGCTTGATGTTGCTTCGGCAATCTTTTCAAAGGTTGATTCATCCAACCCTTGATAGAGGAGGAACAACGCCTTGTTATCTTTCTTCCTTTGATTTTTTAGAGCCGTCTTTTCTTCGTTGGTGAAGGCGGCTTCTTCCTCCATAGTGGGTTCCACATACCCATCAGTGACGATCTCCCATAATTCTTGCGACCCGAACAACGCCTTCATTTGGATACACCACCTTTCATAATTGTCCTTAGACAATGTAGGAACCTGTGGCTGGATTTTGCTGGCCATTTTTATTTTTAAGGAGGGATGAACTGATTTTTTAATGAGGGAGAGAAGAGAATGGAGAAGAGGAATAGAAGATTTTTTTTTTTTTTTTTTTTTTTTTTTTTTTTTTTTTTTTTTTTACTGAAATCTGATTTTTCTTGGCTGAAAAAATTCGGAAATCTGATTTTTTTAACAGATTTTTGGCTGAAAAACAAAATAGCTGAAATTTGATTTTTTTATTTTATTTTTTCGGCTGACAAAAAAAAACTGCTGAAATAGCTTTTTTTTTTTTGGCTGGGAAAAAATAAAAAAACCGCTGGCAACTTCAACAGGGAACTCAAAAAACTTGGCTTTGCAACAGATTTTTTTTTCAGAAAAATCTGGACTTGGCTGATGAAAAATGCTGGAAACCTTGTAGAAAAAAAAAAAAAAAAAAAAAAAAAAAAAAAAAAAAAAAAAAAACTGAACTCTGTAATGTGAATTTTTTTAAATAGATTTTTCTTCAGCCAGACTTTTTTTCAAACAGATTTTTCAGATTTTGGCTTGGAAGAAAAAAGATTTTTTAATGGATATTTTTCGCTGGGAACAATTTGCTGGCAGCTTCAAACAGCAAAAGCTTCGGCCCTCCAATCTGAATTTTTTTCTTGAAAAAAAAAACTGCTGACAATCTCCAAGAAACAGAAACTTTTCTTAAACAGATTGTTTTTTCAGAAAATCTGTACTTCCCTGAAAAACTGCTGGAAAAACTTCCCCATAGGAGAAAAACCTGAGCTCTGATACCAGTTTGTTGGCTATATTAGCCAGAGTTTACTTGGCTTTACAAAGCCTTGGGTTTGAGCTCACTGGACACGTAGAAGAGAAGAGAAGATTTGTATTTTTAATTTAGCTTTCAAGCTTGCTGTCTTGACTTTATTCCAAACGGATTACATGAGCTCCCTTATATAGACTTTTCCATCAATGTGAAAAGACACAAATGCCCATTTAAAATACACTACAGGGGTATAGTATTTACTACAGTAACAAAAACCAAAATAAAATATTAAATAGCTTGCATCTGGAACCGAACAGTCGCATGGAGGAAAACGCCTGTTGCTGGAAGCTTCTTCCATCATTTACTGACCTTGAGAATAGTAATAGGTTTGGTTTGGACTTCCAACACTCACACCGTAGTAGTTTTTCACGGAGAAATACAGGATGCTTCTAAAATTTGCAAGATTTCGGCCTTCTTTTTTTCTTTTAATTTCTTTTTCAAAAGAAGAGAACCGAACCAATTGTACGATAACTTAAATTTATTTTGTGGGACCCAACCTGCTGGTAGATTTTTGTAATGGACACGATTGGACAGTATATCAAGGAGAGCTGCTACGGAGCACTTAGTACCTACCTCGCCAAAAGCGAACCTCGCAATTCCAAGCTTGCTCACTCCCGAACATGGCTTCCGTAGATATCGAACGTCCCCAAGGTGGCCACTCGAACTACCATGAAGATGACCAGAAAAACCTGTCAGATGATGAAGATTACCAGCAAAACCTGTCAGATGATGAAGATGACCAGAAAAACCAGGCAGATGATGAAAGGAAGAAAGTGTTCCATTTGGCTATGACAAGCGAATGGGGGGAAGTGGTGAAGAAATACAAAAAGGAGACATGGATCCAAAAGGATAAGATCACCAGCACAGAGGACACTCTATTACACATAGCAGTCACCGATGACCGGAAGGAAGTTACAGAGCTTGTGGATGTGGTGACCAAAGTGGAAATCCTAAAGATGGAGAATGACATGGGAAACACTCCCCTCCACTTAGCAGCGGCAATGGGGAACGTGGGGATGTGCAGATGCATGGTGAAGAAATATCGGCAATTGCTCTCTAACAATGGCGCCACTGATCTGATCGAGAGCCGCAACAAAGAAGGGGAGACACGCTCTTCGTGGCTGCTCTTCATGGTAAAAAGGAAGCATTTCTCTACCTGTATTATCGGTGTCCTCGTGGAGAGGGCAGTAAGTATTGGAGGAGGAGAGCAGTGATGGCAATAGCATTCTTCATGTGGCCATTTCTGGGGAATACTTCGGTAAGTGTTTACACTAAGCCATAATATCTTGATTACAGTTTACTAAAATTGAACAGTCAAAATAGTGGGACCCACTTTCAATGGATCATAAAGCGTAAATTTCTGCTTGGTGGACATATGAAGAACAGACTCATGAGAAGATAGCCGCCAGTTCACATTCAGCGATAAATGTTTGTTGAATTTGCGGTTGTGATCTATCCACACTGGGTCCCACTACTCGAGGTTACGAGTTACTTGTGCGTGCAGCGTGTAAATTTTCAGAATGCATATGGGCACTTGTATTTTACAGTTACTTATATTTTCTTGTTCTTGTAAGGTTTGGCCTTCGATATGCTGAAAAAGTGCGACAAACAGAGACATGATCTTATAAACTCTGTGAACGAGAGAGGGATGACGCCTCTCTCATTTTCTAGCAAGTAATCCTTCCGCTTTCCAAAGTGGAACTCACCTCCGCAGACTTGAGGCAATAATCTACGAATGTAAGCCTCTCTCTCTCTCTCTCTCTCCTCTCTCTCTCTCTCTCTCTCTCTCTCTCTCTCTCTCTATCCTCTCTCGCTCTCTCTCTCTCTCTCTCTCTCTATTCTCTCTCTCTCTCTCTCTCTCTCTCTCTCTATATAAAGGTACAATACGCTCGAGCTGATTTTAACGCCCCATGAGGTCGAGCTGTGTGGGCCCCACGAACATCTACCCCATCAGTCAGATGCACCATTCCATCGTGAGCCTAGGTCTCAAAAATCAAATCAATATGTAATTTTTGTGGGCCACACCACATACAGAAGTGGAGAGGGGCGTGCACCATTAAAACACTCATAGCCATTTTTGAGGGCCCACCAAGATGTGGTTTGTAAATCCAGCCCATCCATTATGTGTGTCCCACTTGAATGAGGGTTCAGACCAAGTTTCAGGCGCATGAAAAACTCAGGTGGCCCCACCAAGTGCTTTTATATGTTTTAACGGTGTCTTCACATATTTTAGATGGTATGGCCACCTGAGTTCCGTATACGGCTGATTTTTGGGATATCCCATAATTTAAAGGGGACCCATCAAATACACGGTGTTGATGGTTGAAACGCATCACGATGGGGCCTACACAGCTCGACCTCACGGGAGCTTATACTCAGCTCGAGCGCACGGTAACTTTACCCATATATATATATATATATATATATATATATAATATATATATTATATATATATAGTGTTGAAGGTACTGGGAAAGTCACCATTACTTTTCATTCGTACACGTAATCATCGCCCGTGATACAGCTCATAGAATACACGTTTTTTCTCTCTACCAAATAATTTGTGTTCCACACACTACACCGCAAGTTATAATGTGTTCAACTTCTCTAGGCCATCGGATTTTTTCACATCTTTTTAGAGCATGAGCCCAAAAATGAGGTATATCTAAAGCTCAAGTGGAGCAAACCATTGAAAGTAGCTGGGATTTGAAACCTTCATAAGCTCCACCCTGAGGTTTGTTTGCTATCTAATTCTTCATGAGGTCACGTAAACCTGAATAAAGCGCAACCACAAATATCCACTTTGTCAGAGCCTTCCGTGGCCTCAACAAGGTTTCAAAGTAGGTGTCATTGTTTCCAGTAGTGTCGCCAACTTGAGCCATGGTCTGCCTCGTTTTAGGTCTCATGCCCTAAATTAATATGGAAAAATAGATAGACGGTGTGGATCTAACATATACATCATGATGGGGCCGACAGAAGTTGGGCATGTCAGCCCTTCCCGTTTTCCTCTCTCTCCATAATGTGCTGCAACACACGCCGAGAAGTGGAGTTTCTTGGCATCTGAAAAGACCCTAACTGATATATTTCTTAGATCCACACCATCCATCCATTTTAGGATATGAGCCCATAAACAAGGTAGATCCAAAGCTCAAGTGGACCACACCATAGAAAATAATATGAATTGACTCCTACCATTGGAAACTTCCTAAGCTACAAAAGGCTCCGATCAAGCTGGTATTTGTGTTTTCCTTTCATCCATGTCTTTCCAACCTTATCGACAAGTTATAAGGAAAATAAACCTCACGATTGGCCCTAAGAAGGTTTTAATTGTAGTTCATTCAATCCCCACTGTTTTATGTGGTGTGGTCTACTTAAGCTTTGAATGTGCCTAAATTTTTAGTTCAATTCTTAGAAAAAGTTGATGGATGGTGTGGATCAAGAACATAAATCATAGTGGGGCTAGAGAAGTTCTAAACGTTAACAGTTGTAGGGAGAGAAAAAAATCAGTTTATTTTGTGAGCTGGTGTCTTCTGCAGTAACCAAGGAATGAGATGCATGCAAACGCACAGGAATTCCTGGTGCCTTTAACACGTATAATATGCACAGTCCAAGTAAATGTATTACGAGGTTACCTCATGGAGCTTCCGGTGAGGTAAACTTCTGTGGGCTCCACCATGATGTGTCATGGACATCTACATTGTGCTTTTGGTAGGTTCTCTCTAAGTCAGAGGATGTACAAAAAAAATCAACCATATCTGAAACTCGGATGGGCCGCACCATCTGAAACCATGGAATATTATACTTAAAACAACTAAAAGAACTTGGTGGGGCCCACTTGAGTTTCGTAACAGCCTAAAATTTGGTGTGACCATTCATCGAAGTGGGACACACAATGGATGGGCTGGATGTCTAAACCACATCTCATGGGGCCCTATATACAGTTAGGAAGGGTTCAATGTATGGGCATCCACTCTCAACTTTTGTCTATGGTGTGGGCCACCTAAGTCATGGATTGCTCTAATATTTTGGCCAATTCTCACCATGAAAGGATGCATCTGATTAATGGGATGGACGTCCATCATACATCATAGTAGGGCCTATAGAGCTCAACCACATCAGAAGCTTCCCATGAGGTGGGCCTGATAGTACCTTTTTTCCATCTGTGTGCTCTGTGGGCGTCTGTTGCTTCGATTATTATCATTTTTAAATAAAAGTAATAATTAAAATGAGTGGAGTTAGTGAGCAGAATAACAATTCTTTTGGTCCTCACTATGTTTGGGCCATGGCACAAGAAATTTCCTAGATGGAGAACCTTAGGGCTTGCTTACTAAAACACCAAAAATGAATTCATTTCATTTTAGTTATAATTATACATTGGAGATCTCTAATGTATAATTATAATTAACTACAATGAGATGAAATCATTATGGGAAGTCTACCAAAATGACCTTTAGGTCATGTTTGGTAAATGCTTAAAAAAGAGTTCTTTCCCTTTTAGTTAACAATAATTATATATTAAAGGTCTTTATCTATGACATATTATGAGATGGGATTATAGTTCAAGATATTTGGTACATAATTACTCTTAATTAAAATGAGATGAAATTATTATTTTTATGCGTCTTCTAAACAAACACTTAGGACCCATTTGGATACCATCAAATAAATTACTTTTTCTAGTTACAACAGTAAATAAGTAACTTATTTGAGATGATCAAGTTTGGTTTATGTTCAATTATAAGTATTAAAAAAAAAACAAACTTAAACTTGCTAAATCAATTCAGATTAATAAGTAAGAAACCAAGAGAGGTTACTTGAGGCATAAGTAGCTCAAGTACGTTAGGATCCAAACGACCCCTGGACCTTTTAATTTGTCACCAGAAAATAGACAAGTAAAAGGAGAAATATGATGGAACCGGTCCCCCTTCATCTGAAAGAAGGCCTCTGATTGGTGGAATCTTACTGTCATGGAGACATTTTGATGCATGGTCCATCCAGAGTGGGAAGGAACCATGGGCCCATTTGTAAGAATTGGAAATCTAAAGGCTACCGGTGAAGATCATAATGTTGAGGAACATGGCTGGGAATGACCTAAGCTTTTAATAGCCTGAATTTTAGGGCCTCAAAGAAGACATGGGCCCAGCCCATTTTATTTTTCGACCCTTTAAATGCAGGCCCGAACCACCTACTAAAGTTATATACCGATACATTCTTGGTCTCTGATTGGGCCTCAATAGAAAACTTTGCAGCATGGTCTCTTAACAAAGCAACACCAAATCAGCTAAGCTATATTATGTTGGATCCACCATAAACATTGGATGCCACACTAGAGCAAGCTCAGTAGTGATTCAGGTGGAATACATGCACAAGGGAACACGATTTGGAGGTTAAGCTTGGCCATGTATACTTATTTTTAGTTGTGAGACATGTGAGTGATGTGTGCCAAGGACTTCCATTGTGAAGATGTATTGGAATATTTTAAAATAGTTCATTTTTATTTCTATTAACAAAGCTCTTTGGAAAATCAACATTTGTCTTTCTTTGTGGGAAAGCACCTGCATTTGATCCCATGGTCTGCATTGATATGATAAATAGCCTAAATCTTGGACGTCTCTCTCTGTTTTTTTTTTCTTTTTTAATTTTTTTTTTTTAAAACAGTTAGCTTGTTAGTACACACACTCCATGTTAGCCACCGCCACTAGGGACGTCTCTTAAAATAGTGTAATATGAATAGTCATTTTTAGCGAGGGGGGATTGTAAAATCCCCGGGTCAAAAGTTGAGTGGTGCTTTTTATAAATCTTAATTGGTACAATGATACTTAGGGTCGTTTGGCAACATGGATTTTGTGTACTTACGATTTTTAATCCCGAATTCCGAATCCAAGTCATTTTTGTCACTCTGGATTTTAGTGCGTTTCAAATCTATCCAGAATTAAAAATCCTCAAATCCCCAAAAACGTCTCTTTTTTATTCTTCTCTGAAAGGTGGATTACAAGATCCAAGGATTTTGGAAGGTGGACTACAAGATCTACGATTTTCAATCCTCTCTCATTGCCCAAATTCTCTCCATCTCTTCATGAATTGGCCTTTTTTGTATTGAACATCCACGTTGCTAAACAGATATCTTGAGTTTCAAATGATTGAAATCCAAGCTATCAAAAACGAGTAATAGATTGAAAATCTTGGATATGGATTCTTTAAGTTAAAATCCAACGCAAGGTGCCAAATGACCTCGTATGCATTTACGTTCTCGTGGTTCCTGGTTTTAATAACTATACCTTTTTTAAAGGGGAAAAAAGTCTTTAATTTGTACAAGAGGACACAACTCAATGATTTGTAGCAACAGTACAGTTAGATAGGCGTCATGGAAGATGGCCCATTCACGGAAAATCCCAAGATTGTAAGATCTGATTGTTTACATCTCTCTCTGTTTTTTTTTTTTTTTTTTAGTTATTGTGGTTGAGCCTCTTAAAGCGACAAAGGTTAGACGTGCCTTAGAAGAAGCAATTCGAAGAGAAGATGAATCTCGAGAGAAACTCTCAAAAGTGCTGCCCGAGAACTACAGGATCTTGATGGACTTGTTCACGGTGCTGCGGAGGGTATTTAATATCAGAGGTAGAGGTTTACTGTTCTTAGTTACCTTCAGCCATTCTCTATCAGACGGTACTGTGATCCAAACGGTTGATATGATGGGCCCACCAAGATCCCCCGGATTGGCAGTTCTTAGTCGGATGATCATATTTTGGCTTCTACTTTGTCCGAGCATGAACCTTTTCTCTCTTTTCTCTCCTAACCGTCTCTTTCTTCACCACTTGATGAAGGTTAGGATTCTTTCATTCGGGGATTTTTGTTATGTGTACTGTCCACAGTTGGTAAAACAGTATTAACTATTTGGATCACTGAACCATGGGCCTACTTGACCCCTACAACCGGCTGTAGGCGCATCATATAATACCTGGGTTAGATCTAGTGCATCCTCAACTTTGGGACCCATCGTGATGTATGTTCCTTAAATCCATGCCATCCATCTGTTTTGACATCTCATTTTAGGCCACGATTCAAGAAACGAAGCAGATACAAATCTCAGGTGGACCACGCCACATGAAACAGAGGTGATTGACCATTTTAAACTTCTTTGGGTGGCAAAATATTTGGATCTAGCTGATTTTGTGTGGTCGCTTCATTCAGGTCTTTGTCACCTTATCAACAGGTTGGATGGAAAATAAACTCCAGTTGCCCCAAGAAATCTCTAATGATAGTATCAATCACCACTGTTTCTTGTATTTTGGTACACTTAAGATTTTGATATGCTTCATTTTTAGTATTATGCTCTAAAATGATCTGGCAAAAAGAATGTTGATCGAGACACATGGATCACGGTGGGCTCAGGCGCACGGATCCACCGAAGCTGCGCCCTTATACCTCTTGCCAATGGGTATTGTTCATGGTACAATGGCATATGATGCTTTGCTCAAGCACTCTGACATCGTACATGTGCCATACATATATCAAACGGACTAAATTGGGATTCTCACTGTCCCCAAGTCAAGTCCCAAAATCAGATTGTCTGAACAAATCCTGACCTTTAATTGGTGAGACTTATTCAGTCAAATAGGACTATTGGATATTGTAATTTCTAACCATACAATGAACGTCCGCAAAATCCATACTCAGACAACCAGGATCAAACCCTGAATCACTCGCACACACAAATCGTCGCTGTCTCTAGCCATATTTTAGTAACGAGCTGCCATATTTTAGTAACGAGCTGGGCACTGTTGGGTCTTCAACCCAGCTTGCTGCTGACGTGTGGCTACAGCCACCTAGGAACAGAATAAAGGACTGAACAGAGGAAGATGCTGGACTGCTGTATTTCTTATTATTTATTCGATAGAAAACGTATAACATTGCTGCCTTTTATAAGGCTTTCTTATTCTATGAAATTACTGATTTATTTCCCTGTCTAGATATATTCTAGGGGCAGCTAAGAAAGAAAAAAAGAAACAAATATCAGAGAATATCTATTGTTTATCTTCACGTAGCTAGCAAACTAAATTAGAAAAAATCTCAACACACACAGCTGTGCATACACAGTTCTCACAGCTAGCTCAAAAGATTCTAATACGGTTTGGATTTACACAAATCTTCCACCGTATCCAACACTCCCCTTCAAATCAAAACCGGCTTCATTCCGAGCATCGTTCTTAGTCGTTTGAATGCATCTGTCGGCAATACTTTTGTGAAAATATCCGCGACCTGTTCCGTAGTATGACAATACTCTAATTTCATCGTTTTTTGCTTCACATGATCTCTCAGAAAATGGTATCGGGTATCAATGTGTTTGCTTCTTCCATGCTGCACTGGATTTTTAGCTAGTTCGATTGCTGACTTATTATCTACATATATGACTGTGGATTCTTCCTGCGGATGCTTCAGCTCCTTTAGTAGGTTTCTCAACCAAATTCCCTCACAGACGGTGGACGATGCTGCCATGTACTCTGCTTCACATGTGGACAGGGCGACCACACTCTGCTTCTTCGAATTCCATGTGAAAGTTGTCGACCCAAGATAGAAAGCATAGCCTGTGGTGCTTTTTCTTTCATCTTGGTCACCACACCCCAATCACTATCAGAGTATCTATATAGTATTGCCTCATCATTGTACGGATAAAAAAGACCAAATTCAATAGTCCCTTTGATATACCTCAGTACTCGTTTTGCAGCTAGCCAGTGTGACTCTTTTGGGGCTTCCATATACCGGCTTAGAAGCCCAACACTGTAGACTATATCTGGTCTAGTGATTGTGAGGTACCTTAAGCTTCCGATTAGGCTCTTGAATAGGGTTGAGTCGATCTTTCTTCCTTCTCCATCTTTCGTGATCTTCAGGCCTGTTTGTAACAGGTGTATTTACGGCTTTACAGTCGGCCATCTGAAACTTCTCAAGAAGTTCCTTTGTGTACTTCTTCTGGGATATGTGAATGCCGCCGACTTGTTACTTCACCTCAATGCCCAAGAAGAAAGACATCAATCCACCATCAGTCATCTCGAACTTTTGAACATAGCCTGCTTGAATTCTTCAAACATTGCCTGGCTATTCCCAGTGAACAACAGATCATCAACATATAAACAAGCGATAAACATATCACCAAGGACATTTTTCTTTGTGTAGATGGCATGCTCATATGGACATTTGACGAAACCATTCTCTTGAAGATAACCGTCGTTCCGTGCATTCCAAGCACGAGGAGCTTACTTCAACCCATTCAGGGCTTTCTTCAGCCGATACACCTTGTGTTCCTCCCTTGCATGACAAAGCCTTCAGGCTAGTCAACGTATACTTCTTCTTCGAGTACCCCTTTATAATGCGGATTTCACATCCAGTTGGTAGATCATCCAACTTTGACGAGCTGCAAGGGAGATAATCATTCTTACAATGTCAAGGCGAGCAACTGGGGCGAAAACTTTTCATAGTCTACCCCATATTTATGTTTGTAACATTTTGCTACGAGCCTTGCTTTATATCGTTCAATCTTACCTTGGCATTCCGCTTGATTTTGTAAACCCATTTGAGACCAATGGTCTTTTGGTTTTTAGGGAGTGAGGTCAACTCCCAAGTTCGATTCTTCTCGATGGCATGAATCTCTTCTTCCATAGCCTTTCTCCAACATTCTTCATTCACAGCCTCGTTGAATGTGAGAGGCTCGTGGTCCGCATACAGGCAGAGTAAATTCACTTCCTCAGTTTCTGCATAGATGTCGTTGATGCTTCTCATTTTAATAGGAGCCAAGGTTGAAGGAGAATCGGATGAAGATGTGCTGGATGAATTCTGATTTGATGAAGTACTTCCAGGAGAGATGGAGCGTACTCGTGGACTTCTATGATCCGAAGGGGGTGATGCAAGTGTCTGCTCCTGATTCACATGCCTCTCTTCTTCATATTCTTCGGCCTCAACCTGACTTTCTTTGGCCGAATCTTCCTGGTTCCACTTCCATGATTCTTCCTCGTAGAACACTACATCTCTACTTACCACCAGCTTATTGGTTAGTGGTTTAGAGCTTGTATGCCTTTGACTCTTCGCTGTAGCCGATGAAGATGCACTTCTCGCCACGATCATCAAGCTTTTTCCTTCTCGCTTCTGGAACTTGAGCATAGGCGACACACCCAAAGATCTTAAGGTGCGCCACGCTCGGCTTGTATCCACTCCATGTTTCTTGTGGTGTCTGGAATCTGACACTCTTGGTTGGACACCTATGAGCAGATAGGCAGTACATGCAACTGCCTCTGCCCAGAAATTCTTTGACAGACTTTTCTCCTTCAGCATGGTCCTCGTCATGTCGAGGATGGTGCGGTTCTTCCGTTCTGCAATTCCATTTTGTTGTGGCATGTACTCTGCAGTGTGTTGTTGCTTAATACCATGTTCCCTGCAATATTCTCGAAAAACATTTGAGGTGTACTCCCCACCTCTGTCAGATCTAAGGGTTTTTATTTTAAGACCACTTTCTTCTTCAACAAGGGCCTTAAATTTTTAAAAATAGTAAAAGCAACAGACTTCTCTTTAATTACATACACCCACAATTTTCTACTGAAATCGTCAATGAAGGTAATAAAGTATTTATTACCTCCAAGAGATATTGGATCTAATGGTCCACAGTGTTAGTGTGAACCAACTGCAACGGTTCTCTGGCTCTTCGGAAAGGAGTTCCTTTGTTGTTTCCCAAGTGTGCACGCCTCACACACATGTTCTGGAGCTTCAATAGCAGGCAAGCCATGCACCATGCTTGATGAGGACAGAAGTTTCAGGCACTGAAATTTAGATGGCCAAAGCGAATATGCCACATCCAGGAATCATTCTTTGCTTTTCCATAAAAACACTTCTCAAGCATTGTGTTTATATGGAGAGGAAACATACGATTCTTCGCCATCTCAACTTTTACAATTAAACGTCTATGCATATCTCTTATGGAAAGAGAAGAGTTTTCCATGTGTATGACGTACCCTTTTTCGAGGAGTTGTCCGAGACTCAGTATGTTACTTTTCATGTTGGGTACGTAGTACACATTGAAAATATAGTTTGGAACACCATTCTTCTGAAAGATTTTGATTTTACCTTTACCTTTCACTGGCGTTTTTGATGAGTCTCCAAACGTTACATCGCCATGAACTCCTTCTGTGAGTTCCACAAAGAGTTTCTTGTCGCCGCACATGTGATTACTTGCACCCGTGTCGAGATACCATACATCTTGCTGATCACTACCTTTCTCTTGTGCAAGGAGAAGTGTGGAGCTTTCTTGTTCATGGCTTAATGCTTCAGCATAGTTGGATAACTCGTCTTGAGTCACCGACTTGCTCCAGCAATCGGTTGCATAGTGGCCAAGCGTGTTGCAATTGTAGCAATGGATGTTCTTTGTACTTCCTCATCCATGCATAGATCTACCTCTACCATTTCCTCTTCCACGGAAATTGGTATTTTTCTGCTGGTTTTGGTCATGGCTTTGTTGGTATCCGCGCCCTCTGCCTCTTGCGCGATTGTTAGCAAAACGTCCACCACGTTGTGAACTTCCACGTCCACCATTGTTATTATTCAGAGTCAATCTTGACTCCAACGCTTGTTCCATCGGCATGGAACTGGCATTCTTCTGCATTCGTTGCTCATGAACTTGCAACGATCCCATCAACTCCTCAATAGAGAGTTTCTCAATATCTTTTGATTCTTCGATCGCCACAACTACATGCTAAAACTTGGTTGTGAGGGATCGAAGTATCTTTTCAATAACTCGGACATCTTCAATCTTTTCACCATTTCTTTTCAAATTATTGACAATTACAAGCAAACGCGAAAAATAATCAGTAACATTCTCACCTTCCTTCATGTGAGTCGCTTCGAACTCGGCTCTTAATGTTTGAAGGCGAACCCGTTTCACTCGATCTACACCCTTGAAGATGGTGCCAAGGGTATCCCATGCTTGCTTGCTTGATATTGCTTCGGCAATCTTTTCGAAGGTGGATTCATCCAACCCTTGATAGAGGAGAAATAAAGCTTTGTTGTCTCTCTTCTTTGATTTTTGAGAGCGGTCTTTTCTTCGTTGGTGAAGGCGGCTTCTTCTTTCATAGTGGTTCTTCATACCCATCGGTGACAATCTCCCATAGTTCTTGCGACCCGAACAACGCCTTCATTTGGATGCACCATTTTTCATAGTTGTCTTTGACAACTTAGCAACCTATGGCTGGATGGTGCTGACCATCTTTTCTTATTATTATTTTTAAATATGACTGATTTTTTTTTTTTAAAACAGTGGAATCGTGGATAGATTCTTGGCCTTTTGCAATCTGATTTTTTTTCAAAAAAAATTTTTTTTTCACTACAATCTGATTTTTTTTTTTTTTAAAAAAAAAATCAGCAATCTGATTTTTTGAAAACAGATTTTTGCTGAAATGGTGGATCTGGACGTTTCAAACTGATTAAAAACTGCTGAAAACAGATTTTAAAACTGTTGAAAAACAGAATTTGAAAATGCTGAAAACAGATTTTTTAGAACAGATTTTTCTGTTTTGGCTGAAAACTGCTGGAACCTTCTCACGGCTGATGTGGCCCAAGGATCAGTCGCTTTGATACCAGTTTGTTGGGTCTTCAAACCCAGCTTGTTGCTGACGTGTGGCTACAGTCACTTAGGAACAGAATAAAGGACTGAACAGTGAAAGATGCTGGACTGCTGTATTTCTTATTATTTATTCGATAGAAAACGTATAACATTGCTGCCTTTTATAAGGCTTTCTTATTCTATGAAATTACTGATTTATCCCTGTCTAGATACATTCTAGGGGCAACTAAAGAAAGAAAAAAAATCAGAGAATATCTACTGTTTATCTTCACGCAGCTAGCAAACTAATTTAGAAGAAATCTCAACACCACAGCTGTGCATACACGGTTCTCACAGTTAGCTCAAAAGATTCTAATACGGTTTGGATTTGCACAAATCCTCCACCGTATCCAACAGGTACAAGGCAAGGGTGGAAAAGTGTGGCCTCAACATGATGTATGTGTTTTATCCTTGCTGTCCATTTAATTTTGTCATATCATTTTAGTGCGTGATCCCAAATATAAGGCAGATTCCAATCTGAAGTGGATCACACCACAAGGAATAGTGGTGATTGAACACCCACCATTGAAAACTTTCTAGGGCCTAATATAATGGTTATTTTCCATACAATTTGTTAATTAAGTTACATAACCTGGATGAAGGGAAAACAGAAATATCAGCTTGATCCAAAACTTTCCTGGTAGTTCAATCAGCCATGTTTAATTCCTGTGGTGTGGCCACCTGAGATTTGAATCTAGCTCATTTTTTAGCTTTTTACCCAAAAATGATCTGACTAAATGGATGGCCGGGTGGATAAAATATATACATCATGGTGGGTCGGCAGAGCTTTTCCAGTACCAACCCGTACCACATAGAACGCCAGTCCAAAAAGGAAGAGAGATGTTCTTCTTCTTCTTTTTTTTTTTTTTTTAAAATTTTAAATACTCTGCCAGTTTGATGAACAATAGGCATTTAAAAGTTATAATTAGTTCACGTGTTATACAACAAATACAAATTAAACCATTCAAGTATGTGTCCCAGTTTGCATGTATCATGAAGTAAAAATTAGGCTCATTTTGTGACTATCATGTTAGCCGATATATTTTGGATGATTTAAATTGAATAATACCAAATGGTATCTTTAAAAAAGATAGAAAAAAAATGGAATGATTTTGTTTTAAACAAAAAGTGTCCTCAGGTAAGAGATTATGGTTTTTCAACTAATCAGATTTTGGGACTGTACTTAGTCTTGTTAATTTGAGTTAACGCATGCTACTGTTACAACTTCTTAGTGCCTGAATATCAACCATTCTTCTTTTGAGAATGTATGTACCACAACTCTCATTTAAAAATTGGTGGGGATTTGAACTGTGGAATCACACAGATCTAGATCTAGGATAACAATTAAATAGTAATAAGCAATCACAGAAGAACACAAAAATTTAACGTGGAAAACCCTTGCGGGAAAAACCACGGCACAAAGCGACAAAAATCCACTATGAAATAGAAATTACAAGAGAGAGGACTTACCCGATTCGAACAACCTCGAATCTCACCCTTGCTACACCCTTTAATTTCCCTAGAATCCCTTATAAAGCTTTAAAATTATTTTTCATATCCTAGAAAAGCCCTAAGGACACCTATTATAGTTTAGGCAACTTCCCTTTTGCACTTTTGCGAAAGGCGACACAGAATCCTCAGTCTGTATCAAATTCAGAAACGAATTTGCGTAACCACGACTAGTCGAAGGATAACCACGACTGGTCAAAGGACCCCCTCGACCGGTCGTGACATCCCCTCGACCGGTTGAGCATCCCGGACACCAAAAAACTGAGCTCACTGGACTTTGAGTCATGCAATGCTATACTAGTTGAGCCGCTCCCACGACCGGTCGTGCAAAAGCCACGACCAGTTGTGTAACCTAAACTCTGAACATTGAAGGCTATTCTGACAACAATCTCCACCAAGTCTTCAATCTTCAGCCTGTAGCTCCTTGACCTCTTCTCTTATTTCTGTATTGCATCATATCTTCAATTAACGCTTCTCGTGCACACTCCGTCATTCTTTTACACCATCGCAAGCCCAGATAAGTTGCACAGAACTTGAATTCTCTGTAGGAATGACCTTAGTGAGCATGTCTGTTGGATTTCCGCTGGTGTGAATCTTTTCCAGTGTGATGCCTTATTCCTCAAGCACTGTCGGATAAAGTGGTGACGAACATCAATGTGTTTAGTACGTGAGTGATAAACAGAATTTTAGCCAAATTGATAGCGCTCTCGCTATCATGGTTAATCGGCATAGCTTCCTTCTGAAGCCACAACTGATTTATCATACCTCTGAGCCAAACACCTTCTTTAAACGCTTCCGTCACTGCCATATATTCTGCTTCAGTCGTGGAAAGAGCCACCACGGACTGAAGCTTTGACATCCAACTGATTGCTCCACCCGCTAGTACAAACGAGTATCTTGAAGTAGACTTCCTGGAATCTATACTGCCTGCGTAGTCGGAATCCACATACCCTACCAACTTTGTCCCTGTTTTCTCAAAAGTTAAGACGTAGTCTTTCGTACTTCGAATGTATCGAAGTAGCCATTTCACTGCCTCCCAATGTTGCTTACCGGGGTTTGACATGTATCTGCTCACAACACCGACTGCTTGTAAAATATCTGGTCTTGTACAGACCATGACATACATTAAACTGTCAACCGCATTCGAATAGGGCACATGAGACATAACCTGCTTTTCCTCATTTGATTTATGACATTGTTATGAGGAAAGCTTGAAGTGAGTCGCTTGGGGAACGCTCACTGGCTTTGCCTGATCCATCCCATACTTTTTCAATACCTTTTCAAGATATTCTGCTTGTGATAACTAAAGACTGCTCCTCTTCCTGTCTCTATGAATATCTATGCCGAGAACCCTCTTTGCAGTCCCCAGATCTTTCATCTCGAATGTCCTTGATAACTGAGTCTTCAGTACGTTGATTTCAGATATATCATGACAAGCGATCAACATATCATCAACATACAGTACTAGGATGATGAATTTTCCATCACTTAGTGTCTTGTAATAGACATAGTGATCGTATTCACTTTGAATAAATTTCTGACTCTCCATGAAGAATCAATTTTTTTATACCACTGCCAGGCGACTGTTTCAGGCCGTACAACGACCTCATAACCTGCAAACCTTTTTCTCTCCCCTTTAATTTCGTAGCCCTCTGGTTGCTTCATGTAGATCTGCTCTTCCAATTCCCCATGCAGAAAGGCAATCTTTACGTCCATTTGTTCCAGCTCGAGATCGTATTAGGCAACCAGTGCCAACATGAATCTGATAGATACTTGCTTAACCACCGGCGTGAATATCTCTGTGAAGTCGATTCCTTCTCTCTGAGCATAACCCTTTGCTACCAACTTGCTTTATATCTATCCTGTTTCCTTTTGAATAACCACTTGCATCCGATCACTTTTCAGCCCATAAGAAGCTCCACTAGCTCTCATGTGTGATTTTTGTGCAACGAGTCCATCTCATCGTCCATAGCTGCCTTCCACTTTTCTACATCAGGATCATCAAGAGCCTTTTGAATAGTAGATGGGTCCCCCTCATCTGTAATGAGGGCATATGCAATATTGGAGTTGTCCCTATATCTTGCCGGTAACCTGCGATCACGCGGTGGATTCCTTCTCACAGGTGGCTGCTCCACCTGATCCTTACCTCTGTTTTGTATTTGTATCTGTCTTTGCTTGAGTATCATCTGTGTCAATCTGGATGTCTACGATCACCTTTTCTGGTTCTTCTTACTCCTTTTAATCATTCTTACGAAATAGGGAGCTTTCATCGAATCTGACGTCACGGCTAGTGATGACCTTGCGTGTGACTTTGTCGAATAACCTGTAACCTTTCATACCAATGCTATAGCCAACAAAGATATACTTTTTGGCCCTATGGTCTAGCTTATCTCTCTCAACTGACGATACATGAGAGTAAGCCTCACAACCAAATATGCGTAGATCTGAGTAGGTGAGTTTCTGACCACTCTATACTTCCTCTGGGATTCTACATTCAATTGCCGTTGAAGAAGAACGGTTCACCAAATAACAATCCGTGTTAACGGCCTCAGTCCATAGGTCCTTGCCCAACGCAGCATTACTTAACATGCATCTAGCCCTCTCCAGGAGAGTCCGATTTATTCGCTCAGCAACACCGTTTGCTCGGGCGTGTAACACACTATGTTGTGCCTGATGATCCCTTCATTTTTGTAATAATCATTAAACTCAGTGGAAATAAATTTTTCACCATTGTCAGTCCTTACAACGTTTATTTTCTGCATTGACTGTTTTTCCACCATTACGTGAATATGGTGAAAACTTCGGATTTATGTTTCATGAAGTAAACCCAAACTTTCCTGAAGTAGTCATCAATAAATGAAGCAAATCATGACAACCTTCCAATGGAAACTTCTGGCGATGACCCCCATACGTAAGAGTGCACATAATCAAGCACTCCCTTACAAACATGTTTTCCAGAATTAAAAGACAGTCTAGATTGTTTACCACATATATAATGCTCGCATATATCTAAATAAGAAATTTTAAAAACTGGAATCAACCATTGATCAGAAAGTACCTTCATGCCTCACTCGCTCATGTGGCCCAGATGAGCATGCCACATACGTAGAGACGTGGAGTTTGCAATAGCTGCTACCACTCCACCTGCCAAAGTGCTCCCAATCAACCTATAAAGGTTTTCGTGCCTCTGCGCTCTCATAACCACAAGTGCTCCTTTTGAAAATTTAAGGACACCATCAATACCAGTGAACTTGCACCCTATAGCCTCGAGTGCACCGAGAGAAATCAGAACTTTCTTCATATCAGGAACGTGCCTGACGTCAGTCAAGGTACGCTCCATCCCATCAAACATCCTGATGCTCACTATGCCAATAGCCACAACATTACAGCCATTATCATTGCCCTTAAAAACCTGTCAACCATCGCATTCCTTGTAACTGGTAAACCAACTCCGATAAGGAGTTATGTGATAAGATGCTCCTATGTCAAGTATCCACTTGTCTTTATGATTGTCGTGTAGTGACCAATTATGGAAACAGACAGACATCACCACCACTTGATTCTTCATCAAATATGACTATATTGGCCTCCTTGGAAGAAGCTGCTGAATTTTCTTTCTTCATTTTAAGATTTCTACAATCCTTCTTCATGTGTCCAGACAAACCACAGTTCTAACATTTTAATTTCCTTTGCCCCTGCCCTTGGATTTGAATCTAGGTCTTGAGGATCCTGTACCTCACTCAGAATCTCTGCCCCTCATAATCAGTGCATCGGAAGATGCCCCCATGTCGCCGTTTAACTTTCTCATAGCCTTCTCTTGAAGGGCTGAGATAACGGTGTCAACACTTAGGATTTTATTTGCGGTGCACATTGTCTCCCTGAAACACTCATATGATGTAGGAAGAGAATTCAACAATATACATGCCTGTTCCTCATCTTTGACCACTTCCTCCATATCCAGCATTTGCACATCAATTTATTAAAGTTACTGATATAGGCTTCTAGATCACCACCCTCTGCCATCTTGAAGGTATAACACTGTAGCTTCAAGTGTAGGCGATTTTCAGAGGACTTCTTTGCATAAATGTTCTCTAACTTCGCCCACAAAAACTAGCCGTAGTTTTCTCCCACAAAACATTATAGAGAACCTCATCTGTGAGACATAAACGGATAGAGGCTAAAGCATTACTATCAAGGTTTTCCCATTTATCATCTTTCATGGTAGATTTTCTCTCCTCAAGAGCCTTAATCTTGCCTTGCTTGGTTAACAGGCTAATAATCTTAACATTCCATAACTCAAAATTATTTTTGCTTGAGTACTTCTCAATATCAAACTTGTCGTTTCCCATTATTACCAACCCTGTAGATTCAGATCTGTGCCCCAACGATTGCTCTGATATCACTTGTTGGGGATTTGAATTGCGGAACCACACAGATCTAGATCTAGGAGAGCAATTCAATAGTAACAAACAATCACAGAAGAACACAAAGTTTTAACGTGGAAAAACCTTGTGGGGAAAAAACCACGGCACAAAGCGACAGAAATCCACTATGAAATAGAAATTACAAGAGAAAGGACTTACTCGATTCGAACAACCTTGAATCTCACCCTTGTTACACCTTTGATTTCCCTAGAACCCCTTTAGAAAGCTTTAAAATTATTTCTCATACCTTAGAAAAGTCCTAGGGACACCTATTTATAGTTTAGGCAACTTTCCCTTTCGCACCTTTGTGAAATGCGACACAAAATCCCCAGTCCGCTTCAAATTTGGAAATGAATTTGCATAACCACGACTAGTCGAAGGATAGCCACGGCTGGTCGAAGGATCCCCTCGACCGCCCCTCGATCGGTCGAGCATCCGGACACTAACAAACTGAGCTCGCTGGACTTCGAATTGTGCAATGCTCGACTAGTCGAGCCGCTCCCACTATCGGTCGTGCAACCCAAACTCTGAACATTGAAGGCTTTTCTGACAACAAAAACTTCACATCCCAGACAAGTGTGAGGAATGCCAATGTGGCATGCTTGTGTAACTTCAATTCCACCATAGGGTAGGTGATAAATGAACATTGGACAAGGAGAGTTAAGGTCTCTCATATAAGTGGCAAATGTTTGACAAGTTGACCGGATAATTTTTTGGCCAGGAGATGCTAACAATGTGATCTACCTGATGAATGTCCTTGATCTGATAAACATGTGCTGTTTTGGCACTGATGCTGCCAAGGACTGCATCGATCTTGGCAAGGGAGTACATTCTGTGTGTGTGTGTGTGTGTGTGTGTGTGTGTGTGGTGTGTGTGTGTGTGTATATTGGGGTTTCAAAATTCTTGCATGGTTTTCCCTCCAAAATTTTGTCAAATGTTTTTGTCCCTAATGGCTTTGCATAGCCCTTTTTCCCACAGAGGAGAATAAATTCTAAGCAATTATCAGTGGATAGTGTTATAAATACTTCGGCCATCAATGAACATGGGATTGTGTTGGACCCTTTTTTTTTCTAGTGCACGTGGGAGTGGGTGCATGGGCTCGTGTAGGTGCCGACATGTAATAAAGGTTGCACTCGTTTTCAAAAATCCTATGAATAGGCCTAAAAAATAATAAAAATAATAATAATAATAATAATAAAGAATACCCATACATTAACTCTAAATTCGGCATTAAAAAAAAAAAAAGAATACCCATACATTAACTCTAAATTTGGCATCCAACAAGTCCTGATGTTGAGCATAGATTAATCAGACCAATGAAGCTTTAAAGGAAGATGGCTACAGACAAATGGCAACAGGTTCAATCCAAGTCCCTACGCAATCAACCATTCATCCTTTTCACAAGGAATATCTCTTTCGACACAACGGCTAACAACTTGTTTAGAATATTCGGGAGATACGGGCAGATCGCAGATGCTTTTATCCTGTGGAATCCTCATCTTAATAAATCTAGAGGGTACTGTTTCATCAGATTCAATTATGGAGAGGAGGCCAAAGCAACAATGGGCATTCTAAATGGTAAAAGGGTGGATGGAAGGATTCTGTTGGTTCAAATGGCAAAGGCCCGTGTGATACATTTGATCGGCTACCGCACAGACCGACCTAAGGAACCCATCAACAACTCTCTGACAACCAATCCTCAGCAGGTGGACAGGGCTTGTGATCCCTAGCAGGAGGTTAGATCTTTCGTTCAAACGGTGAGAGAGCTGATTGTCTCTCGCCCTCTAGGTGTTCGACCGAATTCCTATGAGAGCTCTAGGGGGGCGAATGGTGTTCGATTTAATGCCTCAGAGAAATTTGTGGTTAAAGCTGATGATAGGAGTGTGGCTTTAAAGTTGAGGGAACTGAGCTTGGCTCTAGTAGCCCACACAATGGATGCTAATGTGCAAATTATCAGGCTAATTCAAGATCTCAAAAGCTCTAGGTATGTGTCATCCGCCGTTGACATATTGCGTATCAGCCTAGACAAATTCCTCTTCATCTTCAAGACTAGGATAGAACTAATTTCTTTCTCCTCTGATTCTATTCTCCACAAGAAGATGGGCATAGAGAAGGTTGAGGAGTGGTCCCCTAAACTCATTCAAGAAGGTGGAGGCAAATGGATTAGGCTCCATGGTATCCCTGCACATGCCTGGATGGAATCGGTCTTTCGAGCGTTGGGTAACACATTTGGTGAAGGTTGTAACAGGAAAAACTTTTCCGATCTGGCCAACTATCAAAACCTCAAACGTCTTGCTAAAGGTAGGTTCAGGGACATAAGACAGTCAGGTCAGGGGCCAGGAATCTACCAGGCAGTGGGTTTAAAATGTTTCTACTACCCTGCAAGCCCCAAAGAGCCAATGATCAGACCTCCCACCGATCTAGCGCAAGGCAGACATTCCCGCCTCTCTCCCCACCAGCAACTTAGTTAACTTCCCCCAAACATTCAGGGTATCGAACAGGGGGTTAAGACGAGCCCCCCTCTCTCCACAGCAGCTTCAGAGGATATAATCTCTCCTAGCATTCGTGCCAACAACTTCAGCACTTACCCTTTCCATCAGTAGGATTTTCAGCAAGATGAGTGTTGTCCAGTTGTCAATCCAGCTCCTATGGTTGTTCACTCCCTCAGACAACCTTCCTCCTTCCAATTGCACATGGCCCTCCTATTCCAAACCAATTCAACACCCCAACAAGCCCTCTTTGAAGGCAATAACCCTCTGCAAATAAGAGATAACTTTGAGGAGGAACTTGGCGATTTTGGTATCCTAGCATGGAATGCTGTGTGAAAGAAGGAAGGGTTCTCGATGTAGGGGGTCATCTGGCAATTGACCTCTCCCCCTACTTTAAGTCGACTCTCGTCACAAATATTCAACCAGCCTCCACTCCCTTACTATCCAGATACCCAAAACCTAATCTACCAGAATCTCAATCGCTGCAAGCCTTGGGAGTAGAGGTGAATATCCGAGAGAGGTCAACATCTCCTTTTGCTGCTTCTCTTCGCTTTAGGATAGCCCAGACAGCTGCAGCTATGCCCCAGTCTCCCTCACCTGAGACAGTGGAGGCCCCAATTAAAGGCTCATAGAGGGGCCTCAGCCGATCCCAGTCCATCCCTCCTCATTAAGCGAGTATTATTCATGATGATGCGGAGAATCCTACCCCTCTCGGATAGGGAAAGGAGATCGACCTAAACAGTAAAAGAATTCCTGGGATTGTGTTGTGTCTAGTGAAATAGAGGATCAAAGGCAGAAAGATGGTGGTTGAAACAAACTAGTATGGGAGACTCTAGACATTGAAGCGTAGGGGCGAGCTATCATCTAGTGTTGTCCATGGATAAAATCCTTATATGGAATGCACACGGGGTGGGGAATTTACCTATCAAGAGATTAATCAGAGAGTTCCACCCGGCCATGTTGGAAATCCTAGAACCTATGCTCAGAAACAAAAAAATGAATTCTAACAGGCTTAAAGTTGGGCTATCACTCCTGCTCCAACACTAGCTAGGGTGAGAAGATTTGGGTATTCTTAGCGTCGTTTCTGACCACTCAGGTTCTAGCTTCCTTAGAACAAATGTTAACCATGGTTGTGGGTCTCAACCATGGCTCAATTAAGGTGTTTATCTCCTACGTGTATGCGAAGTGCCCAAAATATTGAGGAATTTGTGGGATGAATTGGTTAAGCATGGGTTACACCATTCCCTGGGTGGTTTATGGCGACTTCAATGCTGTGCTGTCCCAAGTCGAGCGACGAGGTTCTACATCTTTCGACGCTATGAGCATAGCTAAATTTGCGGAGGGGCTGAACAATGTGGACCTAGTTGACGCTCTCTTCTCGGGCAACCATTTTACCTGGTGTAACAGCCAAGCAGGGCAACCCAGGGTCCAGGCGAGATCAGATAGAGCTTTCTATAATGACCACTGGTTGCGAAGCTTCCCCTCTTTTCAAGTCAAGCATCTCCCTAGGCAAAATTCAGACCACACCCTTCTTTTATTATCTTTTCCCTCTCTGCAATCTTCGGGTCCAAGAGTTTTCATATTCCAACAGATGTGGTGTAGCCACGAGGGCTTCCAAAACCTTATAAAAAGCGTTTGGGTGACACCAACCTCTGGAGACCCTATGTAGTTGTTTATCGGCAACTGAAATATGTCGAACAGGCCCTAAAAATCTGGAACAGAGAGATATTTGGCAATATCTTTCTAAGAATTCAGTCTGCTTCTGCTGAGCTCAGCTAAGTTGAAGACGCTGCCCAAGTTGCTTCAGATCCTCTCGCTCATCAAACGGTCCAGAAGGCTAGAGAAATATGTCTTACCTCGAGCTATGCAAAAAAAAAATTTGGAAGTAAAAGGCTAGAGCTCACTGGCTGCTAGAAGGAGATAGCAACACAAAATTCTTCCACAATTCGGCTACAGGTAGAGCCAGAAGATCAGCGATCCAAGAGACCAAACTGCAAGGTGGGACAGTGATTTTTAGTCAGGCAAATATCAAGAAAGCTGCTGTGGAGTTCTTCCACGACCTGTTACAAGCGGAGGTGGATCAAATCCGAGTGACTTGCTGGAATGCATCCTGTGGTCTTTGACATCAGAAGACAATAAGCTGTTGTTACGTGAGCCGTCTGTTCAAGAATTGCATGAAGCAATTAAAGCCCTCCCAGTCAATGGCGCAATGAGGCAAGACAGGTTCTCCGGGGCATTTTTCCAAGAATGTTGGGACATTATTCATAGTGACCTCCTCAAGGCAGCCTGCTTATTCTTTAGTGGTGGCAACATCCCCAGAGCTCTCTTAGCCACACTCATCTACCTTATTCCTAAGATAAGCGTCCCCTCAAACTTCTCTGATTATAGACCAATAACTTTATATAATTACTTGTATAAGATTTTTTCAAAGATTATTGTGACGAGACTAGGAAAGATCCTACCCAAAATAGTCTCCATAGAATAGGGTGCCTTTGTGTAGGGTAGGTCCATTGCGAAAAATTGTGTCCTTGTGTAAGAAATCTTTCGTGACATCAACAAGATGGGTAGAGGAGGCAATATACTGCTAGAATTAGATATGGAGAAAGCATATGATAGGCTCAACTATAATTTCCTTAAGGAGGTCCTGTTTAAGTTTGGTTTCCATCGGGATTGGATAGCAATTATGGAAAACTACTGAACGGGCTATTGGTTCTCAGTTCTTGTCAATGGTGAAGCAGTCGGCTTCTTTCAGTCTTCGAGAGGCCTCAGATAGGATGACCCCATCCCCCCACCCCATTCATTCTAACAGCTAAAGTCCTTAGTCGAGGTTTCCACCAACTTGTGGCGGGAGGGAGCTACTAGCACTTTAAGATCGTGCTAACTGTTCAATGGTCTCCCACCTCCTCTTTGCAGACAACATAATCCTTTTTGCGAATAGTTCCAGAGTTTCCTTGAGAAAGATTAAGAAATTCCTGAACAACTATGAGAGCATATCAGGCCAAAAAATCAATACAAATAAGAGCTTCTTCATCCCTTCATCTGGGATGTTTGAAGGTAGGATCAGAGCAGCCTCATCTATCCTTGGTTTTAACAAAATGACGGCTCCTTTCTAGTATCTGGGTGTCCCCGTCTTTCAAGGGGGCCTAAACGTATTTATTTTCAGCTGTTGTTTGAAAAAATCCAGAACATAATTCTCAATTGGAAGAACATAATTCTCTCTCAGATGGGGTGTCTAACCCTCATAAACCATGTATTGGGCAACATCCCTATCCACACTCTGACAGTTATGGAAGTCCCCTGCTTTATTCCGGCGAAGCTCGAGAAGTCTTTTATGGATTTCTTTTGGGGGTGGGACGACCTGAAGAAAAAATGCCACTGGAGGAAATGGGAGAGCTTATTCCTCCCTAAATCGGAAGGGGGTTTGGGTTTGAGAAGCTTGAAATCAGTTATGAAAGCGTTCATGTTGAAGCTTTCTTGGACAGCCCTATGCAGAAGGGAAGCAAGTTGCTGGAGCAATTTCATTAGGGCCAAATACATGTCCGACTTCATCCAGTAGCCTTCTTCGCTGGCCTCCGAGCACAACAGAAGCATTGTCAATGCCGCTGCCTCACCCATCTGGAAGAAAATCATAAACCTCTTCCATTTGGTGTATTCTAGGTCCCGCTAGTTGATTGGTAGAGGGGACATAGACTTCTGGGAAGACGATTGGTCGGGCCTAGGGCCCCTGCATCGGTGGAGATTATTGCATTCTACTAATGATTCCCAGCACACCAAAGTTAGAGACTACATCAGCTCTTGTGGTTGGATCGAGAGGGCCAATGCCTCCCATCTCCTAGCCCAAACAGCCATCATTTATATCTCTGTTGAAGGCATTTACACTTTAGCGGTCGACGACAAACATATCTGGATGGACACGATGAATGGTGAATTGATTGTGGCCTTAGCATGACAAAGTATCAGACCAAGTGCCATTAAGCAAAGGTGGACAAATTGGGTGTGGCATCCTAAATTGCTGCCAAAATTATCTCTATTAACTTGGAAAATTTTCTACAAGGCATCTCGGTGGATGATAGGCGTCAATTTAAGGGTGTGAGTATGGCGTCTCATTACAGTTGCCGTCCTCCACCCCACAGGCCAGCCGCAGAATCCATCGATCATCTATTTGCTATTAGTTGTGGCTAAGATCATTTAGATTTTTTTCTCCCATCGCTATGGCATATCGGATCATGGTTCAGAGTCTGCAACAGATTGAGCTACCCAATGATGGTGCGTGGCCCATTGTCCCAGCAATGCCTCCTCCCTTAAAGGTCCATTTTTATATTTCGGGAACTGTGGAAGGGCAGGAACACCAGTAGATTTGAAAACAGGGTATCTAACACCCATGATATCATCGCTGACACCTTATGGATTAACTAGGTTAGCGAATTCCTGTTGATTCCTAACCAGCTCAAAATGTCCAACAAAGCAATGTTGAAATCCTTACACATTCTGATCCCGGCTCCTAATCCTCAGAAAGTGATGCAGGGATGAACATGATGAGGTCAAGCACCGTCTCCCTCAAGAGGATAATTGTTCCGAATCCACGAAACTTCTCTGGACTCCTTATAGAGGCTTCTTGAATCCATGAGAAAGAAACCAAGCAAAATAGAAAATAAATTCTATGAAATTCAAAATTGATTAATGAATGAAATAAATGAGTTCACAAACCTTTAAATAGGTATACCATGCAATGGGAGAGAAATCAGAAGCAAACTACAACTAATCCTAGAATTCGCAACTTACTATAAATAGTAAACTAACTATTTATAGGCGGTCGTGATGTTTACTAGTGTGTAAGGTTTTCAGCCAAAAATAGTAAGTGTCCTATTTGGCTTCACCAAGATGTTCTCCTAATTTTTCTAAGCTCTTTTCATGTTGGGTGCAACTCCTAAAGCCCAACGGATGAAGAGTTATAATTAAACTAAAACTTACTATTTATAGTAAAAATGGAATTAAAATAAGGAAGCGACTATTGATCCAGGGGTATTTTGCAAATCCAGCTTGTGTAACCCAGCATAGTAGGGTTGGTTGGCTAAAGTAGCTTGTTCTACCCCAAAATCATATATTGTACGCCCGATAACTCATTTCAGATTGTGAGATACGCCCGATCTAAAGTCTGACAGTCCAGATCACTTTTGTCGTTGACCGGGCCTTTTCTGATCCATCTTGGCCATGAAATTGTCTGTGACCCGCTCTACATCAAAAAGTGGTGGTAGTTAAATGGGCTGGACCGTCTGCGGGCTGGATAAAACTCAATGTGTACGGATCGGCCATAGGCAACCTAGGCCAATCAGGAGGGGGTGGTGTTGGAAGGGACAACAATGGTAAATTCCTTTTTGGCTTCTACCGTGGGTATGATGTCAGTACTAACACTAGGGCAGGAATTAAGGCAATATTAGATGACCTTATGTTATGTGCTCTCTTGGGATTCCCTAGAGTTCAAGTTGCTAGCAATTCTGGCATTGTGGTGTAGGCCTTGTCCAACAGTAAAAGTGCATGCTGGTCCATCTAGTACTCGAAGGCGAGAATTGAGTCCATCTCGTACGAGTTGGAGATTCAATTTTCCCACACGCCTAGAGAGACCAATTAGGTGGCAAGTGGCTTGTCCAAGCTAGGAAGTGAATGCCAGAAAGATCGTAATTTTCGTTCCTGGGAAGCCCTTCCCTCCACGATCTAAGGCCTCCTCTTTCTTGACAAAGTGGGCTTAGGAAACCTGAGGATATCTTAGCCTTTGCTATTTTGATCTCGATATCTATAGTCACACGATAGGGGGGCCCATTTCTTTTTGCTATCAGCCCACCTCGAATCCTGCACTGTAAGCTGTTCGGGACAACTCTTTCATTGAATATACATGTCCATTTAAAAAGAAAAAAGAAAAAAAAATGTTGTATTCGTTTGTTTTGAAAAGTGATGTCTATTAGTGCCGAAGGGTTAGTAGGCAACCGGGGCCCAGCCAACTACCCCCCACACTGGATTCTCTAATGGAATCACTTTATTTAACAGGAAGAGCCCTCAAACAAGGAGAGGGAGATCCAAAACTTGCCGGAAGAAGAGGCTCACTCGAAGCTCGCTCCCCAAATGAGCCAGCCCACTGTCGGGGCATTACCTTCCCTTAAGACGTGAACGAAATAAATCTTCCCCCTTTTCTTCAATCTTTCTATTCTGGCTGACCAATACTGCCTGTTCCAAGCCATTTGGGACAAGCAATTCAGAGACTCCACCACAAACTTGGAGTTTGATTCGACCACTACCTTGGATAGGCCTTGGTTTAAGCAATGGGCGAGGACATTATAGACCACTCATAACTTAGCTCTGTTATTGGAACCCACCCCATACCCTATTGAGAACAAGAAAAGAAGGTCACCTTTTTCCCTTTACAAATACCTCCGCCTCCCGAATCCCTGAGTTCCCTCTAGCTGACCCATTCACATTTGATTTAACCTAACCTTTTTCTTGCTTAATCCACTTGACTAGAGCATACTTTTTCCTTGGAGAAGTTATAACCGCAATCCCCAATACCTTGAGGGTCAACCAATTGGCCATCGACAGGTTCTTGGGAGATGAAATCCCCTTACTAAACCACGCCAACCACCACTTGACTCGTGCTATCAGTCCAGCAGCTAGAACCTGCTTGTCGTCGAACCTAATGGAATTTATGGCTTTTTGGATTTCCTACAGAATCAGACATGGGGCCAGCCCATGCAGCACAGGTATGTTGCCCCCTGGAGATGGCGCAAGCCACCATTGGCTTATTCTTTCCTGGATCGATTGGTGAGCCATGAGGACAATACTAAAAATGGCCCTGAAATGACCCCATACCTTCACAGCCAGACTACCGGTGATGAAGAGGTGTTCAACGATTCCATGCCCCCCTGCTTCAGCCTCCAAATGAAGGTGGATATATCTTGGGTGGCATTTTTGAGTGCCACATCCATTTAGCCAAACCTCTGTGCTGCCCTCCTTCTCTACGAAGCTCCTGGACGATTTCACCAAGAACTTACCTGAAGGATCGAGAGGCCATATGCAAGACTCCCTTTCATCCGATGTGCAAAACGCCCCTGAAATATGTGGTCCAGCACTTCCTATGGAAGATAACCTGGAACCGACGATGGGGAAGGGGACCCTCAGGCCCAAGGAAGTCCTACACTTTTAGCGACAACAACCCATCTGGAATCGGCTTGTCAACTTGTTACTCCAGTGGGCCAAGCCTTGTCTAGTACACGTGCCTAAGACTATAGCTACCCCAGCCTACTAGCCATTGCACTCTTTCATCCAGTCGCCGTGGGAGCAACTTCAAAATACTTTTCCAAAGAGGGGGAAGAGATGGTCGTAGATCCACTTACCCCTGTGCTTGACAAGTCGCCACCGTGTTTAGCTCGCATGAACTCTGCCCACAGATTTTCTTCATTTCCAAATTTCACAGCCCATGCCGTCTTTAGCCAAAGGTCCATCATAACCTCTTTCAGCTTTATGATACTCAAGCCTCCATCCTTTTCTGGCCTCGTAATCTTCTTCCAACTAATCCAGTGCAACTTTCTCTTGTACTGGATTATGCTTTATCATAAACATGCATGGCTCCATAAATATGACCGAGTATGCTTTATTATAAAGATGGCTAGCTCCATAATTTTGGCCTACCGGAGTTTTGGATTATCCAGTTTGGGCGTTCTATCCCAACCACTTCCTATGCTGTGGCCGACCTAAGTTTTGGATTACATGTTTTTTCAATTAATAATTAACATAAGTCATTGTCCCTGATGGAAGGGATGGATCTTATCAAAGTTCCACCCACATGGCTCTCATTCTGCCCAAGTATCCCTAATGGTTACTTGGCGTGACGAGTACCAGCATCGTTTTTGCTAAAAGGTTTTTCAGAGGATTAGGTGGCCACCATATCGTCATATCGTAGACCCAGAGCCAGATTTCAACCGTTATGCAGGAAGATGAATCTAGACAATTGAAGAGTAACGAGAACATGAACAATTCTAATCATCATTTAAATGCAATTCGGCCTGTACGGTAGATGTGAGATGAACCACAATATCATTTCTTATTTTATTTTATTTTTAATTATTTTTTTAGGAAAAAAACCTAACCACTATATCCTTTCAAAACTCTTACCATAATACAGCTAATGTATTATATTAAGATAACTGGGCCCCTTAGCTTAGAGTAAGTGTCTAATATATTCTGGTAAGATACAGTGGGGCCCTTTGCCATTCGAGTAATGGTCTTTCCAGTGACCCTAATTGTTTATACAATAGATCAGTACCTCTCCAACGACCTCAACTATTTATACGATGGGGCTCGCTTTTTGTAGGGATGAAAAAAAAAAAAAAAAAAAAACTCTGAAATCCAAATATTATCATCATTTGATTATTCGAAGTTACAAGCTATTCCATAGTCGAAAGAAAGGAGAGAAAAGATCGAATGGTTAAAATGTTCCATCTAAGAGTTCTTTTCTTTTGACCATCTCTAATCCAAGCTGTGGTCCATAATATAAACAGTTTTGATTATTCATAGATACCCCCATATCCATTGGCTAAAGTCACAACGTATCCTATTTATTTATTTATTTATTAACAAAAAACACTGCTCTGCCATTTACTAAATAGAAAAAAAATAGCAAAAGAACAACCCTGAATAATTCAGAATGCCTGACAACACAATATAACACGAGCTCCTACCAGCTCAAGAATATAACGGAAAGAAAAAGAAAAACAGCATATGCTGGCAACACCGCTGCAGGTAGGTAGCTCACAGGTTAGAGTCAATATGATGCAAACGGGATCATGTTATAAATGGAAATTGAAGCAATGAAATTTCTCCTGGCACCCTATGAAAAGAATCGCCAAAAATAGATTACTCTCACCACCATGGAACAGCTCTCTACTCAACATCTACACCACAAAACTGCAGGACGGTATGTCCTCAAAGTACAACAGCTGCCTTCTCCTGGGAAATAAATGGAGCGGGATGGGCTATCAAGGTCTCATAATGATCAGCTCCAGCACCGCACCACCCTCTCCCTTTCATAAAGAGAAAAAATGGGAGTTCACGAATTTGACCCCTAGACGATGTGGAAGGAAGAAGACACAATTATCTTCATCAACCATTGCATCCGAGCGATGGGCTTGAACCACATATATCTCTCCTTTGAACTCCGTTGCAAGACTCTCTATTGCTGTATCATCCCCAAAAGCAGCTGCATGGCCCTCCCTATTCTCATCTACCGTCAATAAACCCTCCTCCGTGTATTGCAAGGTGATAATATCATATTCATCTTCCGGTAAGCCAGATATGGACATGTATTTGGCCCAACTTGGACCATCATCCACGGCAATGCATCTCTCCTTATATATGGACTCCGCGGCCATTTCCCTCTGCATCCCAATTTCTACCGTCTCCATGATTGCCCGATCCAACCTCTCCCTTTCATCCTTCCTCGCCAGCAGCTTCACCTCCTGCACCACGTGGATCCCCCACCCTGCCTTCAAATCGGGCGAATACAGATGCCGTATCGCTGCATCAATCTGATCACCATCGTCCAGTCCGTATTCCTCCAAGAACCTCCTGACCGTCCGATTCCTCAGATCCCTCACCCCGATCTTCAATCCCATCGCCTTCTTCGCGGCGGTGAACAGGCAATTTCCGTCCGCCTCAACATCCCCTCCGTGAAAGAGGCAGAAGGTCGAAGACGAGATGGACGGCGAGGATCCGTCGGGTTAAATTTCTCTGCGATTGAGAGTTGCAGAGCTATTGCCATATGTAAAGATGTTTTCTATCAAATGTCATGTAAAAAATGAATAAAGACGTCGAAATTCACTTTTCATGATTTCAGAAATAGAGCAGCAACCCACATTCCGGTAAGCGAATTTTGGAAGGATAGATAGGGCTTACAGTTGAAATTTGAAATATGTAATAGAATAAAATGTTATTGATGGAATATACAATTAATTGAGTTGAATTTATATTTGATATCAACTCAAACTTTCTCTTAAATCAAATAATAGCTCTACAGGAAGATCTAGAAATCTTTAAATCTTAAAACCTATTTTAAGTATGCAACAAACCTTAATGACGATAACAGCGTCCTTGTAATTGCATTTGAACTATTTCTATTTTCAGTTTTCCAGTGGCTACGGCTATGGCCTCAGAAGCAAGAGAAGAACCAACTTGATGCAGAGAACCCATCACCTCAGACACCTGCATCCACAGGTGAGAGGTTTCTGTGCAACATTTGTCACGATCATTGCATGTGCCGGTTTTATATTTTGTTTACTTACGCAAGAGAAGAACCAACTTGATGCAGAGAACCCACCACCTCAGATATCTGCATCCACGGGTAAGAGGTTTCTGTACAACAGTTGTCACGATCATTGCATGTGCTGGTTTTATATTTTGTTTACTTTCAACAAATATGCTCTTTCCGTATAAACCAAATGTATCTATGTCAATGCTTCTCGTCGAACTTAATCTTGCTTGCTTGTGTGAATTTTTAGACATATTTATTCAACGATCCCATGGGGATGGAGGCAAAAGCCATGAAAGCAGCCAAAAGAGATGTTACAGCACACAAGAACAACCATTTCCCAGTAATTATAGAACATGCTATGATTTTTTTGAGCTCGCAATGACGGCCTTACAAGTGATTGGATTTGGTCAGTACGTCTGCCTCAATAACTAATGTTTTTAATTATATTTCAAAAGCGTTATTTATTTAGTTGATTTCCTATTTCTTCAACTAAAAAATGACAAACTACAATTATAAATTTCAGGAAAAGAAAATAAAATTTTACTTTAAAAATTTGGGTGAACTATGTTAAAGCTCGTTGGATTATATGTTAATTATGTGACTTATCCAATATGTAATCCACTTCATAGATAGTTTTCCCTACCTATTGTAAGAGCCCATGAAAAAAAAAAAAAAAAAAAAAAAAAAAAAAAAAAAAAAAAAAGGAAAGGAACTTCCAAGAAGACAAAACAATAAGAAGCAGCCCAAACCGCATCTAACACGAAGGAATCGGCCCTCTCCCTTCTTAATTCGCCGACTCCTGATCATCCCCACAATCGCATTGTCCAAAGCTAAGGAACCCGTAACATGTTGGCACAGGGAGAGACATGATGAGGTCGATCACCGTCTTAATCAAGGGATAACTACTCTGAATCCACGAGTTCTCTTGACTCCTAATAGAGCTTTCAAGAATCCATGAGGGATAAAAGCTTGAATAATTCCTAATAAATGTGAAATAACTAGATTGATAAAAGAAAAATGAAATTACAACTCTTAAAATAATGGGCTCAACCCAAGGATGAAGTTTTAGACTGACTCCAACTCAAACACCTTAAAAACTTGACTTACTATAAATAGTAAACTTACCATTTATAGACGTCCTCTATTCCTTCCGGACTTTGTAATTTTTGGCCAAAAATAGTGTCCAATTTCTCCCAACCATGTTATTTTCCTAACTTTTCTAAGCCATTTTTCATGTTGGGCATGACTTCTACAACTCAAAGGATAAAAAATTATACTCAAACTAAAACTTACTATTTATAATAAAAACAAAATTAAATGGAACTTTTGACTATCAATCTGATGGAATCTCACAACTTCAGCATGCACAACTTGATATAGTAGGATTGGTTGGCTTGAGTGGGTTCTCCTACCCCAAAATCATATATAATAGGTTAAAAAACTCATCTTGATTTGCGAGATATGACTGATTTAAGGTTCTGACAGTCTGGATCATTTCTGCCTCCAATCAGGGCTTCTTTGGTCCATCTATGTGATGAAAGTGTCTACGACCCTCTCTACATCAGTTCTCCCCACTTTAGAAGAACTCAACCTCCAGTTCTCGCCCAACTTCGGTTCATAATACTCGTTCACGTCCACAACGTTGAAAGTATACGAGATCTCCATGTCATCAGGAAGATCAACTACATAAGTGTTGTCGTTAATCTTTTAAAGGATCAGTACCGATCCAATCTTCTTATTTTTCAACTTGTTGTAGGTCCTGCTCGGAAATCGCGCCTTGCATAGATGAACGATAACATTGTCGCCCACCTTGAATACATTTTTCCACCGATGCCTGTCGGCTTGCTCCTTAAACTTGTGATGTAGAGTGGGTCGTGGATAGTTTCATGGCCAAAATGGATCATAAAAGGCCCGGTCGATGATAAAAGTGATCCAAACTGTCAGACCTTAGATCGGGCATATCTCGCAATCTGGAATGATTTATCGCGCGTAAAATATATGATTTTGGGGTAGAACGAGCTACTTTAGCCACCCAACCCAGCTATGTTGGGTTACGAAGCCGGATTTACAAAATACCCCCGGATTGACGGTCATTTCCCTATTTTAATTCTATTTTTACTATAAATAGTAAGTTTTAGTTTGATTATAACTCTTCATCCGTTGGGCTATAGGAGTTGCGCCCAATGAGAAAAAAGCTTAGAAAAATTAGGAGAACAACTTGGTGACGCCAAATAAGACACTTACTATTTTTGGCCGAAAACCTTGCGCACTAGTAGACATCACGACCATCTATAAATAGCAAGTTGCGAATTCTAGGAGTTTTAGATGTAGTTTGCTTTCGATTTCTCTCACTTACCATGGTTGTTGTATGACACAACCTTGATTTTCGTAGAGCACTACTAGTGGTAAACTGTAGGGCTACACCAGATGATTCAAATCTAGCAACGAGGACCTTAATGAAGGCTTTATTCAACAACCAATCCATGAAGGCAATCATCTAGATTGTACTGAAAGAAACTATCGAGGTAAGGCTGAACTTCTTAGTTTTAATGGTTTATTACGCGTAAAAGATTTCTTCGATTGACTAGCCGAAGTAGAGAGATATTTTAATTACATGGACGTGCCAGAACATAAAAAGGTAAAATTGGTAGCGTTTAAATTAAAATCCGGTGCTTTTGTATAGTGGGAGTAATTATAACTCTCACGAGCCCGCCAGAAAAAGGCGCCATCTCATCATGGCCACGGATGAGGCGTCTTCTTCGATCACGATTCTTCCCTAGTGATTATGAGCAGATATTATTTCAGTAATACCAGAATTGCTGACAAAGAAATCAAACTGTCACAGATTACACAGAAGAATTCCAGCGGTTGGCAACATGAAACGATCTGTCAAAATTTAAGTCACTGAAGGTGACACGATTTATAGGATGATTACAATCGACAATTCAGGATCGAGTTCAGATGCACCCAGTCGGGACTATGGATGAAGCAGTTCAGTTGGTATGTAGGGTAGAAACGCAGCTTGAAAGAGTTTCGAATCGACCTTATCCTTCAACTTGACCCCCCTCATAACGGGTCCTGTGCAGGATCTAGTGTTGTCACGAGGAAAAGAACCAGTAGGAGAATGTTCTTAACCTCCCGTGACCACAAACCATGATACGGGAAGTGGCTCATCTAGGCCTCAACGTGTAACACTCACAACAATGAGCCCGATGAGGATTCTAAATCCTTATGTTCGATCAAGGTCAAACAATTGTTACCATTGTGACCAACCGGGCCACTTATCAAACACCTATCTTCAACGTCCCATAGCACACTTGGCTATAAATGAAGGGGGCACTGAAGATGAGGCTGCAAAAGAAGACTCTGACCTTGACGAACATGAGCAGGCTATTGAGGAAGGATCATACGAGGATGAGTTAACGGTCCAGGATCGTGACGAATCTCTAGTTGTGAGGCTATTACTGTATACCTCATGGAAGAAATTACATCCACAGGGACATAATATATTCCTTACACGATGCACTATCAATGGAAAGGTCTATGATATGATCATAGACAGTGGTAGTAGCGAGAACATCATCTCAAAAGTGATAGTGGATAAGTTGCAGTTACCAACGACAAAACATCCTTCCCCGTATTCAATTGGTTGGATAAAAAAAGTAAATAGGACCAAGGTAACTGAACAATGCACTGTCTCGTTTTTAATTGACAAAAATTATAAGGATCAAATACTTTGTGACGTGGTCGACATGGAAGCATACCATATGTTACTTGGTTGAGCCTAGCAGTCGGATCGTGATGCGACCCATCGAGGACAAGACAATGTTTACATATTTGTCAAAGATAGTCAAAAAATAATTCTTGCCCCTATAGAACTAGAGAACCACCCTGAAGCCTCTAAAGTGGAGGGGAGTTGCCTCTTGACCATTCGCGATTTCATGGATGAATTCAAGGAAATTGGCGAGGTATATGCTATAGTGGTGAAGGGCGAGGAATCGGAACCCGCAAACATTCTGCTAAGTTTAAGACTATTAGTAAACGAATTTAAAGAAGTCTGACATGAAGATTTACCTGATGAATTGCCCCCCCCCCCCCCCCCATGAGGGACATCCAACATCACATAGTTAGGGCTAGCCTACCCAACTGCCCTCATTATTTGATGAGTCCGAAGGAGTGTGAGATACTTCAGGGGTAAGTGGAGGAATTGATCCGTAAGGGTCTCTTGAGAGAGAGAGAGAGAGAGAGAGAGAGAGAGAGAGCATGAGCCCATGTGTTGTACTAATATTATTAAGACCAAACAAAGATAAAAGATGGCGCATGTGTGTTTACAGTCGGGCAATCAATAAAATTACCATTAAATATCGGTTTGCAATATCATGGTTGGACGACATGCTCGATATGCTAAAATGGGCCAAGGTGTTCTCTAAACTATACCTAAGGAGCGGGTACCATTAAATTCATATCCAGCTCGGTGAAGAGTGAAAAATGACATTCAAGACCAAGAAAGGATTGTATGAGTGGCTGGTCATGCCCTTCGGACTATTGAACACAACAAGTACTTTTATGCGTTTGATGAATCAAGTTTTAAAATCATTCACACACCAAGAAGTTTAGTTTTTTAATGGACAACTTATTGTTCCTAAGATTTGTTATAACGTCCATGGGCATCCATATGGACGATGAAAGGTGTGAGCCATTAGAGAATGATCGATCCCGACAAACATTCATGAGATGAGGAGTTTTCATGGGTTGACGACCTTCTATCATCGAATTTTAGCACAATAGTCAGGCCTATTACATATTGCATGAAAAAGGAACCGTTTCAGTGGACCGATGAAGCTGGCAAGAGCTTTCATGAGATCAAGCATCATTTGTCCACAACATCGGTCTTGTTGCTTCCTAATTTCGACAAGCTATTTGAGGTTGAATGTGACGCTTCATATGTCAGAATTGGAGGAGTATTATTATAAGAAGGTAGGCCGGTTGCCTTCTACAGCGAGAAGCTCAGTGAAGCTCAAAAGAAGTGGTCGACGTATGAGCTTAAGTTGTACGCAGTTGTTCAGGCGCTGTGACATTGGTGACATTATTTGATTCAAATAGAATTTATTCTATACACCGACCATCAAGCATTAAAGTTTATTAATAGTCAGACTAACTTGAATCATGTGCATGTTAGATGGGTCACGTTTTTTTAGAAATTCTCGTTCGTTCTAAAGCACCAGTTAGGGCAGCAGAACAAGGTAGCTGATGCACTTGACTATCGTGCATTAATACTTATTATGATGAGCAATGAGGTGGTCAGCTTCAATTATCTAAAGGAGCTATATGCCAAGGATGAGGACTTCAAAGATTATTTGATGAAGTGCTAAGAAGGTCATCCCAATGACCTTCATATACAGGACGATTTCCTCTTCAAAGGGAATCGATTGTGCATTCCCCAAAGTTCTGTAAGTGAACAGATTATTCGGGAGCTACATGGAGGTAGCCTCAATAGACACCTTGGGTGAGACAAGACGCGAGCTCTTGTGGAAGAGCGGTATTACTGGTCGTAATTGGTACGTAATGTGGAAAAAGTCGTACAACATCGTCATGTTTGTCAGACCTCTAAGGGGCAATTTTAAAATACGGACCTCTACACCTCGTTACCTGTGTTTGACGGTCTTCAGGAGGATTTATCTATGGACTTCATGCTTAGTCTCCCATGAATACAACGTGGCATCGATTTGGTGTTTGTGGTAGTAGATCGTTTTTCCAAGATGACGCACTTTATCCCATGCAAGAAGACCCTCGATACAACACACGTGGTGAATCTATTATTCAGGGATGTCGTACGGCTACACGAGGTCCCCAAGGCCATTACTTTTGATCGTGATACGAAGTTCATTAGCTACTTTTGACAGACTTTATGGACTCTATTCGATACACTAGCAGTGTCTACCACCCACAGACTGATGACCAGACTGAGGTTGTGAATCATACCTCCTTCGCTGTATTTTAGGAGAAAAATTGAAGCAATCATATTTTTCCTTGTCTCAAGCAGAGTTTGCATTCAACAACATGGTGAATCACTCGATAAGGAAATCACTGTTCTATATTATGTATGGATGAGTGCCTCGCCACACAATTGATTTGGTCCCTCTGCCCAAGCTCCTAGGCATGAGCATTGCAATAGAACATATGACAGACAGGATTATAGGCATCCATGCGGAAGTGCAGACCAAGCTAAATGCCTCGAACGAGAAGTACAAAGAACAAGCAGACAAGCATCGACAATAAAAAGTGTTTGAGGTGGGCGATCATGTTATGGTCCATCTACACAAGAGAGATTTCCAACCAGAATGTATAACAAATTAAAGAATAAGAATATTGGATCGGTACCAATCATCCTTAAGATCAATGACAACGCTTACGTTGTTGATATTCCAGATGACATGACGATCTCACGGACTTTCAACGACGCGGACCTGACCGAGTATCATGAACTAGAGCAGGAGAGAACTCGAGGAAGAGTTCTTTTGAAGTGGAGGGGACTGATGTAGAGCGGATCGCGGACAGTTTCATGGCCAAGATGGATCAAAAAAGGCCCGGTCGACGACAGAAGTGATCCAGATCGTCAGACCTTAGATCGGGCGTATATCGTAATCCAGAATGAGTTATTGGGCGTAAAATATATGATTTCTGTGTAAAACGAGCTACTTTAGCCACCCAACCTTGCTATGCTAGGTTGCGTAAGTTGGATTTGTGAAATACCCCCAGATCAACGGTCGTTTTCCTATTTTAATTTTGTTTTTACTATAAATAGTAAGTTTTAGTTTGATTATAACTCTTCATCTGTTGGGCTTTAGGAGTTGCGCCCAATGTGAAAAGAGCTTAGAATAATTAGGAGAATACCTTAGTGAAGCCAAATAGGACACTTACTATTTTTGGCTGAAAACTTTGCGCACTAGTAAACATCACAACCGTTATAAATAGTAAGTTGCGAATTCTAGGAGTTTTAGTTGTAGTTTGCTTCTGATTTCTCGCTCCCATTGCTTAATATCCTTATTTAAATGGTTGTGAACTCGTTTATTTCATTCATCAATTAAAATTTGAATTTATTTCTATTTTTGTGCTTTCCTTCCTCGTGGATTCGAGAAGTCTTTGTGAGGAGTCAAGAAAAGCCTCATGGATTTGGAGTAGTTATCCTTGAGGAAGACGGTGATCGACCTCATCACGTTCATCCTTACGTCAACTTGTCTTTCAAAGTTTGCAACTTAGCTTGCACATTCATATGAATGCCCCCAATTCAGTCCATAATATGTTATGGTGCAATGCTCATACCAAGAGCTTGGGCAAAGGGACCAAGTTAAGTGTGTGGTGGGGCAGTCGACCATAAACTATATAGAATGGGGGCTTCCCTGTCGAACGGTTCACCATATTGTTAAATACAAACTCTGCTTGAGATAAGGAAAAATCCCACTACTTTGTCTTGTGACGCAGCAAAGGATGTGAGGTCGAGCACCGTCTTCCTCAGGGGAATAACCGTTCTGAATCCACAGAACTTCTCCGGACTCCTCACATATAAACCTAGAATCCACGAGGAAAAGAAAAAATAAATAATTCTAAAATATTCGAAATCAATTTATTGATGATTGAAATAAACGAGTCTACAACCCTTTAAATAGGGATACCAAGCCTTGGAAGAAGTTTATGAATTAAAATATAACTAAATCTCCCTAAATTCATAACTTACTATAAACAGCAAATTTACTATTTACAGTAAGTTTCCTATGTGACATAACCACATTATTCTCCTAATTTTTCTAAACACTTTTTGTGTTGGACACAACTCCTAAAGCCCAACTGATGAAGAGTTACACTCAAACCAAAACTGAATAAAAATAGTAAAAATGAAAATAAACAGGGAATGCGCCGTAACGATACCCGGATTAAAAGTTATGATCAATTTATGGTCCACCTTCTTTTAGTCCAACCATACTAGGAATGTATCTATGACACGTTCTACATCAGACCCCTCCACTTGAAAAATACTCGTCCTCGAGTTAATTAAGGGACTTATCTCATGATTCTCAAATAACTTCTGACGTTGATGTTTGTTAGCCCTTTTCTTATACTTGGCATTAGGCTCTTGAGCTAACACAATACATATACTCAAGCTCTCCTTGACTTGGCTAGTATGGATTAGTTCCTTTACATGGGCTTAGAAAATCTCACGTTCTTCCTAATAATGTGCGATTAGGCAGACTCGCCTCTTAGACAAGATCAATGTTGCTTTGTATAGCTCACATGGGAAGTAATTTATTAGAAAGTTCATCGAGCATAATCGTCTTGAAATCTTGCAACCTTGGTTTCAAATCCTCTAGGATGTTCAAAGGCTCCATATATTTTTTCTTTTTAACTAATGCATCTAAATCTCCTATTTCCTCATATTATTTAACGAAATCATGTTTGGGTATGAGATACTATTCCTCAACTTTAGAAGTCTTGGGTTGGTTCTTTGTTCCCGTAGGGATGATGTTTACAACCCCATGTGTAGGGTCGTGATGTAGTAATAAATCGGTAAGACCGAGGTCAAATCCACATGGACTAAACTTGTATGTATTCTGAAAATAGCTAGAACTAGAATTAGAAAAAGTTCTAAATTCAAATATGAATAATTGAAGGTAATTGTGAATAATGTAGATTAAAACTTATAAATTTAAAGGTGGGAACTAGGGTGCCAAGGATCCACTTGTAGTTATCAAGATGCTACCTTGCTTGATTCAAGGAACACAAATGGAAGTTGAGTTATATCCTATCCAATTGAAAGATAAAATAATTTAAATCAAATATAAACTTTTCATTGACCTAATTCTCAGAGGAGAATTGTGATGACTGGAAGGGATTCCATTACCCTACCATGCCCAGGAGACGATGGTGAAGAATGGGTTTTACCAATCTCACTATCTCAAAACAGGAAAAGAAGATATTCAAAGCTATCACAACATCTATTGTAATTTGAGTCACAATAAATTATAGAAAACTGAAAATATTCTCTTAATATCAAATTATAAATCAATGAAGTTCAATAAGAATAAGAATCAAAGCAAAATAAATATCCAAACACGCTACAAGTTTCACCTCTTAGCCCTAGCTAAAAGGTTTAGCTAACCACAAACATGATTGAAACTAAGTCTTTTAAACAAAGCTTGAAAAATAAACTAGGGAAGAAGAAAAATTCTTTGGCGGCTGCTCCACCCTTGTGTATGCTCTTTGAGAACTTTCCAAACCCTAGAAGATGCTTTGGAGCATCCTAGGGAGTCCTATTTATAGTTGCGGAACTCTAACTTTCGCACTGAGTTGGAAAAATTTAGAAACCACCTCAAATTTATGCACTCTGCGTAGTTTCTTAAAATAGACTTGGAGTTTAAACCACCTCAAATTTACGCACACTATGCAGTTTTCAAAAATAGACTAAAGTTTCAGAATATATTTTTTTAGGACAATTTCAAGAATATGTTTATTTTCAGGACAATTTCAGGATTCATTTTCTTCACTTTAAATTTTGATTCTCTTCATTCCTTACTTGGTTTTCTTGGATCTTTAGCATATGCATTCTTCATTAATAACTTCCAAATCTCCAAATGTTCATTTAGTAATCTTTTGAGCATTAATCTTTCTTTTGATATCAATTTCACCTTAAGTTCTCGAAATCACCTTGCATATGAAAACATGCATAATTAAATCGATTAAGCACTATCATGTTTATAAAACCAAGGTATAAATAGGGAGAAATATGTAATATTTTATACTCAACACATCCCCCAACCAGCATTTTGCTAGTCTCGAGCAAAACATTTATGTAGTGATCTTCAATCTTCAATGTTCAAATCACTTTCATAAAATAATCTTTTGTGCAATCAAGTATGAATGAGTACAATCTAAAGAAACGAGAGTGCAATTTTGAAACCTAGAGTCGAATCACACGAGTAATCAATCAAAAAGTTTCTTTATCAATCATTAAGAATATAAGTTCATATATTAAAATTTTCCAATGTGCTTAATGAATTTTATATACTTTCCATAACATACTACTATTTCATAATTTAGCCATGCTCATCACCTCAAGTTTTATTGAACAATCAAGTACTGATTCTGAACTTATCGCCTTTTCCTTCTTTTTTCAGTTTTGATTTTATATCGACGATCCTTTTTATTTATTCATTCTTTTCAGACTTTTCATTCATTTCCAGTCTTTTCATCATACATGAACTTTTTGTTGATCTTTCTATTTTTTAACTGGTTCTTTTCATCTTTTTTAAGATGGATAAAATTCTTTGGACCTAATTCTCAATATCTATCAATGATACGCATACTAATAATGAGAAAATCTAGTACAATTCACAGAAAGCAATTTGAATGTGGCTTGTGACTTAAATTAATTGACATGATATTCAAACTTCATCTTAATTAATTAAATGTAAGAATTTAGACAATAGTCTACTCAGTTGATCAAACTCCAACAATTCAAAGTTAAATCTCCATTGTATCATCATACTCAAAGCATTCTTAATTCCATAAATTATCATTTCCCAAACATGTTTTTAACTTGAAAATTTGAAAATTTTCACAAATTTTGCTCAAAATTAAGAAAACACTGATTAATTTACCTAATTTATACCCCCAACCTAAAACCTACATTGTCCTTAATGTAAAAGATATGAGCATACAATGCACATGAGACAACGAAAAGAAATGAGAAGTGATGGGAAGATAATACCTGAAGAAGGAAAATTGAAGCTTTTTCAAAGTTCTTAACATGTAAATGGGTTGACACGAAGACTAAATAAACTGAAATCAAATTATCCTAATCTTAAATCCTATGAAAGCAATAAACCAAACTACACCTTCATCAGACTAGGAGGTCAATCCTAGTACACTGGATCGATTAGAGGCATGGACATGCCCTTTGAATCAAACTTCTCAACAAATGGCTTGAGACGATGTCCATTTATTTTGAAAACATTGCCATATATGGATTCTTTATCTCGACAGCCCCATGAGGATAAACAGTAGTAACAATGAAAGGGCCGATCCAACGAGATCAAAGTTTTTCTAGAAAAAGTTGTAACCGAGAATTGTATAAAAGAACTTTTTGGCTAGATGTGAATGATTTCCGAAGGATGTTCAGATCATGAAACACCTTCATCCTCTCCTTGTAAATTTTCGAGTTCTCGTTTGCATCATTCTAAATTTCTTCGAGTTCATTCAATTGAAGTTTGTGTCACAAGCCAGCGTTGTCTAAGTTAAAAATTAGATTTTTGATAGCCCGGTAGGCTCTATATTCCAACTTTACAGGCAAGTAACAAGCTTTTCCATAGACGAGTCTAAAGGGAGACATTCCGATAGGGGTCTTAAAAGTATATGGTAAGCCCATAAAGCATCAGTCAAGTGGATTGACTAATCCTTACAGTCAGAGATAATCATTTTTTTCAAAATTTGCTTAACTTTCCTATTGAAAATCTCAGCTTGTCTGCTTGTCTGTGGGTGGTATGGAGTGCTCACCTTATGAGAGGTCATATTTCTTCATTAAGTTCTCAACTACCCTATTACAAAAGTGTGAACCTCCATCACTAATGATGGTCTGAGGTGTTCTGAATTGGGAAAGGATGTTTTCTTTTAAGAATCTAATCACCGTTTCGTGATCATTATTCGGCATGGGATCGCTTCGACCCACTTAGTGACATAGTTTACTATCAATAAATATGAATATTTCCAAAGGAATGGGGGAATGACCCCATGAAATCGATGCTTCAACAATCGAATGATTAGAATTGGGTTTAACGACATTGTTCACACTCCAAGTATAAGGTTGCGATGTAGTAATAATCTCGATAAGACCGAGGTTGAATCCACAAGGACTGAACCTTGTACGTAATTCGAAAATAACCAGAACTAGAACTAGAATAAGATGAAATCTAATAAGGAGAATTTAGGACGATA
>JAJHSJ010000001.1:99304944-99423711 GCA_021015155.1 Magnolia officinalis
AATGGAGCAGATTTCTCACGATTCACGATGGGACCCACCTTGGGGTGAGTGCTTATCCAGTGCACTTAATCTCCCGGTGCATTGAATCGAGTCAGACGGTCAGCAGGCGCTGACCCGCACAAACCCATTCGAATTCGAACTCCCGCATTGTGAACGCTCAAACAAAGCTTGCGGTTGGATCTTGTGGGCGAAAATCATGGCCCAAACAACTAATCTGGACCATCCATTAAAATCTCAAGGTCCATCTGAGCAAGACCTAGGTGACATAATCTCAAAAGATAATGAGGATGGAATCCTAGCCATTCAAACGCGGGACGAACGATCGGGTGAGAATTCTATGGGCCACACCGAAATTAATCTAAAACCGACTATTCTCGACCGATTTTTCAAGGAAATCGCAATGGACGGTGTGGATTTGTCAGCCGACACTGATCATGGGCCCCACCAACATCACAACATAAGCTGTTTACGCAGGCCCTATTTCAATGTCCGAAACCGACTGATTTTGGGGTTACCGTACACCCATAGTGATGATCGGACGGCCGATCTAGATGATCCATTGTGTAGGTGTGTCCAAAATGCCCCAAGGGACGTTGTTCTTTTAGACAGAGTCAAAGGAAGAGGGGAGTTGGGAGGCTCCGATCGTGCCGCATAAGCTTTCCTTCCTGTGCACGTGGCTACAAAAAACCTCACAAACTCTAGCAATTTCTGCACGTTTGCACTCCACTGACCGACCTGGTGCTCTTATAAAAGAGCAAGGAGAAGAAAGAAATAGAGAACCGACGGCTGAGACGTCTGAGAGAGAGAGAGAGAGAGAGAGAGAGAGAAGAGAGAGAGAGAGAGTTTTAAGAGAGAAGTGATTACTTTCTTTTATTTTATTTTTATTTTACTGTTTCCTTTTCTTATGATTTTTGTGAGAGCTAGTCCAATCATGTTGGGCTAAACCTCTTAGCTAAGGCTAAGAGGTGAAGCTTGTAGTGTGATGGGGTGATTTTACAGCTTGGATTCATGTTTATGAGCTGATTTTGATTATAGTTTGATTAATAGGAATGCTTTCAGTTTTTAATGGTTTGTTGTGACTGAAATTACAATAGATCTGTGATGGCTTTTTGTATTCATGTTCCATTATTTTGATTGTGAAGTTAGGAAGCTCTGTTGTTCACCATTGCCCCTTGTACTTGGTCGAATGATGGAATCCCTCCTAACATTCATACATCTTCCTGATTGGTTGAGGATTAGTTTAATTATGTTGTTTACTTTGTCTCATGGGCATGGTTTTGTGATGGAATTAACTATAATTCTCATACCTTTCATATCTGTAAAAACTAGATCGAATGAAGTTCAGATTGAGCTTTAATGATGTATCTTCCAACTGGATGAAGATGGGACTCGAAGTCCAGTTGAGTTCATGAATCAAGCGTAGATCTCTCTAATCTCTACAAGTGAATCCTCTGAATCCCTAGTTTCCCACATTTGAATTTTACAAGTTTTAGAGTAATATTTTACCATTATCGTCCTGAATTCTCCTTATTAGAATTCATCTTATTCTAGTTCTAGTTCTATTTCTGGTTATTTTTGGATTACGTACAAGGTTCAGTCCATGTGGATTCGACCTCAGTCTTACCGAGATTATTACTACATCACAACCCTATACTTGGGGTGTGAACAAGTTTTTGGCGCCGTTGCCGGGGATTGAGGGTTACATTTTCTGAAATTAATTAGTTTTGGGATTAGTTTAAGATTTGGGATTAGTTTAAGATTAGGATTTTTCTAACCTTAGATATTAGGTTTTGGTTTTCCTAATTTTTAGAAACTAACCTGTTTTTCTTGTTTTGTATGATTCAGACATATATTTTCTAAATTGGTTTTTAACTTAGGGACTTCAATTTGGTAACTTCTTTCCTATCCTCTCGTTCTTTCTAGATTTTTATTTCCTTTCTTTCTTTTAGGTTTAGGTTTAGAATCTGAATTGAGGGCTGCAAGTGTGTCATGCCCAAGTGACTCGTGATAACACTCGACGTTTCTTGACTGAAGGAGGATTAGTTGAGGGGTTGACTATCCATCGCAGGACTAGACACCATTTGAAATCCCCTAAGTTAATTGAAATGATGGCTAAAACCAACCTCTTCTACCCCAACCTAGGACGGAGGACATCTAGGATGAGAATGAGGTGCATAAAACACCCCCGCCTCATACTTTACGTGATTATTTACAACCGGTAGGGGTGAGTACACCCTCATGAATGGTTTTTCCTGAGAATACAGGACATATGGATATCAAGTCAGGGGTAATCCAACTCCTTCCTAAATTTCATGGGCTCGAATAAGAAAATTCATATTTACATCTGAAAGAGTTTGATGAGATTATAGCCACTTTATATTTTCCAAACAAGTCTGAGGACACAGTTAGGCTGAAACTCTTTCCCTTTTCTTTGAAAGAGAAAGCTAAGACGTGGTTACATTCACTACGTCTTATATCTATTGGCACATAAAATGATATGCAAAGGGAGTTCATAAAGAATTCTTTCCACATCATAAAACGAACACCCTTAGAAAATCAATCATGAACTTTGCACAAAAGAAGATAAAATATTCTTCCAATGTTGGAAAAGGTTCAAGGATCTTGTCAGTTCATGCCCACAACACAGTTTTTAAATGTGGCGCATTAACATTTTTCTATGATAGACTGACATCTTCTATGCACCAATTGGTTGAGACAATGTGTAATGGGGAATTCATGAATAAAAATGTCGATGATGTGTTGGACTACTTAGACTTGCTGAAAACGCACAATCATGAGACACATACCGAAAATCAAGTACCACTTCTAGGCCCACTCAATCAAAGGAAAGGGGTAGAATATACCTTCTGAAAGAGGATGATGATATCAATGCTAAAGTGACTAATCTCATAAGGAAATTCGAGGCCATGGAATCAAATAAAGATAAGGGTAAGGAAGTTGTTTGCGGTATTTGTGGTTGTAACAGTTACACAAACTGAAAAGTGTCCAATTATATCTGCCTTTTAAGAGGTACTACTGACTGAGCAATCAAATGCCGTAAATAATTATCAAAGACCTTTCAATGGAGCTACCTCTAATACATACAATCCCAGTTGGAGAAATCATCCAAACTTCATTTGGAGGATGGACAAATGGCTACTCCTCAAGGTTTCTTCAATCAAACTCTAAATCAAGAGAAACCTCAAGAGGATCTGGTTCAAAAACATATTTGATACAAGAGCTACTTAATCAGAATTTGGCACAAGCGTTCCATAATATCCATACAGTACTAGGAACGCTTGCGTTGTCTATTCAAAGGATAGAGTCACAATTAACAAGTGGAGGAAAGAGGATGCTTCCTGCTCAACCTCTCCCTAATCCTAAACTGCAATATGAAATAAGTGACCCTAGCTCTTCAAATCAGATACAACAAGCTAAATCCATCATCATTCTTAGGAGTGAGAAGATAATTGACAAAACCATTCCGGTCAGGGCTGAAAAGCCTATGGACCCGGAAGTATACAAAGAAGATGAATCTAGCCATGTCCCACTAGAGGTAGAACCAGAACCTCAAGGGAAGCCGGTTGCTCCAATTCCCCAACGGTTGGTTGCAGAAAGACCTCTTTGTAACTCTCAGGATATTCTAGAGGTGTTGAAACAAGTGAAGGTCAACATTCCTCCACTCGATACCGTAAAATAAATACCTTCATTGCCAAATTCCTGAAAGTTTTGTGTATGACCAAAAGACGGCAGAATATTTAAAAGAAAATCTTTTTGACTGAGAAAGTGAGTGTCATCCTAAAGCAAGATGTACCGTAGAAATTCAAGGATCTTGGTAGCCCAACCATATTATGTGTAATCGGGAAGTATCGAATTGAGCACGCTCTTCTTGACTTAGGAGTGAGCGTCAATCTAATTCCCTACTCAGTATACAAACAGTTAGGTTTGGATGAATTAAAACCCACCCTAACCACACCATAACTTGCTGATCACTCCGTTCATATACCAAGAGGGATAATTGAGGATATGTTGGTCCATGTCGATAGATTTTATAACCATATATAGATTTTATTATCCTGGATCCCGAACCCATCAGTAACATGAGCACTCAAATTCCCGTCATTCTTGGTCGCCCATTCCTTACCACTTCAAACGTAATTATCAATTGCAGGAATGATGTCATGACGATGTCTTACGGGAATATGACAATGAAGTCAAACATACTTTTCAATACATGCAGACGGTTAGAGGATGATGACGATTTTCACGATATTAACATGATTGACACTTTCGTGGACTATAGGACACCTTTGACTTTATCCTCTGACTCTCTAGAGACGTGCCTAGCCCCTCCCATGATTTTGATGATGATATGATTAGGGAGACATGTGCCATGTTGGATGCTGCACCGTACTTGAAGTTAACCGATGGAGGCCACAATTTGAAGAGTTGCCCCAAACTAATGATGTGCCTCTATCGTCTAACCTCAAGCCATTGAAGCTTAACTTAAAACCTTTGCCCTCTGATTTGAAATATACATATTTAAGTCAAGATGAGACATACCCAGTAGTGATTTTTGCCCACCTAGCGAAAGAACAAGAGAGTATGCTCATATCTACTTTCATTGAGCATAAGGGAACCCTTGGTCGATTCGATTTGGACCTCAAGGAATTGACCCCTCGATTTGTACTCATTGCATTTATCTTGAGGATAATGCGAAGACCTCTCGGCAATCACAACTAGATTAAATCCAAACATGAAAGTAATGGTTAAGGCCGAGGTTCTTAAACTATTAGATGTAGGTATCATATACTCTATATCTAATAGTCAATGGGTGAGTCCAACTCAGGTTGTTCCTAAGAAGTCCAGGATCATTGTAGCCAATGCCAATAATGAACTTGTGCCAAGTAGAGTTACTACTGGTTGGAGAACGTGCATTGACTATAGGAAGTTGAATATCGTTACGAGGAAGGACCACTTTCTTTTGCCCTTTATTGATCAGATATTGGAAAGGTTAGTCATTCTTATTACTGTTTCCTTGACGAGTATTCGGGCTACAATCAGATAGAGATAGCCCCTGAAGATCAGGAAAATACCACATTTACATGTCCCTACGACACCTTTGCTTACCGAAGGATGCCATACGGACTATGTAATGCCCCTGCCACCTTTCAACGATATATGAGGAGTATCTTTTCTAACATGACGGGGCAATATCTAGAGCTCTTCATAGACGATTTCTCTATCGTCAGTCCATCTTTTAGCGAGTGCTTAGAAAGTCTTAAATGTGTGTTGAAAAGATGTGACGAAAAGAACTTGATACTTAATTAGGAGAAGTGTCATTTCATGGTTTATAAGGGAATTGTCGTTAGACATATTATCTCGTCCAAAGGAATCGAGGTGGATAAGGCAAAAATCGATCTTATCTCTAACCTACCTCCACCCAAGAACAAACGGGACATGCGATCTTTCTTAGGATACGCTGGGTTTTACAGAAGATTCATAAAGGACTTTAGTCTCATCTCTCGTCTTCTATGTAATCTACTTCAAAAGGATGCACCATACGAGTGGACTGAGCCATATCAGGAAGCTTTCACTAAGCTTTCACTAAGCTTAAAGGCATGTCAGGAAACTTTCACTAAGCTTAAAGGCATGTTGACCAATGCACCTATCATACAGGCATCCGACTGTAGCATTCCTTTTGAACTTATGTGCGACGCGTTCGATTATGCTCTTGGGGCGGTTCTAGGCTAAAGAAAAGATAAGAAACCCTACATTATTCATTATCCAAGTAAGACTCTAAATCCTGCCCAAGTGAATTACTTGACTACGGAAAAGGAACTCTTGGCCATAGTGTTCGCTTTGGACAAATTTAGGTCTTACTTGATCGAATCCAAAATCATTATTTACACAGATCATGCGGCGCTCAATTATCTTCTGTCTAAGAATGATGCTAAGCCCCGCCTGATAAGATGGATCCTCCTACTCCAGGAATTTGACCTAAAAATAAAAAATGAAAAGGGAGTAGAGAACATAGTGGCTGACCATCTTTCAAGCCTTAATCCCTCTAATTCCCTTGAGACGACACATATCAATGACATGTTCCCTGACGAACAGTTGTTCAGAGTCTCCCATTCACCTTGGTTTGCTGATATCACTAATTATCTTGCCACAGGTTTCATACCGACACATTGGACCGTGCAAGATAAGAAGATATTTTTCACAGAGGTGCGCAACTTTTTCTAGGATGATCCATATTTGTTTAAATATTGCCCAGACCAACGATGATAAGCATCAAAGAGTCATCTCCTTTTATCACTCACATGCCTGTGGTGGTCACTTTTCTGCTACCACGACCAAGATTCTGCAGTGTGGCTTTTACTGGCCCACTATGTTCAGGGATATTCATGAGTTTTGCAAATCTTGTGAGTGTTGTCAAAAATTGAGAGCATTATCCCGTCGAAATATGATGTCATTGAATCTCATTCTTATCATAGAGGCATTTGATTGTTGGGGCATCGATTTCATGGGACCATTCCCCCTATCTTTTAGAAATCTACATATTTTAATCGCTATAGACTATGTCACTAAATGGGTTGAAGCGATTCCGTGTCAGAATAATTACCATCGTATGGTCATTAAATTCCTACAAGAGAACATCCTTTCCTGATTCGGAATGCCTCGCGCTATCATTAGTGATGGGGGATCACATTTTTATAATATACCATTTGAGAGCTTAATGAAGAAATATGGTATCTCTCATAAAGTGAGCACCCCATACCACCCACAGACAAGTGGGCAAGCTGAGATTTTCAATAGGGAGATCAAACACATTTTAGAGAAAACGGTTAACCCTGACCGTAAGGATTGGTCAATCCGATTAACCGATGCCTTATGGGCTTACCGTACTGCTTTTAAAACCCCTATTGGAATGTCTCCCTTTAGACTGGCCTATGGGAAGGCTTGTCACTTGCCTGAGGAGTTGGAACATAGAGCTTACTAGGAGATTAAAAATCTAAATTTCAATCTGGATAACGCTGGCTCGCTACGCAAACTCAATTGAATGAACTCGAAGAAATACGGAATAACGCGTACGAGAACTCAAGAATTTACAAGGACAGGATGAAGGCGTTTCATGACCAATATATTCTACGGAAATCATTCACGCCTGGTCAGAAAGTCCATTTGTATAATTCTCGGTTACGTCTCTTTCTGGGTAAGCTTCGATCTCGATGGACCGGCCCTTTTGCCGTTATTAATGTTTATCCTCATGGGGCTGTCGAGATTCGGAACCCAGACAATGGCAATGAGTTTAAAGTGAATGGACATCGCCTAAAGCCATTTGTCGAGAAATTTGATGCAGAGGACATGTCCATGTCTCTGACTGATCCTGTTTACCAGGATTGATCTCCTAGTCTAATGGAGGTATAAGTAGGTTTATTGCTTTCACAGGACTAGGGTAATTTGCTTTCTACATTGTTTTAGGATAGTTTGCTTTTGTTGGTTTCTCTCTCTTGCGCTGACTTGCTTTCATGCTAAGGTCTTTGTGGAAAAACCTCTTGATTCTTTCATCCAGGCACTATCTTTCCATCACTCCTCTTTTACTTTCGTTGTTCTGTGTGCATTGCATGCTTATTTCTTTTACATTGAGGACAATATAGATTTTAGGTTCGGAGTGGGCGATTAGGTCACCTAATCAGTGTTTTCTCGGTCTTGAGAAAATTTTGTGAAATTTTGTGAAAATTTTTCTGAAAATTCTTGTGAATTCGAATTGATTTTGACGATCATCATTGATTTAGAATTATAAGTACAGTGTAACACCTCGTATAGCAGTGGGCCATCAAACCTTGATCAAAACTGACCTTTAGGTGGGCCAACATCCCAGGAACTCATATGCACAAGTGGATTATGGCTATGCAAACTAATCAGGGAGAAATCAGTGGTACGAGAGACCCTGATGGCAAGTGTTTCCGCCTGCTCTTTTTAACCGCAGGCTAATCTTTGGGATTAGCAGTGGAAGGGTCTGGAAATGAGAACGGCTATAAGTAGCTGCATTTTAGGGTGACTCCCAAGACAGATAGCAAAGGAAAAGAAAGGAAAAAGGAAGAGAGAGTTTGTGAGGGAGAGTGGGCGCCGCTGGGCGGGTTGCTGGTTCGGTAGCAACTCAACTCAGTTGAGTCGCTCAGTTCTGAGAGAAAACTGGGAGAGAGAAGGGAGGTAGTGAGAGAGCGAGGGAGAAGGAAAGGAAGGTGGTCTGCTACTGGAATGAGTTCCCAGCAGGCCCCGTTTCACGTCACTCAGATCTCCAGCCAACTCAGCACTTGAAACCGAGTCTGAGGTTATCGATCGTCCCGAGCATTCCGTCAGCAACTAAGGATTTCCCCAAATTAGGTAACCTCCAACGCTCATTCCTCTTCTGCTGATGAACGTCCCCGTTTGGGTTGGCTACTCCTACCGTCACCTCAACTCAGTTACGAGTTGGGTGACTCAGCTCCATTCCAGCACTATTCCAATGTGCCAAATCCGAACTGCCTCCATGGCAGTGGCTATTTTTCCTGCTAGAACTGGGACCGACACTGTGAGTCGTGCTCTAGGTTACCCGTTGTAGAAGGTTGCAAGGTGGCTCTACCGAGTCAGCGACTCAGGAATCGGTCAGGTGGATGGATCCCAACTCAGTTGGGCTTGGAGACCATATTGCTTGGTTAAACCTAGTTAGGGGCAACCCAAGGCTTGCTCGATTAAGGGCTGATCCAACCGTTTTTTCCATTGGGCCAGCTCACGGTTCAATGGCGGACTGATGCGACCAGTTCACCTAAATGGGTCGACCCGGTTTTCATTAATAGACTAGCTCGGTCAGTCCTCCCTACCGAGTCAGGGGACTTCAATCGACTGTATATGATATGAGCAACATTAGATTTAATTAAATCATAAATCAGGCCCTCTAGTAGACTAGATCCTTGAGATCACTCAACTCACTGCAGATTAAAAGTCCCGACTGAGTCAACTCAGTCTCAACTCACTAGTATTGTGACAATTCCTTCAGGTACAATCCACTACTACTTTACCTTTGAAGGCACTCCTACTTGCAAGCTATTCAATCAAGATCCTTACACCCACATCTCACGACAAGAGGGACCTCTAATCTAGGTGAGGAGCATCCCCTATAGCCTCTTCCTTTCGCTAATTTTCATATGGATTAAATCTCTAATGTATAGAATCATTGATTCCTAGCTATTGTGACTTTCTTGGATTAATCATTTTAATGTCATATTTCCTTAAAATTATGTGCATGATATATTGTCTTATAAACTCTATGTCACATTTATAATTATTTGCCTATGAATATAACATTGTTAGACATATTAAGAAAAGAAAGCTTCTACACTAGATTATCTGTGAATTGGGTAGTGAAATATTACCTTCATGACTTTCTATATTATCTAATCTCTAATTTAGTTGGCACTATCATGTGAATAGTTCTTAAGAGATGGCAAATGTGAATTTGTTTACATATAGTGTACAAAGGGATGATGGGAACTCCATCTTTCATAATTATTACTGTTTTGCTATGAGACAAAATTCCTCGTCATCTTTAATTCATGAATATAACTCTAATGAGTTTGACTTGAGCTTTACAAACTTCTATTTCATTATGCATTGTGAGTAGTATGGAGAAGGATTATGGGAAGGGTCCTTAAGAGACATAGAAGGACTCTTAGATAATTCAAATGATATGACCTCGCTTGTAAATGTACATGATATGTGGAGAGCCCTCCTTGAATGTAAAGAAATTATGGAAATTCATGTGGAATGTATAGTATGATGTTTCCTATTTGAAAATTGAAAGTCATTCTTATTCTATCAATGTAATGTATATATGTGTCCTGGTGCATAACATTCACGCATGACATGTGAGCTTTTCCGAGTGCTTAATGTAAGCCACATTCTGCTCGATTTACTGTAGATCAGTTGAATGACCAGAATTGTGCATTTGAGTCACTTTGGGTGCTTTTATTTTACATGAGGCTTTTCCGGGATTTTTACTCCTCCTCGGGCATACCCCGGGTATTTTTCTAGGAGATCGTCCTTGGGCGCACTCACCTTCATGGCCTTTTTCAGGTAATCTACATACCACGGGCGGTCTTTTATTTTAACAGCTGGATTGCATATCGAAATCTATGACTTGAGCATACATTCATACACGCATACATTCATTTATAATTTCATGATCAGTCACCTTGTAATTTGAATATGTTGTATATGTATTGTATTGCCCTGTGAATTATATACGAATTGTTAATCTATTTTGGAATGATGTGTTATGGTTGAATCTATGAGGGAAATTTCCACTGAGTTTTCACTTACCCAATAGTGCAGTTGCACCAAATAGATGCAGGATTGATAACAGATGGAGACCCCTAGAATGAGATTCCACGGACGACTGAGGTAGAGATTGGCAATGAGGGCCTTTATGTCGATGTAGTTGAGCCGTTGGAGCTCAACTAATATTTTAGGATTTACATATTTTCATGTTTCGAACTTTGCATCGCATTTGAATTGTAATAAAATATTTTCCCTGTTATGGGATTTCATTTTACTCCCATATACTTGTATTGAACTTCCTTACTATTACTATGGATGTTCTGGTTTACATGGCAATTATCTTGATTTACATTATGAGGTTTACGACTATTTAGATGCATGTTAGTCCACTTCATGACGTAATACTCGGGTTCTCTATGAGAACCGACTATCCTCGGGTTTCGAGGACCAGGGCAACTGTTTTCACCACAGGTTTGCTCCCTAAAGGTGAAGATTTGATACCCATCCTTGGTGTTACTTTTAATGAAAAAATCAAAAACTGGAAGAATAAAAGAATGATCTATGAGGAAAGTTTTGGTTTAGGTTTTGGTTGTTATGAATTCTCTTGATGGTTACCAATGATATCATAAAATAGAGAAGTGACTCTTAATGTTGATAAGCCGAGATTACACTTTACACCCATGGAACTCAATGTTTAGGATTTTTATAGTCGATGGATTAATACTTTGAACTTGACTATAAAGTTTACCATGTGCTTACGTCCAGGAGAAATTAATGTTCAATATTCATGAATCTTAGACTTCTAGTATATGGATCGTTTTAAAAATAACTCGAGTTTATAGAAATTGTCCTGTAATTCTTAGCTTATTTTTTGCATACTTTGCTTGGGACTAGCAAAATGCTAGTTAGGAGTTGTGTTGAGGGTCAAATATTGCATATTAGACCCCATTTATTACCTGAGTTTATAAGCATGATACCGTTTAACACTCTATTTTAATCATGTTTGTGATGCAATATGTATTTATGAGCATGAACTACAAAATGGTACTAAAAGCATGGATTTAACACTCATAAAATCACTAAGGCAATGGATGGACCCCAGGGGACTAAGATCGAAGAAAGTACATGTCAGAAAGCTGAGGAAATAAGGTCATTCACATTACACAGGCCTGAAAAGCGTCTGGAATGCAAGATCACAGGGTTCCCACCATCTGTTCGACTCGAAACTTCATGTATGTCCTGAGGACCATAAATTAATCGTACACGTCAAATTTCATGCATTGGATCCCTGTGGAAGTGGCCCAACGGACAAATCAGCCCATAAATCCCTCATCTGAGGCCCACCTGATATCTGGATATGCTTCAATTTCGATATCAACTTGTTAATTGGGATGATAAAACAGATGAATGGAGCGGATTTCTCATGAACATCATGATGGGACCCACCTTGGGGTGAGTGCGCATCCAGCGCACCTAATCTCCTGGTGCATTGAATCGAGTCAGATGGTCAACAGGCGCTGACACGCACAAACCCATTCAGATTCGGACTCCCGCATTGTGAATGCTCAAACAGAGCTTGTGGTTGGATCTTGTGCGTCCATCTGAGCAAGACCTAGGTGATAGAATCTCAAAAGATAATGAGGATGGAATCCTAGCCGTTCAAACGCATGATGAATGGTCGGGTGAGAATTCCGTGGGCCACACCAAAATCAATCTAAAACCGACTATTCTCGACCGGTTTTTCGAGGAGAGCGAAATGGACAGTGTGGATTTGTCAGCCGACACTGATCATGGGCCCCACCAACGTCACAGTGTAAGCTGTTTATGCAGGCCCTGTTTCAGCATCTGAAACCAACTGATTTTGGGGTTATTGTACACCTATAGTGATGATCGGACGGCCGATCTAGACCGTCCATCGTGTTGGCTTGTCCAAAATGCCCCAAGGGACGTTGTTCTTTTGGACAGAATCAAAGGAAGAGGGGAGTTGGGAGGCTCCATAAGCTTTCCTTCCTGCGCACATGGCTGCGAAAAACCTCACCGACTCCAACAATTTTTGCACGTTCGCACTCCACCGACCGACCTAGTGCACTTATAAAAGAGCAAGGAGAAGAAAGAAATAGAGAACTGATGGCTGAGACGTGTGTGTGTGTGTGTGTGTGTGTGTGTGTGTGAGAGAGAGAGAGAGAGAGAGAGAGAGAGAGAGAGAGAGTTTTAAGAGAGAAGTTGTGATTTCTTTATTTTATTTATTTTTATTTTACTGTTTCCTTTTCTTATGATTTTTGTGAGAGCTAGTCCAATCATGTTGGGCTAAACCTCTTAGCTAGGGCTAAGAGGTGAAGCTTGTTGCGTGATGGGGTGATTTTATGACTTGGATTCATGTTTATGAACTGATATTGATTATAGTTTAATTAATAGGAATGCTTTCAGTTTTTAATGGTTTGTTGTGACTGAAATTACAATGGATCTGCGATGGCTTTATGTATTCCTGTTCCATTGTTTTGATTGTGAAGTTAGGAAGCTCTGTTGTTCACCATTGCCCCTTAGACATGGTTGGATGATGGAATCCCTCCTAACATTCATACATCTTCCTGATTGGTTGAGGATTAGTTTAATTTTGTTGTTTACTTTGTCTTGTGGGCATGGTTTTGTGATGGAATTAACTCTAATTCTCATACCTTTCATCTCTTTGAAAACTAGATCAAAGGAAGTTCAGATTGAGCTTTAGTGATGTATATTCCCACTGGATGAAGATGGGACTTAAAGTCCAATTGAGTTCATGAATCAAGCATAGATCTCCCTGATCTCTACAAGTGGATCCTCTGAATCCCTAGTTTCCCACCTTTGAATTCTACAAGTTTTAGAGTAATATTTCACCATTATCGTCCTAAATTCTCCTTATTAGATTTCATCTTATTCTAGTTCTAGTTCTGGTTATTTTCGAATTACGTACAAGGTTCAGTCCTTGTGGATTCAACCTCGGTCTTATCGAGATTATTACTACATCGCAACCTTATACTTGGAGTGTGAACAATGTCGTTAAACCCAATTCTAATCATTCGATTGTTGAAGCATCGATTTCATGGGGTCATTCCCCCATTCCTTTGGAAATATTCATATTTATTGATAGTAAACTATGTCACTAAGTGGGTCGAAGCGATCCCATGCCGGAATAATGATCACGAAACGGTGATTAGATTCTTAAAAGAAAACATCCTTTCCCAATTCAGAACACCTCAGACCATCATTAGTGATGGAGGTTCACACTTTTGTAATAGGGTAGTTGAGAACTTAATGAAGAAATATGACCTCTCATAAGGTGAGCACTCCATACCACCCACAGACAAGCAGACAAGCTGAGATTTTCAATAGGAAAGTTAAGCAAATTTTGAAAAAAATGATTATCTCTGACTGTAAGGATTAGTCAATCCACTTGACTGATGCTTTATGGGCTTACCATATACTTTTAAGACCCCTATCGGAATGTCTCCCTTTAGACTCGTCTATGGAAAAGCTTGTTACTTGCCTGTAAAGTTGGAATATAGAGCCTACCGGGCTATCAAAAATCTAATTTTTAACTTAGACAACGCTGGCTTGTGACACAAACTTCAATTGAATGAACTCGAAGAAATTTAGAATGATGCAAACGAGAACTCGAAAATTTACAAGGAGAGGATGAAGGTGTTTCATGATCTGAACATCCTTCGGAAATCATTCACATCTAGCCAAAAAGTTCTTTTATACAATTCTCGGTTACAACTTTTTCTAGAAAAACTTTGATCTCGTTGGATCGGCCCTTTCATTGTTACTACTGTTTATCCTCATGGGGCTGTCGAGATAAAGAATCCATATATGGCAATGTTTTCAAAATAAATGGACATCGTCTCAAGCCATTTGTTGAGAAGTTTGATTCAAAGGGCATGTCCATGCCTCTAATCGATCCAGTGTACTAGGATTGACCTCCTAGTCTGATGAAGGTGTAGTTTGGTTTATTGCTTTCATAGGATTTAAGATTAGGATAATTTGATTTCAGTTTATTTAGTCTTCGTGTCAACCCATTTACATGTTAAGAACTTTGAAAAAGCTTCATTTTCCTTCTTCAGGTATTATCTTCCCATCACTTCTCATTTCTTTTCGTTGTCTCATGTGCATTGTATGCTCATATCTTTTACATTAAGGACAATGTAGGTTTTAGGTTGGGGGTATAAATTAGGTAAATTAATCAGTGTTTTCTTAATTTTGAGCAAAATTTGTGAAAATTTTCAAATTTTCAAGTTAAAAACATGTTTGGGAAATGATAATTTATGGAATTAAGAATGCTTTGAGTATGATGATACAATGGAGATTTAACTTTGAATTGTTGGAGTTTGATCAACTGAGTAGACTATTGTCTAAATTCTTACATTTAATTAATTAAGATGAAGTTTGAATATCATGTCAATTAATTTAAGTCACAAGCCACATTCAAATTGCTTTCTGTGAATTGTACTAGATTTTCTCATTATTAGTATGCGTATCATTGATAGATATTGAGAATTAGGTCCAAAGAATTTTATCCATCTTAAAAAAGATGAAAAGAACCAGTTAAAAAATAGAAAGATCAACAAAAAGTTCATGTATGATGAAAAGACTGGAAATGAATGAAAAGTCTGAAAAGAATGAATAAATAAAAAGGATCGTCGATATAAAATCAAAACTGAAAAAAGAAGGAAAAGGCGATAAGTTCAGAATCAGTACTTGATTGTTCAATAAAACTTGAGGTGATGAGCATGGCTAAATTATGAAATAGTAGTATGTTATGGAAAGTATATAAAATTCATTAAGCACATTGGAAAATTTTAATATATGAACTTATATTCTTAAATGATTGATAAAGAAACTTTTTGATTGATTACTCGTGTGATTCGACTCTAGGTTTCAAAATTGCACTCTCGTTTCTTTAGATTGTACTCATTCATACTTGATTGCACAAAAGATTATTTTATGAAAGTGATTTGAACATTGAAGATTGAAGATCACTACATAAATGTTTTGCTCGAGACTAGCAAAATGCTGGTTGGGGGATGTGTTGAGTATAAAATATTACATATTTCTCCCTATTTATACCTTGGTTTTATAAACATGATAGTGCTTAATCGATTTAATTATGCATGTTTTCATATGCAAGGTGATTTCGAGAACTTAAGGTGAAATTGATATCAAAAGAAAGATTAATGCTCAAAAGATTACTAAATGAACATTTGGAGATTTGGAAGTTATTAATGAAGAATGCATATGCTAAAGATCCAAGAAAACCAAGTAAGGAATGAAGAGAATCAAATTTAAAGTGAAGAAAATGAATCCTGAAATTGTCCTGAAAATAAACATATTCTTGAAATTGTCCTAAAAAAATATATTCTGAAACTTTAAGTCTATTTTTGAAAACTGCATAGTGTGCGTAAATTTGAGGTGGTTTAAACTCCAAGTCTATTTTAAGAAACTACGCAGAGTGCATAAATTTGAGGTGGTTTCTAAATTTTTCCAACTCAGTGCGAAAGTTAGAGTTCCGCAACTATAAATAGGACTCCCTAGGATGCTCCAAAGCATCTTCTAGGGTTTGGAAAGTTCTCAAAGAGCATACACAAGGGTGGAGCAGCCGCCAAAGAATTTTTCTTCTTCCCTAGTTTATTTTTCAAGCTTTGTTTAAAAGACTTAGTTTCAATCATGTTTGTGGTTAGCTAAACCTTTTAGCTAGGGCTAAGAGGTGAAACTTGTAGCGTGTTTGGATATTTATTTTGCTTTGATTCTTATTCTTATTGAACTTCATTGATTTATAATTTGATATTAAGAGAATATTTTCAGTTTTCTATAATTTATTGTGACTCAAATTACAATAGATGTTGTGATAGCTTTGAATATCTTCTTTTCCTGTTTTGAGATAGTGAGATTGGTAAAACCCATTCTTCACCATCGTCTCCTGGGCATGGTAGGGTAATGGAATCCCTTCCAGTCATCACAATTCTCCTCTGAGAATTAGGTCAATGAAAAGTTTATATTTGATTTAAATTATTTTATCTTTCAATTGGATAGGATATAACTCAACTTCCATTTGTGTTCCTTGAATCAAGCAAGGTAGCATCTTGATAACTACAAGTGGATCCTTGGCACCCTAGTTCCCACCTTTAAATTTATAAGTTTTAATCTACATTATTCACAATTACCTTCAATTATTCATATTTGAATTTAGAACTTTTTCTAATTCTAGTTCTAGCTATTTTCAGAATACATACAAGTTTAGTCCATGTGGATTTGACCTCGGTCTTACCGATTTATTACTACATCACGACCCTACACATGGGGTTGTAAACATCATCCCTACGGGAACAAAGAACCAACCCAAGACTTCTAAAGTTGAGGAATAGTATCTCATACCCAAACATGATTTCGTTAAATAATATGAGGAAATAGGAGATTTAGATGCATTAGTTAAAAAGAAAAAATATATGGAGCCTTTGAACATCCTAGAGGATTTGAAACCAAGGTTGCAAGATTTCAAGACGATTATGCTCGATGAACTTTCTAATAAATTACTTCCCATGTGAGCTATACAAAGCAACATTGATCTTGTCTAAGAGGCGAGTCTGCCTAATCGCACATTATTAGGAAGAACGTGAGATTTTCTAAGCCCATGTAAAGGAACTAATCCATACTAGCCAAGTCAAGGAGAGCTTGAGTATATGTATTGTGTTAGCTCAAGAGCCTAATGCCAAGTATAAGAAAAGGGCTAACAAACATCAACGTCAGAAGTTATTTGAGAATCATGAGATAAGTCCCTTAATTAACTCGAGGACGAGTATTTTTCAAGTGGAGGGGTCTGATGTAGAACGTGTCATAGATACATTCCTAGTATGGTTGGACTAAAAGAAGGTGGACCATAAATTGATCATAACTTTTAATCCGGGTATCGTTACGGCGCATTCCCTGTTTATTTTCATTTTTACTATTTTTATTCAGTTTTGGTTTGAGTGTAACTCTTCATCAGTTGGGCTTTAGGAGTTGTGTCCAACACAAAAAGTGTTTAGAAAAATTAGGAGAATAATGTGGTTATGTCACATAGGAAACTTACTGTAAATAGTAAATTTGCTGTTTATAGTAAGTTATGAATTTAGGGAGATTTAGTTATATTTTAATTCATAAACTTCTTCCAAGGCTTGGTATCCCTATTTAAAGGGTTGTAGACTCGTTTATTTCAATCATCAATAAATTGATTTCGAATATTTTAGAATTATTTATTTTTTCTTTTCCTCGTGGATTCTAGGTTTATATGTGAGGAGTCCGGAGAAGTTCTGTGGATTCAGAACGTTATTCCCCTGAGGAAGACGGTGCTCGACCTCACATCCTTTGCTGCGTCACAAGACAAAGTAGTGGGATTTTTCCTTATCTCAAGCAGAGTTTGTATTTAACACATATGGTGAACCGTTCGACAGGGAAGCCCCCATTCTATATAGTTTATGGTCGACTGCCCCACCACACACTTAACTTGGTCCCTTTGCCCAAGCTCTTGGGTATGAGCATTGCACCATAACATATTATGGACTGAATTGGGGGCATTCATATGAATGTGCAAGCTAAGTTGCAAACTTTGAAAGACAAGTTGACGTAAGGATGAACGTGATGAGGTCGATCACCGTCTTCCTCAAGGATAACTACTCCAAATCCATGAGGCTTTTCTTGACTCCTCACAAAGACTTCTCGAATCCACGAGGAAGGAAAGCACAAAAATAGAAATAAATTCAAATTTTAATTGATGAATGAAATAAACGAGTTCACAACCATTTAAATAAGGATATTAAGCAATGGGAGCGAGAAATCAGAAGCAAACTACAACTAAAACTCCTAGAATTCGCAACTTACTATTTATAAACGGTTGTGATGTTTACTAGTGCGCAAAGTTTTCAGCCAAAAATAGTAAGTGTCCTATTTGGCTTCACTAAGGTATTCTCCTAATTATTCTAAGCTCTTTTCACATTGGGCGCAACTCCTAAAGCCCAACAGATGAAGAGTTATAATCAAACTAAAACTTACTATTTATAGTAAAAACAAAATTAAAATAGGAAACGACCGTTGATCTGGGGGTATTTCACAAATCCAACTTACGCAACCTAGCATAGCAAGGTTGGGTGGCTAAAGTAGCTCGTTTTACACAGAAATCATATATTTTACGCCCAATAACTCATTCTGGATTACGATATACGCCCGATCTAAGGTCTGACGATCTGGATCACTTCTGTCGTCGACCGGGCCTTTTTTGATCCATCTTGGCCATGAAACTGTCCGCGATCCGCTCTACATCAGTCCCCTCCACTTCAAAAGAACTCTTCCTCGAGTTCTCTCCTGCTCTAGTTCATGATACTCGGTCAGGTCCGCGTCGTTGAAAGTCCGTGAGATCGTCATGTCATCTGGAATATCAACAACGTAAGCGTTGTCATTGATCTTAAGGATGATTGGTACCGATCCAATATTCTTATTCTTTAATTTGTTATACATTCTGGTTGGAAATCTCTCTTTGTGTAGATGGACCATAACATGATCGCCCACCTCAAACACTTTTTATTGTCGATGCTTGTCTGCTTGTTCTTTGTACTTCTCGTTCGAGGCATTTAGCTTGGTCTGCACTTCCGCATGGATGCCTATAATCCTGTCTGTCATATGTTCTATTGCAATGCTCATGCCTAGGAGCTTGGGCAGAGGGACCAAATCAATTGTGTGGCGAGGCACTCATCCATACATAATATAAACAGTGATTTCCTTATCGAGTGATTCACCATGTTGTTGAATGCAAACTCTGCTTGAGACAAGGAAAAATATGATTGCTTCAATTTTTCTCCTAAAATACAGCGAAGGAGGTATGATTCACAACCTCAGTCTGGTCATCAGTCTGTGGGTGGTAGACACTGCTAGTGTATCGAATAGAGTCCATAAAGTCTGTCAAAAGTAGCTAATGAACTTCGTATCACGATCAAAAGTAATGGCCTTGGGGACCTCGTGTAGCCGTACGACATCCCTGAATAATAGATTCACCACGTGTGTTGTATCGAGGGTCTTCTTGCATGGGATAAAGTGCGTCATCTTGGAAAAACGATCTACTACCACAAACACCAAATCGATGCCACGTTGTATTCATGGGAGACTAAGCATGAAGTCCATAGATAAATCCTCCTGAAGACCGTCAAACACAGGTAACGAGGTGTAGAGGTCCGTATTTTAAAATTGCCCCTTAGAGGTCTGACAAACATGACGATGTTGTACGACTTTTTCCACATTACGTACCAATTACGACCAGTAATACCGCTCTTCCACAAGAGCTCGCGTCTTGTCTCACCCAAGGTGTCTATTGAGGCTACCTCCATGTAGCTCCCGAATAATCTGTTCACTTACAGAACTTTGGGGAATGCACAATCGATTCCCTTTGAAGAGGAAATCGTCCTGTATATGAAGGTCATTGGGATGACCTTCTTAGCACTTCATCAAATAATCTTTGAAGTCCTCATCCTTGGCATATAGCTCCTTTAGATAATTGAAGCTGACCACCTCATTGCTCATCATAATAAGTATTAATGCACGATAGTCAAGTGCATCAGCTACCTTATTCTGCTGCCCTAACTGGTGCTTTAGAACGAACGTGAATTTCTAAAAAAACGTAACCCATCTAACATGCACACGATTCAAGTTAGTCTGACTATTAATAAACTTTAATGCTTGATGGTCGGTGTATAGAATAAATTCTATTTGAATCAAATAATGTCACCAATGTCACAGCGCCTGATCAACTGCGTACAACTCAAGCTCATACGTCGACCACTTCTTTTGAGCTTCGCTGAGCTTCTCGCTGTAGAAGGCTACCGGCCTACCTTCTTATGATAATACTCCTCCAATTCTGACATATGAAGCGTCACATTCAACCTCAAATAGCTTGTCGAAATTAGGAAGCAACAAGACCGGTGTTGTGGACAAACGATGTTTGATCTCATGAAAGCTCTTGCCAGCTTCATCAGTCCACTGAAACTGTTCCTTTTTCATGCAATATGTAATAGGCCTGACTATTGTGCTAAAGTTTCACACAAATCGATGATAGAAGGTCGTCAACCCGTGAAAACTCCTCATCTCATGAATGTTTGTCGGGATCGATCATTCTCTAATGGCTCGCACCTTTCATCGTCCATATGGATGCCCGTGGACGTTATAACAAATCTTAGGAACAATAAGTTGTCCGTTAAAAAACTAAACTTCTTCAAGCTGAGGTACAACTTGTTAATTTGTAGGACCTGCAGCACCTGCCTAAGATGTTTCCTGTGCTCTGTGTCATCCTAGTTATATATCAGTATGTCATTAAAATAAACTACGACAAAGTGGCTAGTAAATGATTTTAAAACTTGATTCATCAAACGCATAAAAGTACTTGGTGTGTTCAATAGTCCGAAGGGCATGACCAGCCACTCGTACAATCCTTTCTTGGTCTTGAATGTCATTTTTCACTCTTCACCGAGTTGGATATGAATCTAATGGTACCCGCTCCTTAGGTATAGTTTAGAGACACCTTGGCCCCTTTTAGCATATCGAGCATGTCGTCCAACCGTGGTATTGCGAAGCGATATTTAATGGTAATTTTATTGATTGCCCTGTTGTAAACACACATGCGCCATCTTTCATCTTTGTTTGGTGTTAATAATACTAGTACAGCACATGGGCTCATGCTCTCTCTCTCTCTCTCTCTCTCTCTCTCTCTCTCTCTCTCTCTCTCAAGAGACCTTACGGATCAATTCCTCCACTTACCCCTGAAGTATCTCACACTCCTTCGGACTCATCCAATACTGAGGGCGGTTGGGTAGGCTAGCCCCAACTATGTGATGTTGGATGTCCCTCATGGGGGGGGGGGGGGGGGCAATCCATCAGGTAACTCTTCATGTCAGACTTCTTTAAATTCGTTTACTAATAGTCTTAAACTTAGCAGAATGTTTGCGGGTTCCGATTCCTCGCCCTTCACCACTATAGCGTATACCTCGCCAATTTCCTTGGATTCATCCATGAAATCGCGAATGGTCAAGAGGGAACTCCCCTCCACTTTAGAGGCTTCAGGGTGGTTCTCTAGTTCCATAGGGGCAAGAATTATTTTTCGACTATCCTTGACGAATATGTAAACATTGTCTCGTCCTCGATGGGTCGCATTACGATCCGACTGCTAGGGTCAACCAAGTAACATATGGCATGCTTCCATATCGACCACGTCACAAAGTATTTGATCCTTATAATTTTTATCAATTAAAAACGAGACAGTGCATTGTTCAGTTACCTTGGTCCTATTTACTTTTTTTATCCAACCAATTGAATACAGGAGAGGATGTTTTGTCGTTGGTAACTGCAACTTGTCCACCATCACTTTTGAGATGATGTTCTCGTTACTACCACTGTCTATGATCATATCACAGACCTTTCCATTGATAGTGCATTGTGTAAGGAATATATTATGTCCCTGTGGATGTAATTCCTTCCATGAGGTATACAGTAATCGCATCACAACAAGAGATTCGTCACAATCCTTGACCGTTAACTCATCCTCATATGATCCTTCCTCAGTAGCCTGCTCATGTTTATCAAGGTCAGAGTCTTCTTTTGCGTACTCATCTTCAGTGCCCCCTTCATTTATAGCCAAGTGTGTTATGGGACGTTGAAGATAGGTGTTTGATAAGTGGCCTGGTTGACCACAATAGTAACAATTGTTTGACCTTGATCGAACATAAGGATTTGGAATCCTCATCGGGCTCATTGTTGTGAGTGCTACACGTTGAGGCCTAAATGAGCCACTTCTCGTATCATGATTTGTGGTCACGGGAGGTTAAGAACATTCTCCTACTGGTTCTTTTCCTCGTGACAGCACTAGATCCTGCACAAGACCCGTTATGAGGGGGGTCGAGTTGAAGGATAAGGCCAATTCAAAACTCTTTCAAGCTGCGTTTCTACCCTACATAACAACTGAACTGCTTCATCCACAGTCCCGACTGGGTGCATCTGAACTCAATCCTGAATTATCGATTGTAATCATCCTATAAATCGTGTCACCTTCAGTGACTCTAATTTTGACAGATCGTTTCATGTTGCCAACCGCTGAAATTCTTCAGTGTAATCTGTGACAGTTTGATTTCCTTGTCAACAATTCTGGTATTACTGAAATAATATCTGCTAATAATCACTAGGGAAGAATCGTGATCGAAGAAGACGCCTCATCCGTGGCCATGATGAGATGGACGCCTTTTTCTAGTGGGCTCGTGGGAGTTATAATTACTCCCACTATGCAGAAGCACCAGATTTTAATTTAAACGCTACCAATTTTATCTTTTTATGATTTGACACGTCCATGTAATCAAAATATCTCTCTACTTCTGCTAGTCAATCGATGAAATCTTTTATGCGTAATAAACCATTAAAACTAAGAAGTTCAGCCTTACCTCGATAGTCTCTTTCATTACGATTTAGATGATTGCCTCCATGGATTGGTTGTCGAGTAAAGCCTTCATTAAGGTACTCGTCGCTAGACTTGAATCATCTAGTGTAGCCCTATAATTTGCCACTAGTAGTGCTCTACGAAAATCAGGGTTGTGCCATACAACAACCATGGGCGGTAGAGCAACTATAGGCGATGGAGCATTGCCTAAAACTCAGGGCGGAAGTAGCGCATTCACAAGATGGACGAGGGTTGCATGCAGCCCTTACATGGTCAACTGACTCTCCCAGTGGGAAGCTTCCATTCTTCCCCCAAGATAACGAATCCCCGGATCACTGTCCATAGGATTTTGGATCATACATTCGTTGTTTACCATCGGCCTAAGGAAAATCCTCGCTCTTCTAACAATTGACACAGGGATGAACGTGATGAGGCCAATCACTGTATTCCTCAAGGATAACTACTCCAAATCCACGGAGCTTCTCTAGACTCCTCACAGAGACTTATCGAATCCACGAGAAAAGAAACGAAGAAAATAGAAATAAATTCTAATAAATTCAAATTTTAATTTATGAATGAAATAAATGAGTTCACAACCCTTTAAATAGGGATACCAAGCAACATGAGAGAAATCAGAAGCAAACTACATCTAAAACTCCCAGAATTCGCAACTTACTATTTATAGACAGTCGTGATGTCTACTAGTGCGCAAGGTTTTCAGCCAAAAATAGTAAGTGTCTTATTTGGCTTCACCAAGCTGTTCTCCTAATTTTTCTAAGCTTTTTTCTCATTGGGCGCAACTCCTATAGCCCAACGGATGAAGAGTTATAATCAAACTAAAACTTACTATTTATAGTAAAAATAGAATTAAAATAGGGAAATGACCGTCAATCCGGGGGTATTTTGTAAATCCGGCTTCGTAACCCAACATAGCTGGGTTGGGTGGCTAAAGTAGCTCGTTCTACCCCAAAATCATATATTTTACGCGCGATAAATCATTCCAGATTGCGAGATATGCCCGATCTAAGGTCTGACAGTTTGGATCACTTTTATCATCGACCGGGCCTTTTATGATCCATTTTGGCCATGAAACTATCCACGACCCACTCTACATCACAAGTTTAAGGAGCAAGCCGACAGGCATCGGTGGAAAAATGTATTCAAGGTGGGCGACAATGTTATCGTTCATCTATGCAAGGCGCGATTTCCGAGCAGGACCTACAACAAGTTGAAAAATAAGAAGATTGGATCGGTACTGATCCTTTAAAAGATTAACGACAACACTTATGTAGTTGATCTTCCTGATGACATGGAGATCTCGTATACTTTCAACGTTGTGGACGTGAACGAGTATTATGAACCGAAGTTGGGCGAGAACTGGAGGTTGAGTTCTTCTAAAGTGGGGAGAACTGATGTAGAGAGGGTCGTAGACACTTTCATCACATAGATGGACCAAAGAAGCCCTGATTGGAGGCAGAAATGATCCAGACTGTCAGAACCTTAAATCAGTCATATCTCGCAAATCAAGATGAGTTTTTTAACCTATTATATATGATTTTGGGGTAGGAGAACCCACTCAAGCCAACCAATCCTACTATATCAAGTTGTGCATGCTGAAGTTGTGAGATTCCATCAGATTGATAGTCAAAAGTTCCATTTAATTTTGTTTTTATTATAAATAGTAAGTTTTAGTTTGAGTATAATTTTTATCCTTTGAGTTGTAGAAGTCATGCCCAACATGAAAAATGGCTTAGAAAAGTTAGGAAAATAACATGGTTGGGAGAAATTGGACACTATTTTTGGCCAAAAATTACAAAGTCCGGAAGGAATAGAGGACGTCTATAAATGGTAAGTTTACTATTTATAGTAAGTCAAGTTTTTAAGGTGTTTGAGTTGGAGTCAGTCTAAAACTTCATCCTTGGGTTGAGCCCATTATTTTAAGAGTTGTAATTTCATTTTTCTTTTATCAATCTAGTTATTTCACATTTATTAGGAATTATTCAAGCTTTTATCCCTCATGGATTCTTGAAAGCTCTATTAGGAGTCAAGAGAACTCGTGGATTCAGAGTAGTTATCCCTTGATTAAGACGGTGATCGACCTCATCATGTCTCTCCCTGTGCCAACATGTTACGGGTTCCTTAGCTTTGGACAATGCGATTGTGGGGATGATCAGGAGTCGGCGAATTAAGAAGGGAGAGGGCCGATTCCTTCGTGTTAGATGCGGTTTGGGCTGCTTCTTATTGTTTTGTCTTCTTGGAAGTTCCTTTCCTTTTTTTTTTTTTTTTTTTTTTTTTTTTTTTTTTTTTTTTTTACATGGGCTCTTACAATAGGTAGGGAAAACTATCTATGAAGTGGATTACATATTGGATAAGTCACATAATTAACATATAATCCAACGAGCTTTAACATAGTTCACCCAAATTTTTAAAGTAAAATTTTATTTTCTTTTCCTGAAATTTATAATTGTAGTTTGTCATTTTTTAGTTGAAGAAATAGGAAATCAACTAAATAAATAACGCTTTTGAAATATAATTAAAAACATTAGTTATTGAGGCAGACGTACTGACCAAATCCAATCACTTGTAAGGCCGTCATTGCGAGCTCAAAAAAATCATAGCATGTTCTATAATTACTGGGAAATGGTTGTTCTTGTGTGCTGTAACATCTCTTTTGGCTGCTTTCATGGCTTTTGCCTCCATCCCCATGGGATCGTTGAATAAATATGTCTAAAAATTCACACAAGCAAGCAAGATTAAGTTCGACGAGAAGCATTGACATAGATACATTTGGTTTATACGGAAAGAACATATTTGTTGAAAGTAAACAAAATATAAAACCAGCACATGCAATGATCGTGACAATTGTTGTACAGAAACCTCTTACCCGTGGATGCAGATATCTGAGGTGGTGGGTTCTCTGCATCAAGTTGGTTCTTCTCTTGCGTAAGTAAACAAAATATAAAACCGGCACATGCAATGATCGTGACAAATGTTGCACAGAAACCTCTCACCTGTGGATGCAGGTGTCTGAGGTGATGGGTTCTCTGCATCAAGTTGGTTCTTCTCTTGCTTCTGAGGCCATAGCCGTAGCCACTGGAAAACTGAAAATAGAAATAGTTCAAATGCAATTACAAGGACGCTGTTATCGTCATTAAGGTTTGTTGCATACTTAAAATAGGTTTTAAGATTTAAAGATTTCTAGATCTTCCTGTAGAGCTATTATTTGATTTAAGAGAAAGTTTGAGTTGATATCAAATATAAATTCAACTCAATTAATTGTATATTCCATCAATAACATTTTATTCTATTACATATTTCAAATTTCAACTGTAAGCCCTATCTATCCTTCCAAAATTCGCTTACCGGAATGTGGGTTGCTGCTCTATTTCTGAAATCATGAAAAGTGAATTTCGACGTCTTTATTCATTTTTTACATGACATTTGATAGAAAACATCTTTACATATGGCAATAGCTCTGCAACTCTCAATCGCAGAGAAATTTAACCCGACGGATCCTCGCCGTCCATCTCGTCTTCGACCTTCTGCCTCTTTCACGGAGGGGATGTTGAGGCGGACGGAAATTGCCTGTTCACCGCCGCGAAGAAGGCGATGGGATTGAAGATCGGGGTGAGGGATCTGAGGAATCGGACGGTCAGGAGGTTCTTGGAGGAATACGGACTGGACGATGGTGATCAGATTGATGCAGCGATACGGCATCTGTATTCGCCCGATTTGAAGGCAGGGTGGGGGATCCACGTGGTGCAGGAGGTGAAGCCGCTGGTGAGGAAGGATGAAAGGGAGAGGTTGGATCGGGCAATCATGGAGACGGTAGAAATTGGGATGCAGAGGGAAATGGCCGCGGAGTCCATATATAAGGAGAGATGCATTGCCGTGGATGATGGTCCAAGTTGGGCCAAATACATGTCCATATCTGGCTTACCGGAAGATGAATATGATATTATCACCTTGCAATACACGGAGGAGGGTTTATTGACGGTAGATGAGAATAGGGAGGGCCATGCAGCTGCTTTTGGGGATGATACAGCAATAGAGAGTCTTACAACGGAGTTCAAAGGAGAGATATATGTGGTTCAAGCCCATCGCTCGGATGCAATGGTTGATGAAGATAATTGTGTCTTCTTCCTTCCACATCATCTAGGGCTCAATGTGTGAACTCCCATTTTTTCTCTTTATGAAAGGGAGAGGGTGGTGCGGTGCTGGAGCTGATCATTATGAGCCCTTGATAGCCCATCCCGCTCCATTTATTTCCCAGGAGAAGGCAGCTGCTGTACTTTGAGGACATACCGTCCTGCAGTTTTGTGGTGTAGATGTTGAGTAGAGAGTTGTTCCATGGTGGTGAGAGTAATCTATTTTTGGCGATTCTTTTCATAGGGTGCCAGGAGAAATTTCATTGCTTCAATTTCCATTTATAACATGATCCCGTTTGCATCATATTGACTCTAACCTGTAAGCTACCTTACCTGTAGCGGTGTTGCCAGCATATGCTGTTTTTCTTTTTCTTTCCGTTATATTCTTGAGCTGGTAGGAGCTCGTGTTATATTGTGTTGTCAGGCATTCTGAATTATTCAGTGTTGTTCTTTTGCTATTTTTTTTCTATTTAGTAAATGGCAGAGCAGTGTTTTTTGTTAATAAATAAATAAATAAATAGGATACGTTGTGACTTTAGCCAATGGATATGGGGGTATCTATGAATAATCAAAACTGTTTATATTATGGACCTCAACTTGGATTAGAGATGGTCAAAAGAAAAGAACTCTTAGATGGAACATTTTAACCATTCCATCTTTTCTCTCCTTTCTTTCGACTATGGAATAGCTTGTAACTTCGAATAATCAAATGATGATAATATTTGGATTTCAGAGTTTTTTTTTTTTTTTTTTTTCATCCCTACAAAAAGCGAGCCCCATCGTATAAATAGTTGAGGTCGTTGGAGAGGTACTGATCTATTGTATAAACAATTAGGGTCACTGGAAAGACCATTACTCGAATGGCAAAGGGCCCCACTGTATCTTACCAGAATATATTAGACAATTACTCCAAGCTAAGGGGCCCAGTTATCTTAATATAATACATTAGATGTATTATGGTAAGAGTTTTGAAAGGATATAGTGGTTAGGTTTTTTTCCTAAAAAATAATTAAAAATAAAATAAAATAAGAAATGATATTGTGGTTCATCTCACATCTACCGTACAGGCCGAATTGCATTTAAATGATGATTAGAATTGTTCATGTTCTCGTTACTCTTCAATTGTCTAGATTCATCTTCCTGCATAACGGTTGAAATCTGGCTCTGGGTCTACGATATGACGATATGGTGGCCACCTTATCCTATGAAAAACCTTTTAGCAAAAACGATGCTGGTACTCCTCACGCCAAGTAACCATTAGGGATACTTGGGCAGAATGAGAGCCATGTGGGTGGAACTTTGATGAGATCCATCCCTTCCATCAGGGACAATGACTTATGTTAATTATTAATTGAAAAAACATGATAATCCAAAACTTAGGTCGGCCACAGCATAGGAAGTGGTTGGGATAGAACGCCCAAACAGGATAAACTCCGGTAGGCCAAAATTATGGAGCTAGCCATCTTTATAATAAAGCATACTTGGTCATGTTTATGGAGCCATGCATGTTTATGATAAAGCATAATCCAGTATAAGAGAAAGTTGCACTGGATTAGTTGGAAGAAGATTACGAGGCCAGAAAAGGATGGAGGCTTGAGTATCATAAAGCTAAAAGAGGTTATGATGGACCTTTGGCTAAAGACGGCATGGGCTGTGAAATTTGGAAATGAAGAAAATCTGTGGGCAGAGTTCATGCGAGCTAAACACGGTGGCGACTTGTCAAGCACAGGGGTAAGTGGATCTACGACCATCTCTTCCCCCTCTTTGGAAAAGTATTTTGAAGTTGCTCCCATAACGACTGGATGAAAGAGTGCAATGGCTAGTAGGCTGGGGTAGCTATAGTCTTAGGCACGTGGACTAGACAAGGCTAGGCCCACTGGAGTAACAAGCTGACAAGCCGATTCCAGATGGGTTGTTGTCGCTGAAAGTGTAGGACTTCCTTGAGCATGAGGGCCCCCTTCCCCATCGTCGATTCCAGGTTATCTTCCATAGGAAGTGCTGGACCACATATTTCAGGGGCGTTTTGCACATCGGATGAAAGGGAGTCTTGCATATGGCCTCTCGATCCTTCAGGTAAGTTCTCGGTGAAATCGTCCAGGAGCTTTGTAGAGAAGGAGGGCAGCACAGGGGTTTGGCTAAATGGATGTGGCACTCAAAAATGCCACCCAAGATATCCACCTTCATTTGGAGGCTGAAGCAGGGGAGGCATGGAATCGTTGAACACCTCTTCATCACCGGTAGTCTGGCTGTGAAGGTATGGGGCCATTTCAGGGCCATTTTTAGTATTGTCCTCATGGCTCACCAATCGATCCAGGAAAGAATAAGCCAATGGTGGCTTGCGCCATCTCCAGGGGGCAACATACCTGTGCTGCATGGGCTGGCCCCACGTCTGATTCTGTAGGAAATCCAGAAAGCCATAAATTCCATTAGGTTCGACGACAAGCAGGTTCTAGCTGCTGGACTGATAGCACGAGTCAAGTGGTGGTTGGCGTGGTTTAGTAAGGGGATTTCATCTCCCAAGAACCTGTCGATGGCCAATTGGTTGACCCTCAAGGTATTGGGGATTGCGGTTATAACTTCTCCAAGGAAAAAGTATGCTCTAGTCAAGTGGATTAAGCAAGAAAAAGGTTAGGTTAAATCAAATGTGGATGGGTCAGCTAGAGGGAACTCAGCGATTCGGAAGGCAGAGGTATTTGTAAAGGGAAAAAAGGTGACCTTCTTTTCTTGTTCTCAATAGGGTATGGGGTGGGTTCCAATAACAGAGCTAAGTTATGAGTGGTCTATAATGTCCTCGCCCATTGCTTAAACCAAGGCCTATCCAAGGTAGTGGTCGAATCAAACTCCAAGTTTGTGGTCGAGTCTCTGAATTGCTTGTCCCGAATGGCTTGGAACAGGCAGTATTGGTCAGCCATAACAGAAAGATTGAAGAAAAGGGGGAAGATTTATTTCGTTCACGTCATAAGGGAAGGTAATGCCCCGACAGTGGGCTGGCTCATTTGGGGAGCGAGCTTCGAGTGAGCCTCTTCTTCCGGCAAGTTTTGGATCTCCCTCTCCCTGTTTGAGGGCTCTTCCTGTTAAATAAAGTGATTCCATTAGAGAATCCAGTGTGGGGGAGTAGTTGGCTCGGCCCTGGTCGCCTACTAACCCCTCGACACTAATAGACATCACTTTTCAAAACAAACGAGTACAACATTTTTTTTTTCTTTTTTCTTTTTAAATGGACATGTATATTCAATGAAAGAGTTGTCACGAACAGCTTACAGTGCAGGATTCGAGGTGGGCTGATAGCAAAAAGAAATGGACCCCCCTATCGTGTGACTATAGATATCGAGATCAAAATAGCAAAGGCTAAGATATCCTCAGGTTTCCTAAGCCCACTTTGTCAAGAAAGAGGAGGCCTTAGATCGTGGAGGGAAGGGCTTCCCAGGAACGAAAATTACGATCTTTCTGGCATTCACTTCCTAGTTTGGCCAAGCCATTTGCCACCTAATTGGTCTCTCAAGGCGTGTGGGAAAATTGAATCTCCAACTCATGCGAGATGGACTCGATTCTCGCCTTCGAGTACTAGATGGACCAGCATGCACTTTTACTGTTGGACAATGCCTACACCACAATGCCAGAATCGCTAGCAACTTGAACTCTAGGGAATCCCAAGAGAGCACATAACATAAGGTCATATAATATTGCCTTAAGTTTTGCCCTAGTGTTAGTGCTGACATCATACCCACAATAGAAGCCAAAAAGGAATTTACCATTGTTGTCCCTTCCAACACCACCCCCTCCTGATTGGCCTAGGTTGCCTATGGCCGATCCATCCACATTGAGTTTTATCCAGCCCGCAGACGGTCTAGCCCATTTAACTACCACCACTTTTTGATGTAGAGCAGGTCACAGACAATTTTATGGCCAAGATGGATCAGAAAAGGCCCGGTCAACGGCAAAAGTGATCTAGACTGTCAGACCTTAGATCAGGCGTATCTCACAATCCGAAATGAGTTATCGGGCGTACAATATATGATTTTGGGGTAGAACGAGCTACTTTAGCCAACCAACCTTACTATGCTGGGTTGCGCAAGCTGGATTTGGAAAATACCCCTGGATCGATAGTCATTTCCTTATTTTAATTCCATTTTTACTATAAATAGTAAGTTTTAGTTTAATTATAACTATTCATCCGTTGGGCTTTAGGAGTTGCACCCAACGCGAAAAGAGCTTAGAAAAATTAGGAGAACAGTTTGGTGAAGCCAAATAGGACACTTACTATTTTTGGCTGAAAACCTTACACACTAATAGACATCACGACCGCCTATAAATAGTTAGTTTACTATTTATAGTAAGTTGCGAATTCTAGGATTAGTTGTAGTTTGCTTCTGATTTCTCTCTCATTGCATGGTATCCCTATTTAAAGGTTTGTGAACTCATTTATTTCATTCATTAATCAATTTTGAATTTCATAGAATTTATTTTCTATTTTGCTTGGTTTCTTTCTCGTGGATTCGAGAAGCCTCTATAAGGAGTCCAGAGAAGTTTCGTGGATTCGGAACAATTATCCTCTTGAGGGAGATGGTACTTGACCTCATCACGTTCATCCCTGCATCACTTTCTGAGGATTAGGAGCCGGGATCAGAATGTGTAAGGATTTCAACATTGCTTTGTTGGACATTTTGAGCTGGTTAGGAATCAACAGGAATTCGCTAACCTAGTTAATCCATAAGAAGGTGCCAGCGATGATATCATGGGTGTTAGATACCCTGTTTTTGAATCTACTGGTGTTCCTGCCCTTCCACAGTTCCCGAAATATAAAAATGGGAATCAGCCCTTTAAGGGAGGAGGCATTGCTGGGACAATGGGCCACGCACCGTCATTGGGTGGCTCAATCTGTTGCAAACTCTGAACCATGATCCGATATGCCATAGCGATGGGAGAAAAACATCCAAATGATCTTAGCCACACAACTAATAGCAAATAGATGATCGATGGATTCTGCGGCTGGCCTGTGGGGTGGAGGACGACAACTGTAATGAGACGCCATACTCACACCCTTAAATTGACGCCTATCGTCCACCGGGATCACCTTGTAGAAAATTTTCCAAGTTAATAGAGATAATTTTGGCGGCAATTTAGGATGCCACACCCAATTTGTCCACCTTTTCTTAATGGTACTTAGTCTGATACTTTGTCATGCTAAGGCCACAATCAATTCGCCATTCATTGCGTCCATCCAGATATGTTTGTCGTCGACCGCTAAAGTGTAGATGCCTTCAACAGAGATATAATTGATGGCTGCTTGGGCGAGGAGATGGGAGGCATTGGCCCTCTCGATCCAACCACGAGAGCTGATGTAGTCTCTAACTTTGGTGTGCTGGGAATCATTAGTAGAATGCAATAATCTCCACCAACGCAGGGGCCCCAGGCCCGACCAATCGTCTTCCCAGAAGTCTATGTCCCCTCTACCAATCAACTAGCGGGACCTAGAATACACCAAATGGAAGAGGTTTGTGATTTTCTTCCAGATGGGTGAGGCGGCGGCATTGACAGTGCTTCTGTTGTGCTCGGAGGCCAGCGAAGAAGGCTACTGGATGAAGTCAGACGCGTATTTGGCCCTAATGAAATTGCTCCAGCAACTTGCTTCCCTTCTGTATAGGGTTGTCCAAGAAAGCTTCAACATGAACGCTTTCATAACTGATTTCAAGCTTCTCAAGCCCAAACCCCCTTCTGATTTAGGGAGGAATAAGCTCTCCCATTTCCTCCAGTGGTATTTTTTCTTTAGGTCCTTCCACCCCCAAAAGAAATCCATAAAAGACTTCTCGAGCTCGGCCAGAATAAAGCAGGGGACTTCCATAACAGTTAGAGTGTGGATAGGGATGTTGCCCAATACATGGTTTATGAGGGTTAGACACCCCGCCTGAGAGAGAATTATGTTCTTCCAATTGAGAATTATGTTATGAATTTTTTCAAACAAGAGCTGAAAATAAATATGTTTAGGCCCCCTTGAAAGACGGGGACACCCAAATACTAGAAAGGAACCGTCATTTTGTCAAAACCGAGGATAGATGAGGCTGCTCTGATCCTACCTTCAAACATCCTAGATGAAGGGATGAAGAAGCACTTATTTGTATTGATTTTTTGGCCTGATATGCTCTCATAGTTGTTCAAGAATTTCTTAATCTTTCTCAAGGAAACTCTGCAACTATTCGCAAAAAGGATTATGTTGTCTGCAAAGAGGAGGCGAGAGACCATTGGACAGTTAGCACGATCTTAAAGTGCTAGTAGCTCCCTCCCGCCACAAGTTGGTGGAAACCTCGACTAAGGACTTTAGCTGTTAGAATGAATGGGGTGGGGGGATGGGGTCATCCTATCTGAGGCCTCTCGAAGACTGAAAGAAGCCAGCTGCTTCACCATTGACAAGAACTGAGAACCAATAGCCCGTTCAGTAGTTTTCCATAATTGCTATCCAATCCCGATGGAAACCAAACTTAGACAGGACCTCCTTAAGGAAATTCTAGTTGAGCCTATCATATGCTTTCTCCATATCTAATTCCAGCAGTATATTGCCTCCTCTACCCATCTTGTTGATGTCACGAAAGATTTCTTACACAAAGACACAATTTTTCGCAATGGACCTACCCTACACAAAGGCACCCTATTCTATGGAGACTATTTTGGGTAGGATCTTTCCTAGTCTCATCACAATAATCTTTGAAAAAATCTTATACAAGTAATTATATAAAGTTATTGGTCTATAATCAGAGAAGTTTGAGGGGATGCTTATCTTAGGAATAAGGTAGATGAGTGTGGCTAAGAGAGCTCTGGGGATGTTGCCACCACTAAAGAATGAGCAGGCTGCCTTGTGGAGGTCGCTATGAATAATGTCCCAACATTCTTGAAAAAATGCCCCGGAGAACCTGTCCTGCCTCATTGCGCCATCGACTGGGAGAGCTTTAACTGCTTCATGCAATTCTTGAACAGATGGCTCACGTAACAGCAGCTTATTGTCTTCTGATGTCAAAGACCACGGGATGCATTCCAGCAAGTCACTCAGATTTGATCCACGTCCACTTGTAACAGGTTGTGGAAGAACTCCACAGCAGCCTTCTTAATATTTGCTTGACTAGAAATCACTGTACCACATTACAGTTTGATCTCTTGGATCGCTGATCTTCTGGCTCTACCTGTAGCCAAATTGTGGAAGAATTTTGTGTTGCTATCTCCTTCTAGCAGCCAGTGAGCTCTAGCCTTTTACTTCTAAAATATTTTTTCGCATAGCTCGAGGTAAGACATATTTCTCTAGCCTTCTGGACCGTTTGATGAGCGAGAGGATCTGAAGCAACTTGGGCAGCGTCTTCAACTTAGCTGAACTCAGCAGAAGCAGACTGAATTCTTAGAAAGATATTGCCAAATATCTCTCTGTTCCAGATTTTTAGGGCCTGTTTGACATATTTCAGTTGCTGATAAACAACTACATAGGGTCTCCAGAGGTTGGTGTCACCCAAACGCTTTTTCTAAGGTTTTGGAAGCCCTCGTGGCTACACCACATCTGTTGGAATATGAAAGCTCTTGGACCCGAAGATTGCAGAGAGGGAAAAGATAATAAAAGAAGGGTGTGGTCTGAATTTTGCCTAGGGAGATGCTTGACTTGAAAAGAGGGGAAGCTCGCAACTAGGCCCACATTGTTCAGCCCCTCCGCAAATTTAGCTATGCTCATAGCGTCGAAAGATGTAGAACCTCGTCGCTCGACTTGGGACAGCACGGCATTGAAGTCGCCATAAACCACCCAGCGAATGGTGTAACCCATGCTTAACCAATTCATCCCACAAATTCCTCCTCAATATTTTGGGCACTTTGCATACACGTAGGAGATAAACACCTTAATTGATCCATGGTTGAGACCCACAACCATGGTTAGCATTTGCTCTAAGGAAGCTAGAACCTGAGTGGTCAGAAACGACGCTAAGAATACCCAAATCTTCTCACCCTAGCTAGTGTTGGAGCAGGAGTGATAGCCCAACTTTAAGCCCGTTAGAATTAGTTTTTTGTTTCTGAGCATAGGTTCTAGGATTTCCAGCATGGCTGGGTGGAACTCTCTGATTAATCTCTTGATAGGTAAATTCCCCACCCCGCGTGCATTCCATATAAGGATTTTATCCATGGACAACACTAGATGATAGCTCGCCCATACGCTTCAATGTCTAGAGTCTCCCATACTAGTTTGTTTCAACCACCATCTTTCTGCCTTTGATCCTCTATTTCACTAGACACAACACAATCCCAGGAATTCTTTTACTGTTTAGGTCGATCTCCTTTCCCTATCCGAGAGGGGTAGGATTCTCCGCATCATCATGAATAATACTCGCTTAATGAGGAGGGATGGACTGGGATCGGCTGAGGCCCCTCTATGAGCCTTTAATTGGGGCCTCCACTGTCTCAGGTGAGGGAGACTGGGGCATAGCTGCAGCTGTCTGGGCTATCCTAAAGCGAAGAGAAGCAGCAAAAGGAGATGTTGACCTCTCTCGGATATTCACCTCTACTCCCAAGGCTTGCAGCGATTGAGATTCTGGTAGATTAGGTTTTGGGTATCTGGATAGTAAGGGAGTGGAGGCTGGTTGAATATTTGTGACGAGAGTCGACTTAAAGTAGGGGGAGAGGTCAATTGCCAGATGACCCCCTACATCGAGAACCCTTCCTTCTTTCACACAGCATTCCATGCTAGGATACCAAAATCGCCAAGTTCCTCCTCAAAGTTATCTCTTATTTGCAGAGGGTTATTGCCTTCAAAGAGGGCTTGTTGGGGTGTTGAATTGGTTTGGAATAGGAGGGCCATGTGCAATTGGAAGGAGGAAGGTTGTCTGAGGGAGTGAACAACCATAGGAGCTGGATTGACAACTGGACAACACTCATCTTGCTGAAAATCCTACTGATGGAAAGGGTAAGTGCTGAAGTTGTTGGCACGAATGCTAGGAGAGATTATATCCTCTGAAGCTGCTGTGGAGAGAGGGGGGCTCGTCTTAACCCCCTGTTCGATACCCTGAATGTTTGGGGGAAGTTAACTAAGTTGCTGGTGGGGAGAGAGGCGGGAATGTCTGCCTTGCGCTAGATCGGTGGGAGGTCTGATCATTGGCTCTTTGGGGCTTGCAGGGTAGTAGAAACATTTTAAACCCACTGCCTGGTAGATTCCTGGCCCCTGACCTGACTGTCTTATGTCCCTGAACCTACCTTTAGCAAGACGTTTGAGGTTTTGATAGTTGGCCAGATCGGAAAAGTTTTTCCTGTTACAACCTTCACCAAATGTGTTACCCAACGCTCGAAAGACCGATTCCATCCAGGCATGTGCAGGGATACCATGGAGCCTAATCCATTTGCCTCCACCTTCTTGAATGAGTTTAGGGGACCACTCCTCAACCTTCTCTATGCCCATCTTCTTGTGGAGAATAGAATCAGAGGAGAAAGAAATTAGTTCTATCCTAGTCTTGAAGATGAAGAGGAATTTGTCTAGGCTGATACGCAATATGTCAACGGCGGATGACACATACCTAGAGCTTTTGAGATCTTGAATTAGCCTGATAATTTGCACATTAGCATCCATTGTGTGGGCTACTAGAGCCAAGCTCAGTTCCCTCAACTTTAAAGCCACACTCCTATCATCAGCTTTAACCACAAATTTCTCTGAGGCATTAAATCGAACACCATTCGCCCCCCTAGAGCTCTCATAGGAATTCGGTCGAACACCTAGAGGGCGAGAGACAATCAGCTCTCTCACCGTTTGAACGAAAGATCTAACCTCCTGCTAGGGATCACAAGCCCTGTCCACCTGCTGAGGATTGGTTGTCAGAGAGTTGTTGATGGGTTCCTTAGGTCGGTCTGTGCGGTAGCCGATCAAATGTATCACACGGGCCTTTGCCATTTGAACCAACAGAATCCTTCCATCCACCCTTTTACCATTTAGAATGCCCATTGTTGCTTTGGCCTCCTCTCCATAATTGAATCTGATGAAACAGTACCCTCTAGATTTATTAAGATGAGGATTCCACAGGATAAAAGCATCTGCGATCTGCCCGTATCTCCCGAATATTCTAAACAAGTTGTTAGCCGTTGTGTCGAAAGAGATATTCCTTGTGAAAAGGATGAATGGTTGATTGCGTAGGGACTTGGATTGAACCTGTTGCCATTTGTCTGTAGCCATCTTCCTTTAAAGCTTCATTGGGTCTGATTAATCTATGCTCAACATCAGGACTTGTTGGATGCCAAATTTAGAGTTAATGTATGGGTATTCTTTTTTTTTTTTTAATGCCGAATTTAGAGTTAATGTATGGGTATTCTTTATTATTATTATTATTATTATTTTTATTATTTTTAGGCCTATTCATAGGATTTTTGAAAACGAGTGCAACCTTTATTACATGTCGGCACCTACACGAGCCCATGCACCCACTCCCACGTGCACTAGAAAAAAAAAGGGTCCAACACAATCCCATGTTCATTGATGGCCGAAGTATTTATAACACTATCCACTGATAATTGCTTAGAATTTATTCTCCTCTGTGGGAAAAAGGGCTATGCAAAGCCATTAGGGACAAAAACATTTGACAAAATTTTGGAGGGAAAACCATGCAAGAATTTTGAAACCCCAATATACACACACACACACACACACACACACACACACACACACACAGAATGTACTCCCTTGCCAAGATCGATGCAGTCCTTGGCAGCATCAGTGCCAAAACAGCACATGTTTATCAGATCAAGGACATTCATCAGGTAGATCACATTGTTAGCATCTCCTGGCCAAAAAATTATCCGGTCAACTTGTCAAACATTTGCCACTTATATGAGAGACCTTAACTCTCCTTGTCCAATGTTCATTTATCACCTACCCTATGGTGGAATTGAAGTTACACAAGCATGCCACATTGGCATTCCTCACACTTGTCTGGGATGTGAAGTTTTTGTTGTCAGAAAAGCCTTCAATGTTCAGAGTTTGGGTTGCACGACCGATAGTGGGAGCGGCTCGACTAGTCGAGCATTGCACAATTCGAAGTCCAGCGAGCTCAGTTTGTTAGTGTCCGGATGCTCGACCGATCGAGGGGCGGTCGAGGGGATCCTTCGACCAGCCGTGGCTATCCTTCGACTAGTCGTGGTTATGCAAATTCATTTCCAAATTTGAAGCGGACTGGGGATTTTGTGTCGCATTTCACAAAGGTGCGAAAGGGAAAGTTGCCTAAACTATAAATAGGTGTCCCTAGGACTTTTCTAAGGTATGAGAAATAATTTTAAAGCTTTCTAAAGGGGTTCTAGGGAAATCAAAGGTGTAACAAGGGTGAGATTCAAGGTTGTTCGAATCGAGTAAGTCCTTTCTCTTGTAATTTCTATTTCATAGTGGATTTCTGTCGCTTTGTGCCGTGGTTTTTTCCCCACAAGGGTTTTCCACGTTAAAACTTTGTGTTCTTCTGTGATTGTTTGTTACTATTGAATTGCTCTCCTAGATCTAGATCTGTGTGGTTCCGCAATTCAAATCCCCAACAAGTGATATCAGAGCAATCGTTGGGGCACAGATCTGAATCTACAGGGTTGGTAATAATGGGAAACGACAAGTTTGATATTGAGAAGTACTCAAGCAAAAATAATTTTGAGTTATGGAATGTTAAGATTATTAGCCTGTTAACCAAGCAAGGCAAGATTAAGGCTCTTGAGGAGAGAAAATCTACCATGAAAGATGATAAATGGGAAAACCTTGATAGTAATGCTTTAGCCTCTATCCGTTTATGTCTCACAGATGAGGTTCTCTATAATGTTTTGTGGGAGAAAACTACGGCTAGTTTGTGGGCGAAGTTAGAGAACATTTATGCAAAGAAGTCCTCTGAAAATCGCCTACACTTGAAGCTACAGTGTTATACCTTCAAGATGGCAGAGGGTGGTGATCTAGAAGCCTATATCAGTAACTTTAATAAATTGATGTGCAAATTGCTGGATATGGAGGAAGTGGTCAAAGATGAGGAACAGGCATGTATATTGTTGAATTCTCTTCCTACATCATATGAGTGTTTCAGGGAGACAATGTGCACCGCAAATAAAATCCTAAGTGTTGACACCGTTATCTCAGCCCTTCAAGAGAAGGCTATGAGAAAGTTAAACGGCGACATGGGGGCATCTTCCGATGCACTGATTATGAGGGGCAGAGATTCTGAGTGAGGTACAGGATCCTCAAGACCTAGATTCAAATCCAAGGGCAGGGGCAAAGGAAATTAAAATGTTAGAACTGTGGGTTGTCTGGACACATGAAGAAGGATTGTAGAAATCTTAAAATGAAGAAAGAAAATTCAGCAGCTTCTTCCAAGGAGGCCAATATAGTCATATTTGATGAAGAATCAAGTGGTGGTGATGTTCTGTCTGTTTCCATAATTGGTCACTTACACGACAATCATAAAGACAAGTGGATACTTGACATAGGAGCATCTTATCACATAACTCCTTATCGGAGTTGGTTTACCAGTTACAAGGAATGCGATGGTTGACAGGTTTTTAAGGGCAATGATAATGGCTGTAATGTTGTGGCTATTGGCATAGTGAGCATCAGGATGTTTGATGGGATGGAGCGTACCTTGACTGACGTCAGGCACGTTCCTGATATGAAGAAAAGTCTGATTTCTCTCGGTGCACTCGAGGCTATAGGGTGCAAGTTCACTGGTATTGATGGTGTCCTTAAATTTTCAAAAGGAGCACTTGTGGTTATGAGAGCGCAGAGGCACGAAAACCTTTATAGGTTGATTGGGAGCACTTTGGCAGGTGGAGTGGTAGCAGCTATTGCAAACTCCACGTCTCTACGTATGTGGCATGCTCATCTGGGCCACATGAGCGAGTGAGGCATGAAGGTACTTTCTGATCAATGGTTGATTCCAGTTTTTAAAATTTCTTATTTAGATATATGCGAGCATTATATATGTGGTAAACAATCTAGACTGTCTTTTAATTCTGGAAAACATGTTTGTAAGGGAGTGCTTGATTATGTGCACTCTTACGTATGGGGGTCATCGCCAGAAGTTTCCATTGGAAGGTTGTCATGATTTGCTTCATTTATTGATGACTACTTCAGGAAAGTTTGGGTTTACTTCATGAAACATAAATCCGAAGTTTTCACCATATTCACGTAATGGTGGAAAAACAGTCAATGCAGAAAATAAACGTTGTAAGGACTGACAATGGTGAAAAATTTATTTCCACTGAGTTTAATGATTATTACAAAAATGAAGGGATCATCAGGCACAACATAGTGTGTTACACGCCCGAGCAAAACGGTGTTGCTGAGCGAATAAATCGGACTCTCCTGGAGAGGGCTAGATGCATGTTAAGTAATGCTGCGTTGGGCAAGGACCTATGGACTGAGGCCGTTAACACGGATTGTTATTTGGTGAACCGTTCTTCTTCAACGGCAATTGAATGTAGAATCCCAGAGGAAGTATAGAGTGGTCAGAAACTCACCTACTCAGATCTACGCATATTTGGTTGTGAGGCTTACTCTCATGTATCGTCAGTTGAGAGAGATAAGCTAGACCATAGGGCCAAAAAGTATATCTTTGTTGGCTATAGCATTGGTATGAAAGGTTACAGGTTATTCGACAAAGTCACACGCAAGGTCATCACTAGCCGTGACGTCAGATTCGATGAAAGCTCCCTATTTCGTAAGAATGATTAAAAGGAGTAAGAAGAACCAGAAAAGGTGATCGTAGACATCCAGATTGACACAGATGATACTCAAGCAAAGACAGATACAAAGACAGAGGTAAAGGATCAGGTGGAGCAGCCACCTGTGAGAAGGAATCCACCGCGTGATCGCAGGTTACCGGCAAGATATAGGGACAACTCCAATATTGCATATGCCCTCATTACAGATGAGGGGGACCCATCTACTATTCAAAAGGCTCTTGATGATCCTGATGTAGAAAAGTGAAAGGCAGCTATGGACGATGAGATGGACTCGTTGCACAAAAATCACACATGAGAGCTAGTGGAGCTTCTTATGGGCTGAAAAGTGATCGGATGCAAGTGGTTATTCAAAAGGAAACAGGATAGATATAAAGCAAGGTTGGTAGCAAAGGGTTATGCTCAGAGAGAAGGAATCGACTTCACAGAGATATTCACGCCGGTGGTTAAGCAAGTATCTATCAGATTCATGTTGGCACTGGTTGCCTAATACGATCTCGAGCTGGAACAAATGGACGTAAAGATTGCCTTTCTGCATGGGGAATTGGAAGAGCAGATCTACATGAAGCAACCAGAGGGCTACGAAATTAAAGGGGTAGAGAAAAAGGTTTGCAGGTTAATGAGGTCGTTGTACGGCCTGAAACAGTCGCCTGGCAGTGGTATAAAAAAATTGATTCTTCATGGAGAGTCAGAAATTTATTCAAAGTGAATACGATCACTATGTCTATTACAAGACACTAAGTGATGGAAAATTCATCATCCTAGTACTGTATGTTGATGATATGTTGATCGCTTGTCATGATATATCTGAAATCAACGTACTGAAGACTCAGTTATCAAGGACATTCGAGATGAAAGATCTGGGGACTGCAAAGAGGGTTCTCGGCATAGATATTCATAGAGACAGGAAGAGGAGCAGTCTTTAGTTATCACAAGCAGAATATCTTGAAAAGGTATTGAAAAAGTATGGGATGGATCAGGCAAAGCCAGTGAGCGTTCCCCAAGCGACTCACTTCAAGCTTTCCTCATAACAATGTCATAAATCAAATGAGGAAAAGCAGGTTATGTCTCATGTGCCCTATTCGAATGCGGTTGACAGTTTAATGTATGCCATGGTCTGTACAAGACCAGATATTTTACAAGCAGTCGGTGTTGTGAGCAGATACATGTCAAACCCCGGTAAGCAACATTAGGAGGCAGTGAAATGGCTACTTCGATACATTCGAAGTACGAAAGACTACGTCTTAACTTTTGAGAAAACATGGACAAAGTTGGTAGGGTATGTGGATTCCGACTACGCAGGCAATATAGATTCCAGGAAGTCTACTTCAAGATACTCGTTTGTACTAGCGGGTGGAGCAATCAGTTGAATGTCAAAGCTTCAGTCAGTGGTGGCTCTTTCCACGACCGAAGCAGAATATATGGCAGTGACGGAGGCGTTTAAAGAAGGTGTTTGGCTCAGAGGTATGATAAATCAGTTGTGGCTTCAGTAGGAAGCTGTGCCGATTAACCATGATAGCGAGAGCGCTATCAATTTGGCTAAAAATTCTGTTTATCACTCACGTACTAAACACATTGATGTTCGTCACCACTTTATCCGACAGGTGCTTGAGGAATAAGGCATCACACTGGAAAAGATTCACACCAGCGGAAATCCAACAGACATGCTCACTAAGGTCATTCCTACAGAGAAGTTCAAGTTCTGTGCAACTTATCTGGGCTTGGCGATGGTGTAAAAGAATGACGGAGTGTGCACGAGAAGCGTTAATTGAAGATATGATGCAATACAGAAATAAGAGAAGAGGTCAAGGAGCTACAGGCTGAAGATTGAAGACTTGGTGGAGATTGTTGTCAGAATAGCCTTCAATGTTCAGAGTTTAGGTTACACAACTGGTCGTGGCTTTTGCACGACCGGTCGTGGGAGCGGCTCAACTAGTATAGCATTGCATGACTCAAAGTCCAGTGAGCTCAGTTTTTTGGTGTCCGGGATGCTCAACCGGTCGAGGGGATGTCACGACCGGTCGAGGGGGTCCTTTGACCAGTCGTGGTTATCCTTCGACTAGTCGTGGTTACGCAAATTCGTTTCTGAATTTGATACAGACTGAGGATTCTGTGTCGCCTTTCGCAAAAGTGCAAAAGGGGAAGTTGCCTAAACTATAAATAGGTGTCCTTAGGGCTTTTCTAGGATATGAAAAATAATTTTAAAGCTTTATAAAGGGATTCTAGGGAAATTAAAGGGTGTAGCAAGGGTGAGATTCGAGGTTGTTCGAATCGGGTAAGTCCTCTCTCTTGTAATTTCTATTTCATAGTGGATTTTTGTCGCTTTGTGCCGTGGTTTTTTCCCGCAAGGGTTTTCCACGTTAAAATTTTGTGTTCTTCTGTGATTGCTTATTACTATTTAATTGTTATCCTAGATCTAGATCTGTGTGATTCCACAGTTCAAATCCCCAACAATTTTTAAATGAGAGTTGTGGTACATACATTCTCAAAAGAAGAATGGTCGATATTCAGGCACTAAGAAATTGTAACAGTAGCATGCATTAACTCAAATTAACAAGACTAAGTACAGTCCCAAAATCTGATTAGTTGAAAAACCATAATCTCTTACCTGAGGACACTTATTTGTTTAAAACAAAATCATTCCATTTTTTTTTCTATCTTTTTTAAAGATACCATTTGGTATTATTCAATTTAAATCATCCAAAAATATATCGGCTAACATGATAGTCACAAAATGAGCCTAATTTTTACTTCATGATACATGCAAACTGGGACACATACTTGAATGGTTTAATTTGTATTTGTTGTATAACACGTGAACTAATTATAACTTTTAAATGCCTATTGTTCATCAAACTGGCAGAGTATTTAAAATTTTAAAAAAAAAAAAAAAGAAGAAGAAGAACATCTCTCTTCCTTTTTGGACTGGCGTTCTATGTGGTACGGGTTGGTACTGGAAAAGCTCTGCCGACCCACCATGATGTATATATTTTATCCACCCGGCCATCCATTTAGTCAGATCATTTTTGGGTAAAAAGCTAAAAAATGAGCTAGATTCAAATCTCAGGTGGCCACACCACAGGAATTAAACATGGCTGATTGAACTACCAGGAAAGTTTTGGATCAAGCTGATATTTCTGTTTTCCCTTCATCCAGGTTTATGTAACTTAATTAACAAATTGTATGGAAAATAACCATTATATTAGGCCCTAGAAAGTTTTCAATGGTGGGTGTTCAATCACCACTATTCCTTGTGGTGTGATCCACTTCAGATTGGAATCTGCCTTATATTTGGGATCACGCACTAAAATGATATGACAAAATTAAATGGACAGCAAGGATAAAACACATACATCATGTTGAGGCCCACAACTTTTCCACCCTTGCCTTGTACCTGTTGGATACGGTGGAGGATTTGTGCAAATCCAAACCGTATTAGAATCTTTTGAGCTAACTGTGAGAACCGTGTATGCACAGCTGTGGTGTTGAGATTTCTTCTAAATTTAGTTTGCTAGCTGCGTGAAGATAAACAGTAGATATTCTCTGATTTTTTTTCTTTCTTTAGTTGCCCCTAGAATGTATCTAGACAGGGATAAATCAGTAATTTCATAGAATAAGAAAGCCTTATAAAAGGCAGCAATGTTATACGTTTTCTATCGAATAATAATAAGAAATACAGCAGTCCAGCATCTTTCACTGTTCAGTCCTTTATTCTGTTCCTAAGTGACTGTAGCCACACGTCAGCAACAAGCTGGGTTTGAAGACCCAACAAACTGGTATCAAAGCGACTGATCCTTGGGCCACATCAGCCGTGAGAAGGTTCCAGCAGTTTTCAGCCAAAACAGAAAAATCTGTTCTAAAAAATCTGTTTTCAGCATTTTCAAATTCTGTTTTTCAACAGTTTTAAAATCTGTTTTCAGCAGTTTTTAATCAGTTTGAAACGTCCAGATCCACCATTTCAGCAAAAATCTGTTTTCAAAAAATCAGATTGCTGATTTTTTTTTTAAAAAAAAAAAATCAGATTGTAGTGAAAAAAATCTTTTTTTTTGAAAAAAAATCAGATTGCAAAAGGCCAAGAATCTATCCACGATTCCACTGTTTTAAAAAAAAAAATCAGTCATTATTTTAAAAATAATAATAAGAAAAGATGGTCAGCACCATCCAGCCATAGGTTGCTAAGTTGTCAAAGGACAACTATGAAAAATGGTGCATCCAAATGAAGGCGTTGTTCGGGTCGCAAGAACTATGGGAGATTGTCACCGATGGGTATGAAGAACCCACTATGAAAGAAGAAGCCGCCTTCACCAACGAAGAAAAGACCGCTCTCAAAAATCAAAGGAAGAGAGACAACAAAGCTTTATTTCTCCTCTATCAAGGGTTGGATGAATCCACCTTCGAAAAGATTGCCGAAGCAATATCAAGCAAGCAAGCATGGGATACCCTTGGCACCATCTTCAAGGGTGTAGATCGAGTGAAACGGGTTCGCCTTCAAACATTAAGAGCCGAGTTCGAAGCGACTCACATGAAGGAAGGTGAGAATGTTACTGATTATTTTTCGCGTTTGCTTGTAATTGTCAATAATTTGAAAAGAAATGGTGAAAAGATTGAAGATGTCCGAGTTATTGAAAAGATACTTCGATCCCTCACAACCAGTTTTAGCATGTAGTTGTGGCGATCGAAGAATCAAAAGATATTGAGAAACTCTCCATTGAGGAGTTGATGGGATCGTTGCAAGTTCATGAGCAACGAATGCAGAAGAATGCCAGTTCCATGCCGATGGAACAAGCTTTGGAGTCAAGATTGACTCTGAATAATAACAATGGTGGACGTGGAAGTTCACAACGTGGTGGACGTTTTGCTAACAATCGCGCAAGAGGCAGAGGGCGCGGATACCAACAAAGCCATGACCAAAACCAGCAGAAAAATACCAATTTCCGTGGAAGAGGAAATGGTAGAGGTAGATCTATGCATGGATGAGGAAGTACAAAGAACATCCAATGCTACAATTGCAACAAGCTTGGCCACTATGCATCTAATTGCTGGAGCAAGTCGGTGACTCAAGACGAGTTATCCAACTATGCTGAAGCATTAAGCCATGAACAAGAAAGCTCCACACTTCTCCTTGCACAAGAGAAAGGTAGTGATCAGCAAGATGTATGGTATCTCGACACGGGTGCAAGTAATCACATGTGCGGCGACAAGAAACTCTTTGTGGAACTCACAGAAGGAGTTCATGGCGATGTAACGTTTGGAGACTCATCAAAAACGCCAGTGAAAGGTAAAGGTAAAATCAAAATCTTTCAGAAGAATGGTGTTCCAAACTATATTTTCAATGTGTACTACGTACCCAACATGAAAAGTAACATACTGAGTCTCGGACAACTCCTCGAAAAAGGGTACGTCATACACATGGAAAACTCTTCTCTTTCCATAAGAGATATGCATAGACGTTTAATTGTAAAAGTTGAGATGGCGAAGAATCGTATGTTTCCTCTCCATATAAACACAATGCTTGAGAAGTGTTTTTATGGAAAAGCAAAGAATGATTCCTGGATGTGGCATATTCGCTTTGGCCATCTAAATTTCAGTTGCCTGAAACTTCTGTCCTCATCAAGCATGGTGCATGGCTTGCCTGCTATTGAAGCTCCAGAACATGTGTGTGAGGCGTGCACACTTGGGAAACAACAAAGGAACTCCTTTCCGAAGAGCCAGAGAACCGTTGCAGTTGGTTCACACTAACATCTGTGGACCATTAGATCCAATATCTCTTGGAGGTAATAAATACTTTATTACCTTCATTGACGATTTCAGTAGAAAATTGTGGGTGTATGTAATTAAAGAGAAGTCTGTTGCTTTTACTATTTTTAAAAATTTTAAGCCCTTGTTGAAGAAGAAAGTGGTCTTAAAATAAAAACCCTTAGATCTGACAGAGGTGGGGAGTACACCTCAAATGTTTTTCGAGAATATTGCAGGAACATGGTATTAAGCAACAACACACTGCAGAGTACATGCCACAACAAAATGGAATTGCAGAACGGAAGAACCGCACCATCCTCGACATGACGAGGACCATGCTGAAGGAGAAAAGTCTGTCAAAGAATTTCTGGGCAGAGGCAGTTGCATGTACTGCCTATCTGCTCAATAGGTGTCCAACCAAGAGTGTCAGATTCCAGACACCACAAGAAACATGGAGTGGATACAAGCCGAGCGTGGCGCACCTTAAGATCTTTGGGTGTGTCGCCTATGCTCAAGTTCCAGAAGCGAGAAGGAAAAAGCTTGATGATCGTGGCGAGAAGTGCATCTTCATCGGCTACAGCGAAGAGTCAAAGGCATACAAGCTCTACAACCCACTAACCAATAAGCTGGTGGTAAGTAGAGATGTAGTGTTCTACGAGGAAGAATCATGGAAGTGGAACCAGGAAGATTCGGCCAAAGAAAGTCAGGTTGAGGCCGAAGAATATGAAGAAGAGAGGCATGTGAATCAGAGCAGACACTTGCATCACCCCCTTCGGATCATAGAAGTCCACGAGTACGCTCCATCTCTCCTGGAAGTACTTCATCAAATCAGAATTCATCCAGCACATCTTCATCCGATTCTCCTTCAACCTTGGCTCCTATTAAAATGAGAAGCCTCAACGACATCTATGCAGAAACTGAGGAAGTGAATTTACTCTGCCTGTATGCGGACCACGAGCCTCTCACATTCAAGGAGGCTGTGAATGAAGAATGTTGGAGAAAGGCTATGGAAGAAGAGATTCATGCCATCGAGAAGAATCGAACTTGGGAGTTGACCTCACTCCCTAAAAACCAAAAGACCATTGGTCTCAAATGGGTTTACAAAATCAAGCGGAATGCCAAGGTAAGATTGAACGATATAAAGCAAGGCTCGTAGCAAAATGTTACAAACATAAATATGGGGTAGACTATGAAGAAGTTTTCGCCCCAGTTGCTCGCCTTGACATTGTAAGAATGATTATCTCCCTTGCAGCTCGTCAAAGTTGGATGATCTACCAACTGGATGTGAAATCCGCATTCCTAAATGGGGTACTCGAAGAAGAAGTATACGTTGACTAGCCTGAAGGCTTTGTCATGCAAGGGGAGGAACACAAGGTGTATCGGCTGAAGAAAGCCCTGAATGGGTTGAAGTAAGCTCCTCGTGCTTGGAATGCACGGAACGACGGTTATCTTCAAGAGAATGGTTTCGTCAAATGTCCATATGAGCATGCCATCTACACAAAGAAAATGTCCTTGGTGATATGTTTATCGCTTGTTTATATGTTGATGATCTGTTGTTCACTGGGAATAGCCAGGCAATGTTTGAAGAATTCAAGCAGGCTATGTTCAAAAAGTTCGAGATGACTGATGGTGGATTGATGTCTTTCTTCTTGGGCATTGAGGTGAAGTAACAAGTCGGCGGCATTCACATATCCCAGAAGAAGTACACAAAGGAACTTCTTGAAGTTTCAGATGGCCGACTGTAAAGCCGTAAATACACCTGTTACAACAGGCCTGAAGATCACGAAAGATGGAGAAGGAAGAAAGATCGACTCAACCCTATTCAAGAGCCTAATCGGAAGCTTAAGGTACCTCACAATCACTAGACCAGATATAGTCTACAGTGTTGGGCTTCTAAGCCGGTATATGGAAGCCCCAAAAGAGTCACACTGGCTAGCTGCAAAACGAGTACTGAGGTATATCAAAGGGACTATTGAATTTGGTCTTTTTTATCCGTACAATGATGAGGCAATACTATATAGATACTCTGATAGTGATTGGGGTGGTGACCAAGATGAAAGAAAAAGCACCACAGGCTATGCTTTCTATCTTGGGTCGACAACTTTCACATGGAATTCGAAGAAGCAGAGTGTGGTCGCCCTGTCCACATGTGAAGCAGAGTACATGGCAGCATCGTCCACCGTCTGTGAGGGAATTTGGTTGAGAAACCTACTAAAGGAGCTGAAGCATCCGCAGGAAGAATCCACAGTCATATATGTAGATAATAAGTCAGCAATCGAACTAGCTAAAAATCCAGTGCAGCATGGAAGAAGCAAACACATTGATACCCGATACCATTTTCTGAGAGATCATGTGAAGCAAAAAACGATGAAATTAGAGTATTGTCATACTACGGAACAGGTCGCGGATATTTTCACAAAAGTATTGCCGACAGATGCATTCAAACGACTAAGAACGATGCTCGGAATGAAGCCGGTTTTGATTTGAAGGGGAGTGTTGGATACGGTGGAAGATTTGTGTAAATCCAAACCGTATTAGAATCTTTTGAGCTAGCTGTGAGAACTGTGTATGCACAGCTGTGGTGTTGAGATTTTTTCTAAATTTAGTTTGCTAGCTACGTGAAGATAAACAATAGATATTCTCTGATTTTTTTCTTTCTTTAGCTGCCCTTAGAATATATCTAGACAGGGATAAATCAGTAATTTCATAGAATAAGAAAGCCTTATAAAAGGCAGCAATGTTATACGTTTTCTATCGAATAAATAATAAGAAATACAGCAGTCCAGCATCTTCCTCTGTTCAGTCCTTTATTCTGTTCCTAGGTGGCTGTAGCCACACGTCAGCAACAAGCTGGGTTTGAAGACCCAACAGTGCCCAGCTCGTTACTAAAATATGGCAGCTCGTTACTAAAATATGGCTAGAGACAGCGACGATTTGTGTGTGCGAGTGATTCAGGGTTTGATCCTGGTTGTCTGAGTATTGGATTTGCGGACGTTCATTGTATGGTTAGAAATTAAAATATCCAATAGTCCTATTTGACTGAATAAGTCTCCACCAATTAGAGGTCAGGATTTGTTCAGACAATCTGATTTTGGGACTTGACTTCGGGACAGTGAGAATCCCAATTTAGTCCGATTGATATATGTATGGCACATGTACGATGTCAGAGTGCTTGAGCAAAGTATCATATGCCATTGTACCATGAACAATACCCATTGGCAAGAGGTATAAGGGCGCAGCTTCGGTGGATCCCTGCGCCTGAGTCTACCGTGATCCATGTGCCTCGCATCAACATTCTTTTTGCCAGATCATTTTAGGGCATAATACTAAAAATGAAGCATATCGTAATCTTAAGTGTACCAAAATACAAGAAACAGTGGTGATTGAATACTATCATTAGAGACTTCTTGGGGGCAACTGGAGTGTTATTTTCCATCCAACCTGTTGATAAGGTGACAAAGACCTGAATGAAGCGACCACACAAATATCAGCTAGATCCAAATATTTTGCCACCCAAAGAAGTTTAAAATGGTCAATCACCTCTGTTTCATGTGGCGTGGTCCACCTGAGATTTGTATCTGCTTCGTTTCTTGAATCGTGGCCTAAAATGAGATGTCAAAACAGATGGATGGCATGGATTTAAGGAACATACATCACGATGGGTCCCAAAGTTGAGGATGCACTAGATCTAACCCAGGTATTATATGATGCGCCTACAGCCGGTTGTAGGGGTCAAGTAGGCCCATGGTTCAGTGATCCAAATAGTTAATACTGTTTTACCAACTGTGGACAGTACACATAACAAAAATCCCCGAATGAAAGAATCCTAACCTTCATCAAGTGGTGAAGAAAGAGACGGTTAGGAGAGAAAAGAGAGAAAAGGTTCATGCTCGGACAAAGTAGAAGCCAAAATATGATCATCCGACTAAGAACTGCCAATCCGGGGGATCTTGGTGGGCCCATCATATCAACCGTTTGGATCACAGTACCGTCTGATAGAGAATGGCTGAAGGTAACTAAGAACAGTAAACCTCTACCTCTGATATTAAATACCCTCCGCAGCACCGTGAACAAGTCCATCAAGATCCTGTAGTTCTCGGGCAGCACTTTTGAGAGTTTCTCTCGAGATTCATCTTCTCTTCGAATTGCTTCTTCTAAGGCACGTCTAACCTTTGTCGCTTTAAGAGGCTCAACCACAATAACTAAAAAAAAAAAAAAAAACAGAGAGAGATGTAAACAATCAGATCTTACAATCTTGGGATTTTCCGTGAATGGGCCATCTTCCATGACGCCTATCTAACTGTACTGTTGCTACAAATCATTGAGTTGTGTCCTCTTGTACAAATTAAAGACTTTTTTCCCCTTTAAAAAAGGTATAGTTATTAAAACCAGGAACCACGAGAACGTAAATGCATACGAGGTCATTTGGCACCTTGCGTTTGGATTTTAACTTAAAGAATCCATATCCAAGATTTTCAATCTATTACTCGTTTTTGATAGCTTGGATTTTCAATCATTTGAAACTCAAGATATCTGTTTAGCAACGTGGATGTTCAATACAAAAAAGGCCAATTCATGAAGAGATGGAGAGAATTTGGGCAATGAGAGAGGATTGAAAATCGTAAGATCTTGTAGTCCACCTTCCAAAATCCTTGGATCTTGTAATCCACCTTTCAGAGAAGAATAAAAAAGAGACGTTTTTGGGGATTTGAGGATTTTTAATTCTGGATAGATTTGAAACGCACTAAAATCCAGAGTGACAAAAATGACTTGGATTCGGAATTCGGGATTAAAAATCGTAAGTACACAAAATCCATGTTGCCAAACGACCCTAAGTATCATTGTACCAATTAAGATTTATAAAAAGCACCACTCAACTTTTGACCCGGGGATTTTACAATCCCCCCTCGCTAAAAATGACTATTCATATACACTATTTTAAGAGACGTCCCTAGTGGCGGTGGCTAACATGGAGTGTGTGTACTAACAAGCTAACTGTTTAAAAAAAAAAAAATTAAAAAAGAAAAAAAAAACAGAGAGAGACGTCCAAGATTTAGGCTATTTATCATATCAATGCAGACCATGGGATCAAATGCAGGTGCTTTCCCACAAAGAAAGACAAATGTTGATTTTCCAAAGAGCTTTGTTAATAGAAATAAAAATGAACTATTTTAAAATATTCCAATACATCTTCACAATGGAAGTCCTTGGCACACATCACTCACATGTCTCACAACTAAAAATAAGTATACATGGCCAAGCTTAACCTCCAAATCGTGTTCCCTTGTGCATGTATTCCACCTGAATCACTACTGAGCTTGCTCTAGTGTGGCATCCAATGTTTATGGTGGATCCAACATAATATAGCTTAGCTGATTTTGGTGTTGCTTTGTTAAGAGACCATGCTGCAAAGTTTTCTATTGAGGCCCAATCAGAGACCAAGAATGTATCGGTATATAACTTTAGTAGGTTGGTTCGGGCCTGCATTTAAAGGGTCGAAAAATAAAATGGGCTGGGCCCATGTCTTCTTTGAGGCCCTAAAATTCAGGCTATTAAAAGCTTAGGTCATTCCCAGCCATGTTCCTCAACATTATGATCTTCACCGGTAGCCTTTAGATTTCCAATTCTTACAAATGGGCCCATGGTTCCTTCCCACTCTGGATGGACCATGCATCAAAATGTCTCCATGACAGTAAGATTCCACCAATCAGAGGCCTTCTTTCAGATGAAGGGGGACCGGGACCATCATATTTCTCCTTTTACTTGTTATTTTCTGGTGACAAATTAAAAGGTCCAGGGGTCGTTTGGATCCTAACGTACTTGAGCTACTTATGCCTCAAGTAACCTCTCTTGGTTTCTTACTTATTAATCTGAATTGATTTAGCAACTTTAAGTTTGTTTTTTTTTTTAATACTTATAATTGAACATAAACCAAACTTGATCATCTCAAATAAGTTACTTATTTACTGTTGTAACTAGAAAAAGTAATTTATTTGATGGTATCCAAATGGGTCCTAAGTGTTTGTTTAGAAGACGCATAAAAATAATAATTTCATCTCATTTTAATTAAGAGTAATTATGTACCAAATATCTTGAACTATAATCCCATCTCATAATATGTCATAGATAAAGACCTTTAATATATAATTATTGTTAACTAAAAGGGAAAGAACTCTTTTTTAAGCATTTACCAAACATGACCTAAAGGTCATTTTGGTAGACTTCCCATAATGATTTCATCTCATTGTAGTTAATTATAATTATACATTAGAGATCTCCAATGTATAATTATAACTAAAATGAAATGAATTCATTTTTGGTGTTTTAGTAAGCAGGTCCTAAGGTTCTCCATCTAGGAAATTTCTTGTGCCATGGCCCAAACATAGTGAGGACCAAAAGAATTGTTATTCTGCTCACTAACTCCACTCATTTTAATTATTACTTTTTATTTAAAAATGATAATAATCGAAGCAGCAAACGCCCACAGAGCACACAGATTTAAAAAAGGTACTATCAGGCCCACCTCATGGGAAGCTTCTGATGTGGTTGAGCTCTATGGGCCCTACTATGATGTATAACGGACGTCCTTCCCATTAATCAGATGCATCCTTTCATGGTGAGAATTGGCCAAAATATTAAAGCAATCCATGACTTAGGTGGCCCACACCATAGACAAAAGTTGAGAGTGGAGGCCCATACATTGAACCCTTCCTAACTGTATATAGGGCCCCATGAGATGTGGTTTAGACATCCAGCCCATCCATTGTGTGTCCCACTTCGATGATGAATGGTCACACCAAATTTTAGGCTGTTACGAAACTCAAGTGGGCCCCACCAAGTTCTTTTAGTTGTTTTAAGTATAATATTCCATGGTTTCAGATGGTGCGGCCCATCCGAGTTTCAGATATGGTTGATTTTTTTTGTACATCCTCTTGACTTAGAGAGAACCTACCAAAAGCACAATGTAGATGTCCATGACACATCATGGTGGAGCCCACAGAAGTTTACCTCACCGGAAGCTCCATGAGGTAACCTCGTAATACATTTACTTGGACTGTGCATATTATACGTGTTGAAGGCACAAGGAATTCCTGTGCTCGGTTGCATGCATCTCATTCCTTGGTTACTGCAGAAGACACCAGCTCACAAAATAAACTGATTTTTTCTCTCCCTACAACTTTTAACGTTTAGAACTTCTCTAGCCCCACTATGATTTATGTTCTTGATCCACACCATCCATCAACTTTTTCTAAGGATTGAACTAAAAATTTAGGCACATTCAAAGCTTAAGTAAACCACACCACATAAAACAGTGGGATTGAATGAACTACAATTAAAACCTTCTTAGGGCCAATCGTGAGGTTTATTTTCCGTATAACTTGTTGATAAGGTTGCAAAGACATGGATGAAAGGAAAACACAAATACCAGCTTGATCGGAGCCTTTTATAGCTTAGGAAGTTTCCAATGGTTGGAGTCAATTCATATTATTTTCTATGGTGTGGTCCACTTGAGCTTTGGATCTACCTTGTTTATGGGCTCATATCCTAAAATGGATGGATGGTGTGGATCTAAGAAATATATCAGTTAGGGTCTTTTCAGACGCCAAGAAACTCCACTTCTCGGCGTGTGTTGCAGCACATTATGGAGAGAGAGGAAAACGGGAAGGGCTGACATGCTCAACTTCTGTCGGCCCCATCATGATGTATATGTTAGATCCACACCGTCTATCTATTTTTCCATATTAATTTAGGGCATGAGACCAAAAACGAGGCAGACCATGGCTCAAGTTGGCGACACTACTGGAAACAATGACACCTACTTTGAAACCTTGTTGAGGCCACGGAAGGCTGTGACAAAGTGGATATTTGTGGTTGCGCTTTATTCAGGTTTACGTGACCTCATGAAGAATTAGATAGCAAACAAACCTCAGGGTGGAGCTTATGAAGGTTTCAAATCCCAGCTACTTTCAATGGTTTGCTCCACTTGAGCTTTAGATATACCTCATTTTTGGGCTCATGCTCTAAAAAGATGTGAAAAAATCCGATGGCCTAGAGAAGTTGAACACATTATAACTTGCGGTGTAGTGTGTGGAACACAAATTATTTGGTAGAGAGAAAAAACGTGTATTCTATGAGCTGTATCACGGGCGATGATTACGTGTACGAATGAAAAGTAATGGTGACTTTCCCAGTACCTTCAACACTATATATATATAATATATATATTATATATATATATATATATATATATATATATGGGTAAAGTTACCGTGCGCTCGAGCTGAGTATAAGCTCCCGTGAGGTCGAGCTGTGTAGGCCCCATCGTGATGCGTTTCAACCATCAACACCGTGTATTTGATGGGTCCCCTTTAAATTATGGGATATCCCAAAAATCAGCCGTATACGGAACTCAGGTGGGCCATACCATCTAAAATATGTGAAGACACCGTTAAAACATATAAAAGCACTTGGTGGGGCCACCTGAGTTTTTCATGCGCCTGAAACTTGGTCTGAACCCTCATTCAAGTGGGACACACATAATGGATGGGCTGGATTTACAAACCACATCTTGGTGGGCCCTCAAAAATGGCTATGAGTGTTTTAATGGTGCACGGCCCCTCTCCACTTCTGTATGTGGTGTGGCCCACAAAAATTACATATTGATTTGATTTTTGAGACCTAGGCTCACGATGGAATGGTGCATCTGACTGATGGGGTAGATGTTCGTGGGGCCCACACAGCTCGACCTCATGGGGCGTTAAAATCAGCTCGAGCGTATTGTACCTTTATATGAGAGAGAGAGAGAGAGAGAGAGATAGAGAGAGAGAGAGACGATCGAGAGAGAGAGAGAGATGAGAGAGAGAGAGAGATCAGAGAGAGAGAGAGAGAGAGATGAGAGAGAGAGAGAGAGAGAGAGAGAGAGAGAGAGAGAGAGAGAGAGAGAGAGAGAGAGAGGCTTACATTCGTAGATTATTGCCTCAAGTCTGCGGAGGTGAGTTCCACTTTGGAAAGCGGAAGGATTACTTGCTAGAAAATGAGAGAGGCGTCATCCCTCTCTCGTTCACAGAGTTTATAAGATCATGTCTCTTTTTGTCGCACTTTTTCAGCATATCGAAGGCCAAACCTTACAAGAACAAGAAAATATAACTGTAAAATACAAGTGCCCATATGCATTCTGAAAATTTACACGCTGCACGCACAAGTAACTCGTAACCTCGAGTGGTGGGACCCAGTGTGGATAGATCACAACCGCAAATTCAACAAACATTCATCGCTGAATGTGGACTGGCGGCTATGTTCTCATGAGTCTGTTCTTTATATGTCCACCAAGCAGAAATTTACGCTTTATGATCCATTGAAAGTGGGTCCCACTATTTTGACTGTTCAATTTTAGTAAACTGTAATCAAGATATTATGGCTTAGTGTAAACACTTACCGAAGTATTCCCCAGAAATGGCCACATGAAGAATGCTATTGCCATCACTGCTCCTCCTCCAATACTTACTGCCCTCTCCACGAGGACACCGATAATACAGGTAGAGAAATGCTTCCTTTTTACCATGAAGAGCAGCCACGAAGAGCGGTGTCTCCCCTTCTTTGTTGCGGCTCTCGATCAGATCAGTGGCGCCATTGTTAGAGAGCAATTGCCGATATTTCTTCACCATGCATCTGCACATCCCCACGTTCCCCATTGCCGCTGCTAAGTGGAGGGGAGTGTTTCCATGTCATTCTCCATCTTTAGGATTTCCACTTTGGTCACCACATCCACAAGCTCTGTAACTTCCTTCCGGTCATCGGTGACTGCTATGTGTAATAGAGTGTCCTCTGTGCTGGTGATCTTATCCTTTTGGATCCATGTCTCTTTTTGTATTTCTTCACCACTTCCCCCCATTCGCTTGTCATAGCCAAATGGAACACTTTCTTCCTTTCATCATCTGCCTGGTTTTTCTGGTCATCTTCATCATCTGACAGGTTTTGCTGGTAATCTTCATCATCTGACAGGTTTTTCTGGTCATCTTCATGGTAGTTCGAGTGGCCACCTTGGGGACGTTCGATATCTACGGAAGCCATGTTCGGGAGTGAGCAAGCTTGGAATTGCGAGGTTCGCTTTTGGCGAGGTAGGTACTAAGTGCTCCGTAGCAGCTCTCCTTGATATACTGTCAATATCGTGTCCATTACAAAAATCTACCAGCAGGTGGGTCCACAAAATAAATTTAAGTTATCGTACAATTGGTTCGGTTCTCTTCTTTTGAAAAAGAAATAAAAGAAAAAAAGAAGGCGAAATCTTGCAAATTTTAGAAGCATCCTGTATTCTCCGTGAAAAACTACTACGGTGTGAGTGTTGGAAGTCCAAACCAAACCTATTGCTATTCTCAAGGTCAGTAAATGATGGAAGAAGCTTCCAGCAACAGGCGTCGTTTTCCTCCATGCGACTGTTCGGTTCCAGATGCAAGCTATTTAATATTTTATTTTGGTTTTTGTTACTGTAGTAAATACTATACCCCTTGTAGTGTATTTAAATGGGCATTTGTGTCTTTTCACATTGATGGAAAAGTCTATATAAGGGAGCTCATGTAATCCGTTTGGAATAAAGTCAAGACAGCAAGCTTGAAAGCTAAATTAAAAATACAAATCTTCTCTTCTCTTCTACGTGTCCAGTGAGCTCAAACCCAAGGCTTTGTAAAGCCAAGTAAACTCTGGCTAATATAGCCAACAAACTGGTATCAGAGCTCAGGTTTTCTCCTATGGGGAAGTTTTTCCAGCAGTTTTTCAGGGAAGTACAGATTTTCTGAAAAAACAATCTGTTTAAGAAAAGTTTCTGTTTCTTGGAGATTGTCAGCAGTTTTTTTTCAAGAAAAAAATTCAGATTGGAGGGCCGAAGCTTTTGCTGTTTGAAGCTGCCAGCAAATTGTTCCCAGCGAAAAAATCCATTAAAAAATCTGTTTTTCCAAGCCAAAATCTGAAAAATCTGTTTGAAAAAAGTCTGGCTGAAGAAAAATCTATTTAAAAAAATTCACATTACAGAGTTCAGTTTTTTTTTTTTTTTTTTTTTTTTTTTTTTTTTTCTACAAGAGTTTCCAGCATTTTTCAGCCAAGTCCAGATTTTTCTGAAAAAAAAAATCTGTTGCAAAGCCAAGTTTTTGAGTTCCCTGTTGAAGTTGCCAGCGGTTTTTTTATTTTTTCCAGCCAAAAAAAAAAAAAAAAAGCTATTCAGCAGAGTTTTTTTGTCAGCGAGAGAAAAATAAATAAAAAATCAAATTCAGCTATTTTGTTTTTCAGCCAAAAATCTGTTAAAAAAAATCAGATTCCGAATTTTTTTTTTCAGCCAAGAAAAATCAGATTTCAGTAAAAAAAAAAAAAAAAAAAAAAAAAAAAAAAAAAAAAAAACCTAGATCTTCTATTCCATCCTTCTCTCCCTTTCATTAAAAAATCAGTTCATCCCTCCTTAAAAATAAAAATGGCCAGCAAAATCCAGCCACAGGTTCCTACATTGTCTAAGGACAATTATGAAAGGTGGTGTATCCAAATGAAGGCGTTGTTCGGGTCGCAAGAATTATGGGAGATCGTCACTGATGGGTATGTGGAACCCACTATGGAGGAAGAAGCCGCCTTCACCAACGAAGAAAAGACGGCTCTAAAAAATCAAAGGAAGAAAGATAACAAGGCGTTGTTCCTCCTCTATCAAGGGTTGGATGAATCAACCTTTGAAAAGATTGCCGAAGCAACATCAAGCAAGCAAGCTTGGGATACTCTTGGCACCATCTTCAAGGGTGTTGATCGAGTGAAGCGGGTTCGCCTTCAAACACTAAGAGAGCCGAGTTTGAAGCAGCGCACATGAAGGAAGGTGAGAGTATCTCTGACTACTTCTCACGTCTAATTGTTATTATTAACAATTTAAAAAGAAATGGTGAAAAAGTTGAAGACATACGTGTCATTGAAAAGGCACTGCGATCTCTCACAACCAAGTTTGAGCATGTGGTTGTGGCGATCGAAGAATCAAAGGACCTTGAAAAACTGTCCATTGAAGAATTGATGGGATCGTTGCAAGTGCATGAGCAACGAATGCAAAAGAATGCTGGTTCAACGCTTGAACATGCCTTAGAGTCTAAGTTGACTCTAAATGAACAAAAGAATGGCCATACACAACGAGGCGGTCGTGGCACTAGCAATCGTGCAAGAGGCAGAGGGCGTGGATATCATCCAAGCCATCAACAAAATCAACAAAAGTTTACCAATTTCGTGGAAGAGGAAATGGTAGAGGCCGACTCACACGTGGTCGTGGAAACACAAAGAATGTTCAATGCCACAATTGTAAGAAATTCGGCCATTATGCCTCTGAGTGTTGGAGCAAAGTGGATCAAGATGAACGATCCAACTTTGCTGAAACATCACACCATGAACAAGAAGTCTCTACACTCCTCCTCGCACAAGAAAAGGCATGTGAACGGCCAGATGTGTGGTATCTCGACACGGGTGCAAGCAACCACATGAGTGGTAACAAAGAACTGTTCGTGGAACTCACAGAAGGAGTTCGTGGCGACGTGAGTTTTGGCGACTCATCAAAGGTACCCGTGATAGGCAAAGGAAAAGTTAAAATCTATCAGAAGAATGGTGAGCCAAATTACATCTCTAATGTGTATTACGTACCAAACATGAAAAATAACATCCTCAGTATCGGCCAACTCCTTGAGAAGGGGTATGTCATACACATGGAGAAACTGCTCACTCTCTATAAGAGATGCTCACAAGAGACTTGTGGCTCAAGTCCAAATGGCGAAGAATCGCATGTTTCCACTCCATATTAACACAAAGGCAGTGAGAAGTGTTTTTATGGACTCGTGAAGAATGATTCATGGAGATGGCATCTTCGCTTTGGGCATCTCCATTTCAGTGGCCTGAAACTTTATCCTCATCAAGCATGGTGCATGGCTTGCCGGCTATTGAAGCTCCAGAACGTGTGTGTGAGGCGTGCACACTCGGCAAGCAACAAAGGAACTCTTTCCAAGTGGAGTGTCCAGAAGAGCAAAGGAACCACTTCAGTTGGTTCACACTGATATTTGCGGACCACTTGAAACACCCTCTCTTGGAGGTAATAAATATTTTATTACCTTCATTGATGATTACAGCAGAAGAATTTGGGTGTATTGCATCAAAGAAAAATCTTCCGCTTTCACTATCTTTAAAATGTTCAAAGCTCGTGTTGAAGTTGAAAGTGGTCACAAAATTAAAGTACTCAGATCTGACAGAGGTGGAGAGTACACCTCAAATGCATTCCGAGATTTTTGCAGGGAACATGGCATTAAGCAACAACACACTGCAGCCTACACGCCACAGCAGAATGGCATTGCAGAACGAAAGAACCGCACCATCCTCGACATGACGAGGACCATGCTGAAGGAGAAAGGCCTGCCAAAGAGCTTCTGGGCAGAGGCAGTTGCATGTACTGCCTACCTGCTCAATCGGTGTCCAACCAAGAGCGTCAGAAACTTGACACCACAGGAGGCATGGAGCGGCTACAAACCGAGCGTGGCGCACCTAAGGATCTTTGGGTGTGTCGCCTACGCTCAAGTTCCAGAAGCAAGAAGAAGGAAACTTGATGATCGTGGCGAAAAATGCATCTTCATCGGCTACAGTGAAGCATCTAAAGCCTACAAACTCTACAATCCACTAACCAACAAAGTAGTGGTGAGTAGAGATGTGGTCTTTAGTGAAGAAGAAGCTTGGAAATGGAACGATGAAGAATCGACCAAAGATATTCTAGTCGAAACAGAAGAACATGAAGAAAGGCATGACCGTCAAGAGCAAACGCCCGTAACACCTTCTTCGGCCGCATCATCAGTTCACAGAAGTCCAGGAGTACATTCCATCACTCCTGAAAGCACTCCATCAAGTCAAAATTCGGCCAGCTCGTCCTCACCCATGGCACCCATAAAAATGAAAAGCTTGAGCGACATCTATGAGCAAACTGAAGAAGTCAATCTTTTCTGCCTGTATGCAGATCATGAGCCTCTAACATTTCAGGAGGCCATAAAAGAAGAATGTTGGAGAATTGCTATGAAAGAAGAAATTCATGCCATTGAGAAAAATGACACATGGGAGCTGACTACGCTTCCTAATGGCCAGAAAACTATTGGTGTCAAATGGGTCTACAAGATCAAGAGAAATGCTGATGGTGAGATCGATCGCTACAAGGCAAGGCTCGTAGCAAAGGGCTATAAACAGAAGTACGGGGTGGACTATGAAGAAGTCTTCGCCTGTTGCTCGCCTTGACACTGTGAGGATGATTATCTCCCTTGCAGCCCATCACAGTTGGATGATCTACCAACTGGATGTGAAATCTGCATTCCTGAATGGAATTCTTGAAGAAGAGGTCTATGTTGACCAACCTGAAGGCTTTGTTATGCAAGGGGAGGAACGCAAGGTGTATCGACTGAAGAAAGCCCTCTATGGGTTGAAGCAAGCTCCACGTGCTTGGAATGCGCGCATCGACAACTATCTTCAAGAGAACGGCTTCGCCCAATGTCCATATGAGCATGCAGTTTACATCAAGAAGAATGCTCATGGCGATATGCTTATAGCATGCCTGTATGTTGATGATTTGTTGTTTACAGGAAACAGTCGACCGATGTTTGATGAATTCAAGAAGGCTATGTGTAAGGAGTTCGAGATGACCGACGGAGGTCTCATGTCCTTTTTTCTGGGCATTGAAGTGAAGCAACAACATGGTGGCATCTATATATCTCAGAAGAAGTATGCCAAGGAATTGCTTGAAAAGTTCAAGATGGCCAATTGCAATGCCGTAAACACGCCTGTAGCAACGGGCTTAAAACTAACAAAGGACGGAGAAGGAAGAAGCGTCGACTCGACTATGTTCAAGAGTCTGATGGGAAGCCTAAGGTACCTCACAATCACAAGGCCAGATATCGTATACAGTGTTGGGCTTCTAAGTAGGTACATGGAAGCACCAAAAGAATCACATTGGCTAGCCGCAAAAAGAATCCTTAGGTACGTCAAAGGAACAATGGAATTCGGTCTTTTCTATCCATACAATGATGAAGCAATGCTATATGGATACTCAGACAGTGATTGGGGAGGTGACCAAGATGAAAGAAAAAGCACCACTGGCTATGTATTCTATCTCGGAACAAATGCTTTCACATGGAATTGGAAGAAGCAGAGTGTGGTCGCCCGTCCACATGTGAAGCAGAGTACCGTAGCAGCATCGTCTACTGTTTGTGAAGGAATTTGGTTGAGAACCTACTAAAGGAGCTGAAAGCATCCGCAGGAAGGATCCACAGTTATATATGTGGATAACAAGGCGGCAATCGAGCTAGCCAAAAATCCAGTGCAGCATGGAAGAAGTAAACAACATTGATACCCGTTACCATTTTCTAAGAAATCATGTGAAGGAGAGAAAACAATGAAATTTAGAATATTGTCATACTACGGAACAGGTGGCAGATATTTTCCCAAAGGCAATACCGACAGATGCATTCAAACGACTGAGAACGATGCTCGGAATGAAGCCGGTTTTGGTTTGAAGGGGAGTGTTGGAAGTCCAAACCAAAACCTGTTGCTATCTCAAGGTCAGTAAATGATGGAAGAAGCTTCCAGCAACAGGCGTTTTCCTCCATGCGAATGTTCGGTTCAAGATGCAAGCTATTTATATTTTATTTTTGGTTTTTGTTACTATAGTAAATACTATACCCTGTATTGTAGTGTATTTTAAATGCGGCATTTGTGTTTTTCACCTTGATGGAAAAGTCTATATAAGGAAGCTCATGTAATCCGTTTTGAAATAAGTCAAGACAGCAAGCTTGAAAGCTAAATTAAAAATACAAATCTTCTCTTCTCTTCTACGTGTCCAGTGAGCTCAAACCCAAGGCTTTGTAAAGCCAAGTAAACTCTGGCTAATATAGCCAACAGAATTGACTGGCTTGATTTCTATTCTGGGCCATCTGTTAGGGAGAGTTTGGAAGCACATTAGAATCACATTTCTAGCTGATATGTTTTGAGGGCAACCCCAACTGAAAGGACGGTTGTTTGGGGGACAGGATAGGTGGAATCCGCATTTGACAATATCAAATTTCCTCATTTTCTGCTAGAAAATCAATGTTCTGCTTGTTTCGAGTAGGACATGAGACAAGCGAACTATTACTTTGGTGGAATTGAGCACCCATATGGATTTCAAGATGCCCAAAGTCACTGTCCTAATTGTCGCAAATTGAGATATGGCCTATGATATGATCCTCACTAACATTTATATGTTATCTAAGACAAAGAACTGACAATGTTCTGAATTTTATTTAAAGGTCCACAGTAACGTGTTGCTTCTATTTACAGGACATTGGCCTCTATATCAAAGAGGGTGAGAAACCATCATTTTTTTGAGCTTTCTGAAAGAGCAAACCTTCGCTGAGAAGTTGCCATCAGTTATGTAAAAGATAACAAGAAGGTAAATTATCTGCCTGTTGCATTTCTCAGTTCTTTGTCTTCGATGTAAAGATTTGAAATGATCTCATACTATTCGTTTTAAACCCAAATCATAGACCATCACAGTCACATATATACCCACGGAATTTTCCATGCATCAATTTGTCGAATGCTACTTTTTGACTTCTTCTTTTTCCTTGTGCAGAATTTACATCACTTCAGCCTAAATTTAAGACCATATGGAGGATTTTTTACTTTTTTATTTTTTTTTAATTATTCAAGACCATTTCAATTTATTGTAATAAATATATATTTTTTATTGTGTAGTAATATAAATTTTGTTTAATATTCAGTTTAATTGTATTACATCATTTTTTATGTTTGAAATATTAAAAAAATACAGGTTTCAATTGAATTATATATAATAATAAAAATTACTGGCTTGCTGGGCCCTCTCAAATCTATATAAAGACTTTATCAGCGCTTGTTTAGACTTCTATCGGCGCTTTTCCGTAAGAAAAAGTTGCTGCTTGGATTGATTTTTAGCGGCGCTTCTTTCAGAATTACCACCAAAAGTGTCAGTGAAGTGAGAGTGGGCACTGAAAAAGAGTACCCAATTACCAGCACTCAAACAAGCACTGGGAAAAGTCACTTAGCGCCGGCATAGATTTTGCCAACATACCCATCTACTGCGCTTGTCCAACACCGGTAATAGTACTGCAGCAGTTTTTGGGGATTTTAACTGCCGGTAAAAGTCCCATTTCTTGTAGTGTGGGCATCTATCATGTCTTTGGATCTAGGCTTGGAGTCAAATAAGATCACTTAAATGTTCAGGCCCACCTGATGGATGGATTATTGCACACACATTTGCCACTTTGACACATGCAGTGTAAACATGATCTCTTACGAGTTTGTGGCTTAAAAACCTCATTGATTCACTATAATATAATATAATATGCTATTATTATTGTTAAAACTAATTCGGCCTAACCCGAACCCAACAAAATTCTAACCAGGTCTAAGTTGATGGAACCACGCCCAGCTAACCACATTTCTTAACATATGCTAAAAAGATTGGACCTGACCCACTAAAATCAGGTCCGGTCCTTCCTATATATGCCGGTCTGCATGCCTATTGACAGCCTACAAGATAGAGGCAACCGTAAGAGGTTTCCACTTAAGTCTTTTGAGCTCACTATATCATCCATCAAACAGCCCAAATTTGGTGAAACCTCACAAAATAAAATAAATAGTAGGGGAGAGAGAGAGAGAGAGAGAGAGAGAGAGAGAGAATAAAAGACTAGAAATAAACATATAAGACAATTATTTTCAACCATAAGCAGCCATAACAAATTGATATAATTAATTTTGGTCACCTGCAAACAGAACAAACGAAAGCCAGCGAAAATAGAGAGAATTTAAGAGAAAAAGAAGAAGAAGAAGAAGAAGAGAAAAGAAAAGAGAGAGGAGAGAGGAGAAATTCCAACTTATTCACTATCTATTCATTATATTCCAGGAGAAATCTTGCTTAAATAGACTTGTTCAATGCTGAGTTAATTCAAGCAGTCTATGCTTTCCCGCTAAAAAGCACGGCTGGTTTCAGGCACAAGATAGCCTCATCGTTCAATAACTTCGCCGTCTGCTCCACAGGCAATGTCACCATCACCGTCCGTCCAAGCCCCTCTTCCGGCGACGGTAGCACCAAAATCAGCCCATCTCCCTCCACGTTCCCCACATGGTACGCCACATGCACCGGTTTCACATCCTTCGCAAAACATGGCACTGTAAGCAAACACATGCTCCATGTTGGCACAAGTTAGCTCCGGCCCATACATCATAAAGGGCGGTGCAAACCTGCCACCCTCGTCCTTTTGAGACTCCACCCAATCGATGGCAGACCAGTACTCTTCTTCCTCGAGGCCCGACATATGGCGGTGTATGAGCCCTGCGAGGAATCCTAGTCCACCTTCCTCCATCTCTGCCGCAGTGGAGGAAACACCTGAAAAATGCAATGCATTGCCAAAGTAGCCATGCGGAAGCGGAGCATGCATAAGCTTCCTGAAGTCGATGCATATTGAGAGGGAGTGACTTTCGACGTGCATAGGTGACTTCGCATGCATTACGCGTGACCAGAACAATGCAGCGAGCATGTCGAATGGGTGGCACATCGGGACACTCGGCATGGATCTCTGAGAGGTGTTTCTTGATCATTGCATCTGAGAACCTGAACGTTGCAGTCGACATTTTCACTGGGGCCGGAGGTTTTGCTTTTGACTTGGATGCATAAAACTTGGCAGATTTCGTGTCGGTGTTGAGCGTCTCGGCCTCGTAGTCCTGGTGGGTGGAAGAAGGGAGGGTAGGCGATGGCGGAGCCTCGATGCACATCACTCCATGCCTTGACAAGAAGTGTAGCACATGTGGGGTCAGAAAGAATGTGGGTGCAGCTTAGGCCTATAGCTATCCCCCCACCTTCAAACTCGTTGATCTGCAAATGGAAAAGTGCATATTGTTCATTTCGAATAACATGGTTCCAATCTTAATAAGCTCGTAATAATTTTATTTTTTAAAAAATAAATAAATAAATAAAAAAAAAAAAAAAAAAAAAAAAAAAATAAAAAAAAAACATACATATGTAGTTTCAATTCACAACAGTTTCACATTCGTTTAAAAAAAAAAAAAAAAAAAAAAAAAAAAAAAAAAAAAAAACAAAACAAAAACAAACAACACAACAAACAAACAAAACAAACAAGTCAACCTATGTAATTTACGATTACATCGCAGCTGTGGGAGTTTTGTCTAATAACCATAGAAATAGATTAATGCCATCGTTGCCGCCATCGTCATCATCTCCTTATCCTAATTAATTAGATTCGGCTACATGAATCCTATTCCACCAATCCACTCTAGCAGGGTCCTAACATGCCCTGGCATGAGTTTATATTGTTTGGATTCATGATGAAAGTTATGAGGTAAGTTTGATGCTAGCTAGCAAACCCAACCCAACCCTCCATCCGGGCTCGAGATGGGCAATGAGAGCATAAAACTCTCATATTCATGATTTAATAGACCAGGTTTATCACAATTAAGCGCTAATTAATAGTCTATCACATAGGTGGAAAAAAAAAACCGCTCCATCACCCTATTTTATTAATGAGAATAAAATAGAAGTGGTCCAATGTCTTGAGGGAGCACTGAAAATAAAAAATAAGAAAAAAAAAATAAAAATACTACAGTTCTTTCTCCAACACTTGTAAATCTGAATGTTGGGAGGAGGCTAAAGTGATGGTGATGATAATCTAAAAAAAATCGTAGATTCTCTTAGGTCCCATGTTTAAAACGTGGAAGAAATCCGCCATTCACCAACGTTCCTTGCTCCACACCATTTCCTTCCCATGTGTGTGTCCATCTGTATTAGTTTGTAAAATTGGCGTCTGTTCACCAAAGGCAAGGAAGTGTGTTTGCAAGTAGTGGAGCAGCGAGAGGTGGTTGGAAAAAAGTGCATTTCTTTTGGGAGATATGCTAGAATATATCTCATGTATTGGTATGGGATATGTCGGGACTAAGCCATTAGACCTGGTTCATGTTTGAAAGATCCAAGCTGTTTATAGGATGGGCCTCTTTGTGGCTGGTTGTGTCTCTAGCTGACTCATTTAAGAGTACAGCAGCTGAGTTATTTTTTCACAAACTCATGCAGATTTAAAATAAGATCATTTTAATTTAGTGCCGATTCAAGCCCTTAGATTGGAATATTTCAATCCCTTGATCATTTTAATTCTTTTCCTTTGAAAACGAACCATTGCCTCAACTGTTTTTCGTGGGAAATTTAACAAAAAGTTAGCATCTTGAAATCTTGAAGACTTTTTGAGGCAACCATACTCGTTGTTTATCCCATCAGATCAAGGTTTAGATGGTTGAACATGACCCCAAATCCAATAGCTATGGTCCCATATAAAATACCTAGTAATGACGTGGGGACGAGGATCAGATACTTTAGCAAAACTTTTTTCTTTTGGTATGAGGCAGCCTCACCTGAAATTACCTAAGGGCCTGTTTGGGTGCCACTTAAAAATGAGTCAAATCTCATTTTAGTCAACAACAATTATGCATTATGGATCATATTTCTTTCTGGTAAGGATTAAAAAACCAACGGCCATGATCTCTAATGCATAACTACAATAAACTAAAATAAGACGTACTCATTTTGAAGTGGCACCCAAACAGGCCCTAATTGACCATTTAATTGTTTAAAACTCTTCTCACCTGTCAGTATTTTTTTGCTGACAACAATTCTCAATATAGATAGTAGAGATAACAACAAACTTCCACTTCCAATTTTATCCCAAAACTGAGATGGAACTTATATACATGAACTGAATGAAATTGTGAGGAGTAACTATGAAAACTCGCATATTAATTCAATTGAAAATACTGCAAAATATATGCACAACTAATCAAGATTACACACCCTAAGCAAAGATCTACTTTCCCATCTACGTATACACAATTGTTACTATACACATACTATATTCAATCCCTTAACATCCCCTCAAACTCAAGGTGCTCTAAGAAGGTGTAGCTTGAGCTTGGAAGGCTAAAAAAAATTAACAAATTTCAGTGGCAGTCTTTAGTAGCAGGAAAGATGATTCCAAAGATCAGAGACGAAGGAAGATTCAAATGCAAGCAGATGGATGGTAATGGCTTTGACAGGTAGGCGTCGTGACAAGGTCACAACTAGGGGAAGAGGTTACAACTATAATAGATCTGGCATGATATAAGATTTACTAAAATGGCAGTTACATCAATGGTGAAGACCAATGTATATGAATCAGAGATGATATAGGAATCTAATTTGTAGACAGAACAGCAAAAGGTAAAATTAGATCAATAAATAGAAAATTCGATCCAAGGATAACTAATTGGATCAAGATGCCGTGGACCAGAAATTCGGTCTGCAATGATAGGTGTGCCAAACAGGTTTGCAGATAGCAATTAGGGACTGCTTCCCATACATATTTGTTTTGATACACAGAACGTCAGGATTCGGATTTGACAGTCCAATGATAACTGGATGTCAGATCAGATCAGAGAGACGATGAAACAGCCAGAGCAGAACTACTGTCAATAGGTGATGTTGGGTATAGGCTGTAATGGTGGAGTTGCTGTCAAGATCCACTGGAGATTGCATGTTGCTTGCAGAGAAGATGGTGAAGATGACAAAATCAATGGCGAATGGCGATGATGGAGTACCATTATTGAAATAAGATCAACATCACATTTAAAAACTCTAAAGATGAGAATGATGATGGGTTTAACTAGAGTAAGTAGTAATGGGTTTGGAGATGAGCTCCAATCAAGTTGGAAAGGCGGATTTCAAAGCCGGATTACAAGCTTATGAACAGTATAGTTTGAAGGTGGTGGATTAAGGCTCTGATACCATGAAAATTTGATGCCCCAATTCGTGGAAAGTAGGATATCAATTCCATGTAGAATACCTCAAATATAGACGCAATAAATGTGTATATGCAAAATACGTGCAATTAAACAAGATTATACAACAACTAGGCAAATGTTTACCTTCATATCTATGTATACTACTTGTACCGTACACGTACGATATCCTATCATTTGACACTAGTACCATTGAAATATCCCACCTTAACTAGGTGAGTTATCACAGTTATCACAAAGAAAAAAAAAAAAAAACTCCAATTCCCTGCAATCTAACTAATTTTTTTTTTTTATCTTGATTAAATAAATTATGCTCTACCCTACATGAGTTCAACCACATAGGATAAAATGTGGACCTATTTTACTTATATGGGGTTTCTTATTTTCCATACTTATCAATTTTGCAGATTATTGAATTATTCATTGCAGAAAGTTTATGCTATGTGAACATCTCTGTGTGTATCTGTATGTATGCATGCATGGGAAATGTTAAGATGGTAGTATTAAGTGGAAATGGGTCTCATGTGATGTGCGTTTAGGATCCAACCTGTGCATCAAGTGCACCCAATCATGTTAAGTGGGACCTAAAATCAGGTTGATCCAATCACCATGTGGGACTCACAGTGGGAGAACTATGAAGAGGACATGCACTGTAACAACTACAAATTTCGTATGTAGGCAGGTCACACTTATTTCAACTATCTAATTAATAAAACTTGCTAAATATTTAGTTTTGTCCTTGAGAAACAAAACAAGCATGTTAGCCAACTAGTAAAGACTCTCCTAACCTAGTTTAGGTTGAAGGATCAATGCATGTTGCATAAATAATTCCTTTTATCTAGTTTGCCAATGGTAGGTCCGGATTGCCTTAGAAACAAATCATGTATAATTGACAAACTGTGTGAGACACAGGAGATTCGAATCAAACTAATTGTTTAGCCTTTCTTTAAATATCTGTTGACTGGCCAATGATCGGTTTCAATCTGACTTATGTGCCTAAAATGGACCCTAAATTGGGATCAAGAAAAATCCCCAATTTTTGGTTTGGTTCGTCAAATCAAAGTCGAGTCCAGAGTCTGTCGGTTTGACCTGCGGCATCGTCGGTCTGACCGACAGAACGAATTAACTAAGAAGTTGACAAAGCATACACTCTGTCGGTCCAACCGGAAGAACGTCAGTTCGTTTTAGTTCGACCAATAGTCATAGTTGGTCCAACCGATAGTCATAGTCGGTCCAACCGATAGAGTGTAGAATGGGCTGAAATGACGATCGATGCTCAGTCGATCTGACCGACAATCAGCCAGTCCAACCAACAGAGGTTGAAATGGATAATTATTATGATTACGAAATGATGATTAGAGAATTGATTTAATAGATTGTTTAAATTAGTAGTGAATAATTGATTATACTTGATGGGCTAGTCAATATAGGGTTTCAAAGCACTTTGACAAATACCCATTTGATTTATCAAGTGGGTTCCACATTAGATAGTATTGGTTTCAAACCCTATGTTAAGGGTTGGATTTGAAAGAATCATATTGGATCATATTGTGAACCAAATCTGGAAAATTGATCATGATCTTGATCGATCAAAGGTGGGCCTCATCATTTGAGTTCACATAAATTTGAAAAGTAATTGTTGTTTGTATGATGCATCTAGGGAATTCTTAGATATTGTTAAATCTGGAACAATTATTTTCACGAAATCAACCTCACCCAATTTCGAGGTTAGTGATCCCAACTTGTTTTCCTCTCTCTATTAGGATCAAGATAAGTTGCATGTTACATGTTGTATTCGGTTAATGTTCTATCGCGATGCTTGTTTGATCTGATTGGAGTTAGAATTAGTTATTATCTACCAACCGTTGTTTACATGTATAAATGTTTGATTTATTATGGTATTTGTACTCTAATTTTCATACTTGTATATGCTGGGAAATGCATTGTAACTGTAAACCATTAACAAATGGTGAAACCTAATCATCATCCATCACAATAAATGCATTGTGCCTGTTCAGCACATGCATAATTTATCCTGGGGAACCTCCCGGGATGGAAAGTTTATCCTAGTGCCTTGCTTCCAAATGTGGGCCATGCCCATGCCTACTGAATGGTGAAAGCCTGCTTAAGCGATGGATGTAGGTTGACGATATTTTAAACCCAAGCATATGGACGATAATCTCATCTGATGCACTCTTACGTCTCATATAATAAACAAGACTAAGGAAAATTAAATGCACTCTGTGTTTGTTTTACTATCTTAATTTAATGTGGACGAATCAAGATGGAAACCCTTACTAGGCCCGACCAGCTTACACTTTATTGATGAAAAATAAGCAGATGTAACATAAGGCAAACCGTTGGCACAAGAGCAGGAATATGTAGCTGAACAGGCAAACGATCCACGGGATACATGACCCTATTTGACCAAAGAAGAGCTTGTCGCATTAGACTGATTTTAGTTTCATTCATTTTATTTATTTAGGACTAGACTGTTTAAGTTATTGGAGCAATTTCTATTTTAATTCGTTGATTTTTAGGGATATAACGTTTGTTTACATTTTTGGGATGGTTATTCGTTTTATATTTTCCATTACTTAGAGACATGTTGTTCATTGAGATTTCGTAGTTTGGTTTAGTGAACATGAAATTTATAGTTTTTGAGATTGATATTTACATTTGAATAATAACCCCAAATGGGTGAGTCCTTAAATGGTTCTGATAATTAGGAATGTATGAAAGTTGGTTTGTTTTAATGCGTGTGAATGATGGATGGATGGATGGAACTTAGAGATTATAGCATGAATACATGATTATTGCCTCTGAATAGCTTGCATTTTTACCAGTTTGAGTACACTTAGTGTACAAGTCATGATGCAGAACTCAGGATTGGGATGCACGCTCAGTTTCCAAATTTTGAGCCCTGACATGCAACCATGGAAAAGGAATGTTTTTAGTATGAGGTATGTGTAAGTCATCAAACCCACCTTTATCCATATGTGTACACATGGATGAACACACGTTTGTATAGAGGTTTGGTAATCATGCGTGTGGAAGTATAGGCTGACAAGCGCCGGATTTCTAACAGGTGATCTAAACTGTTTAGATCTTTTGGCATAAAAATCAGGCCATCTCACACCTCGAGTAGGCAACAACTATAAAAACAAATGAATAAGTGGAAAAAGTATAACTGTTGATTTACTTGGTAAGTGGTGACCCACCTTGAACAGTGAAATTGTTTGCTTTCTAATGCAGAAAATCTATGAGCCTGAAGAGTGTTGCCACTGTTGAAAAAAAAAAGTATTTTTTATGAAAAACAAAGTTTAAAAACTTAGTTTCAAAAACTTTAATTTTATTCGAAAGCGTTTTGACACTGCCTATTTTATCTTATTATTTTTTTACATATGAAATTATTTCAATATCATGTTTGGAAAACATCAGGTCCATTCATTAGGCAGGAGTCATACCGAACACTCACCGTCCTAATTAGATCAGGTCCGTACCCAAACCTTTGGACCTTGGGAACCCTTGTTATCCCCCAAATGGCAGTTGTTGTGTGGTAGACATAGTCGTCCACCGTTGGTTAGTGGCTGATCAATGGTGATGCTACCTGGAACAACTTTCACAATCAAAAGCAAGCTAGGTGAACAGTCAGTTTGGTTGCTGGCCTAAAATTTGGCTTGTCCTTTTCTAAGGCAGGTTCCTCACGTTCCACAAATATACATAGTTCTTATAGGTTTGGTGGTTCAGCTATGATCTGATCTGTTGAATTCAGGATCTATCGATTAGGTTCGTTGGTTATTTTTGGGACATGCTAAGATCTTTATCTTTATGACTTGACCGCTCGGATTTTCAATGCTTCTTAAGTCGCAAAAAGAAAAAAAAAAAAAAAAAAAAACTTTATCCAGGTGAGGTACAATTCCAGGTTCTAGGTTGTCTAGATAATCGGCCAAGATATGATATGTTAGGTTTCAAATCTACCAGTTGGATCCACGAGCTATTTCTGGGACATGCCAAGAACTTTTGCCCTTCTACCAACTTAAGTAGTTTCTGAGTCGATCAAAGATGGTTTTATTGAAGTCCCTCTGAAGTTCCAAGAATAGTTTTCCTCATTCTCGGTTGGGTGTCTACAGTAGCTCATTAGATTGTTATTAACACATGTATATATAATTTTTTATTATATATTGAGATTTTTCAATATTTGAGTTTATATAACAAATGTGATCAGTTCATGATAATGTATGTACATAAATATTCAAATTTGGCCAAACGATCATCTGTTCATTACCTGACTAGAAGCCAAGCTTCATGGTGAGGCAATTGTCTAGGGCAGGATGGCTATTTGTTTATCACTCAACAGGAATCTAGCTTTGTGGCGAGACATCTAATGAGGGCATATCTTCGATTCGTCACTTCATTAGGCTTTGTGGCAAGACAGTCGTAAATAATGTCTATATGTTTGTTGCTCAGAATCGAACTTTGTAAGTAAGACGATCGTTGGGTGACAATTTGTTAGAAATCCTGGAGAGGGCCAGGCTCGTGGTGAGACGGTTGTGATTTGATTTCTTCATAACATTGGTCGAGAGACCTAAGCTTCATGACGAGACAACCACCAAAATTACTTGGCACATAGCAAGAAAGCCCCACAGCCTTCCATTCGGGACTGCGGGGTTTACTTAGCACATAGTAGGAAAGCCTCGCAGCCTTCAATTCGAGAGACCTAAGCTTCACGGTGAGGCAGCCAACAGAATTACTTGGCACGTACCAGGAAAGCCCTACAACATTCCATTTGAGAATGAGCAATCTTCCTAGTGATCCAGCGGTGTGTTCATGTATGTAGAATGGAGGGATAAGTATATAATTGGTCCATGCTTTCTATAGCATTGGGTTGGCTAGCAGTGGAGTTGGACCAAATTTAAAGGGTGTTCATGAGGAGACGAGGGATAAGAGTGTTCAACTTTATAGAGGAGTTGTGTTGGATTGATATGGGTCTGGAGCTCTTCATTCTTTGTTTATTTATAGGCATGTAAGGCGGTTGTTGGAAAATTATATTTAGAATCCATCTCCATAATCTTCTATTGATTAATTTGAAAATTAGTAGCTGTGACTTATTACATTTTTATCTTCAGGATGACTCTACATGATTTTCATGCAATTAACCAATCACTTAAGAAGTGTGGCTAATTATATTTTGCCATGTATCATTAAGTATATCATCTACAGCTATCTAAACGATTATGCACACTCTCTTAGGCCATTGCGTAGATTATGGCCATTCATGTTCTGCCGCGTGTATATTACAATTACTTTTAATTTATTACTCTATTAAAGACTTTACATTTATTATTTTGCTAAAGATTTTGGATTTATTATTCCACAATCTCCACTCACTACGATCACGTCCTTAAAATTTTAATTTCAATTTCACTACGTGTATGTGGTAGTTACCTTTTCTTATCTATTTTGTTGTATGAAACGTGTTTCACGATAATGGCCAACATGGCCACTAACGTTCATTCTTCTTCCGACCGTGATGGCCATTGTCCATCGTCAGTCTTTATTGCAAATTTTGTCATTTTAACGGTCGTAAAAAAAAATTCTTCATCTTAATTGAGATATTATTGTCACATGGTGTCTTCTAAGCCATCTATTTTGACAATGTCAAATTGGATGTAAATAAGAAGACATAAGTTGTTAGGGAACCACGGAAGCACACTAACGAACCAAGCAAACTGTTACCAATCACACAACCAAGTCTAAACACAAATAATCCGAATTTTACGTGGAAAAACCCTTTCAGGAAAAAAAAAAAAAAAACCTATGGGATAAAGCGATGAGTATGCACTATGAAAGTAGAAATTACAAGAGAGAGCGTTACCAATTCGAATAAGCCTCAAATCCACTTCACAAGCCCTGATTATGCCCTTAAAACCCTTAGGAACAAATTAGAAAGCCCTAGAACTCTTTTACTACTCTCAAATCATGATTACACACACACACACACACACACACACACACACACACACACACACACACACACATATATATAGTATCACAATCAGAATAGAAAACAAATCCCGCATTTACGCAATTTTGTGCGCATGCGCTTAATGGGATCTTCGATGTCATTGACAACCTGTCGATGACATCGAACACCTTCAACATCAAGTAACAACACCAAAACGTTCCAGCAACCAACATGGATATTTATTTTTTTTTTTGGATTTTTCATGGCATCAAGCATCTGTCGATGGCATCGACCTCTACTCGATGGCATCAAGTGGTTTATCGATGGCATCGACAGACCCTATTTATTACAAATTTAAGACATCAACAACAATCTTCACCATGTCTTCAATCTTCATTCATCATAGCTCATTTTCCTCATCTCTAATTCCGTCTTGCATTATAGCTCCACCATCACTTCTCATACACACTCTGTCTTCCATTTATGCCTTCACCAAGCCTAGAGAAGTTGCACAGAACTTGAACTTCTCTGTGGGAACCACCTTAGTAAGTATGTCAGCTAGATTCAAGCTCATGTGAATCTTCTCTAAAGTCATGACTCTTTCCTTAAGTACCTATTGGATAAAATGGTGACGCACATTAATATGTTTAGTACGTGAGTGATAAACATAATTTTTAGCCAAATTAATCACGCTTTCGTTGTCACAATTGACCAGCACAACCTCCTACTGAAGCCCTAACCGATTTATCATCCCCCTCAACCAAACACCTTCCATGAATGCTTTCGTCACCACCATATACTCAGGTCTGGTTATGAAAAGAACCACCACAGATTGAAGCTTCAACATCTAATTGATCGCTCCACCCGCTGTCACAAACAAGTAACTGAAAGTCAACCTTTTATTATCCACACTGCCCGCATAATCAGAATCCACATAGCCTATTAGCTTATCCCCTGATTTCTCAAATGATAAGATGTAGTCCTATGTACCTTGAATGTATCGAAGTATCCATTTCATTACCTCCCAGTGTTGCTTACTGGGGTTAGACATATATTTGTTAACAATACCCCAGCGCATGTGAAATATCTGGTCTTATACAGACTATGCCATAGATCAAGCTTTCAACTACACTCGAATAAGGAACACGAGACATAACATGCTTTTCTTCATTGTTTTAAAACATTGTTCAGAAGAAAGATTAAAATGAGCCCCGTGGGGAATGCTAACCGGCTTTGCCTTGTCCATCTCAACTTCATCAATACCTTCTCTAGGTATTCCGCCTGAGATAACCATAGCATGCTCATCTTCCTATCTCTATGTATGTCATTGCCGAGAACCCTCTTTGCAGCTCCCAGATCTTTCATCTCGAATGTCCCTGATAACTGAATCTTTATACGTCGATCTCAGACATATTATGACTGGCGATAAGCATGTCATCAACATACAATACCAAAAAAATGAACTTCCCATTACTTAGTGTCTTGTAATAGATACAATGATCATACTCACTCCCGTTAAACTTTTGACTCACCATGAAATAATCAAATTTCTTGTACCACTGCCTAGGTGACTGTTTCAGGTCATATAACAACTCCTTTAACCTGCAAACCTTATTCTCTGCCTGTTATATTTCAAAACCTTCTGGTTGCTTCATGTAAATCTACTCTTTCAATTCCCTATGCAGAAAGGCAATCTTCACATCCATTTGTTCCAACTCAAGATCGTATTATGCAACCAACGCCAACACGAATCTGATAAATACTTGCCTCCCCACAGGTGCGAATATCTCAGCGAATCGATACCTTCTCTTTGAGCATATCCCATTACTACCAACCTTGCCTCATACCTATCATGTTTCTTCTTGAAGATCCACCTGGACCCAATCGCTTTACAGCCAACAAGAAGCTCCACCAACTCCTATGTCACATTCTTGTATAAGGAGTCAATCTCATCATCTATCGCTGCTTTCCACTTTTCGGTATATGGTTTATCAAGAGCCTCCTGAAGACTAGACAGATCTCCCTCATCTGTAACGAGGAAAAATGCGAATTTTAAGACATCCATGTATCTTGCCGGTAACCTGCGATCCCTTGGCGATTCCTTCTCACAGTTGACTGCTCCACATGCTCTTATACATTTGTATGCGTCTCAACATCAACATGTCTCATCTCTATCTATTTGAACATCCATAGTCAACTTTTCTACTTCCTTGTGTTCATCCTTATGGAACAAAGATCCTTCGTCGAATTTGACGCCGTAACTAAGGATGATTTTCCGTGTGACCCGGTCATAGAACCTGTACCCCTTCATACCACCACCATAGTCGACAAAGATATACTTTTTAGCCCTTTAGTTCAGCTTATCTCTCTCAATTGACGATACATGAGGGTAAGCACCGCAACCAAATACATGCAGTCCCGAGTAGTCTACCTGCTAGCCACTCCACACTTCCTCTAGAATCTTACATTCAATGGTTGTAAAGGGGACTGATTTACCAAGTAACAAGCAGTGTTAACGGTCTCAGTCCACAATTCCTTGCCCAACCCAACATTATTAATCATGTATCGGGCCCTCTCTAAGAGAGGTTGATTCATCCGCTCTGCCACACCATTCTGCTCCAATGTGCGGTGCACTGTATTGTGCCTCACGATCCCTTCATTTTTGCAATACCGATTAAACTCCTCAGAAGTGAATTCTCCATTGTTATATGTCCTCAACACTTTCACCTTTCAGCCTGACTGTTTCTCCACCATCGCTTTCACTGCTTGAAGTTGGTGAAAATACAAATTTATTTTTCATGAAATAAACTCACACTTTCTTAGAATAGTCGTCCATGAATGTGACAAACCATGATGACCCTCCACTAAAAACCACGGGCAACGACCCCTATACATCAGAATGCACAAAATCAAGAACACCCTTACAAACATGTTTTCCAGACTTAAAAGATAACCTTGACTGTTTGCCATATATACAATGCTCACATATGTTAAAATCAATGCTTTTAGAAACTGAAATTAAACAACGGTTAGAAATTACCTCCATGCCCTGCTCGCTCATGTGGCCCAAGCATGTATGCCACATACATGCAGACGTGGAATCCGCTACAGACACTGCAGCTCCACCCAACAATATACTCCCGATCAACCTGTAAAGGTTTCCATTCCTTTGTACCTTCATGATTATGGGTGCCCCCTTTGAAACTTTAAGAACACGATCAAACCCAGTGAATTTCCACCCAAACTGCCTTTAGTGCTCTTAGAGATATCAGACTCTTCCTCAAATCAGGAACGTGTCTCCTCTCGGTCAAGATACGCTCAATGCCATCAAACATCTTGATGCGCACCAATCCAACACCTACCACTTTACAGGCATTATCATTGCCCATAAATACCTGGCCATCATCGCACTCACTGTAACTAGTGAACCAACTCCGATGAGAGGTCATGTGGTACGAAGCCCCCGAATCCAAAATCAATTCTTCATTGAAGTACTCAGATCTTGATGTGGTCAGCATGTCACTACCATTCGCTTCATCACTGGATTCTGTAGTGTTGGCTTGCCAGGAAGAACTATCTGAATTCTTCTTTCACTAATTAGAATTCTGACAATCATTTTTCATGTTCCCAGCCATCCCACAATTCCAGCACTTCAACTTACCTTTGCCCTTACCCTCAAATTTGGAACTCGATCGTGAAGATCCACTGTCCTGCTCAGAATTTCTCTCCCTCGTAACCAATGCATCTGTAGAAGCACCCATGTCACAACTTGTCTTTCTCATCGCCTTTAATTGAAGAGTTAAGATAACGGACTCGACGCTAATGGTCGTTCTACCAATGCACAAAGAATATTTGAATGACTCATAAGAAGATGGGAGTGAATCCAACAGAATGCACACTTAATCCTCATCTTTCATCATTTCTTCCACATCTAACAATTTCCAAATCAACCTGTTGAAGTTACTAATATGGGCTTCAACATCACCCCCCTCCGCCATCTTCAGATTGAACAACTGTAACTTCAAATACAAACGATTCTCAAGAGATTTCTTCGCATAGATATTATCTAATTTCGCTCATGTACTTGCCGTAGTTTTCTCTCTCATGATATTATAGAGGACCTCATCCGTTAGCACAATTAGATAGAGGTTCTCGCTTTCTTATCCATCTTGTTCCATTCACCTTTAGTCATAGATTCTAGTCGCTTTTCAAGGAGAACTTCATCCAATCCTTGCCGAACTAGGATACCATTCATCTTAACTTTCCATAGTTCAAAATTGTTTTTATCAGAATATTTTTCTACATCGAACTTTGAGTTAGATACCTTGCTTTCAGATTCAATCTGCTTCCCAATGTTATCTCTAATAACACTTGTTTGGGAACGGCGGAAGCACACAGAGACGAATCAAGCAAAGTACTACTAATCACACAACCAAGTTCAAATACAAACAATTCGAATTTTATGTGGAAAAACCCTCTCAGGAAAAAACCACGGCATAAAGCGACGAGTATGCATTATGAAAGCATAAATTATAAGAGATAAAGTGTTACCGATTCGAACAAGCCTCGAATCTACTTCACAAGCCCTAGCTATGCCCTTGAAACCCTTAGGAACGAAATAGAAAACTCTAGAACTCTTCTACTACTCCTAAATCATAATTACACCTGATATATATAGTATCACAATTGGAATAGGAAACAAATCCCGCAAGTACGCAATTTTGCACGTGCGCGCTCGATGGGATTTTGATGTCATCGACGATCTAACAATGGCATCGAACACCTTCGATGACATCGAGTAACAACACCAAAACATTCCAGCAACCAACATGGATTTTTACGATGGCATCGAGCATTTGTATGTCATGTCATCGACCTCTGCTCGATGGCATCGAGTGATCTGTCGATGCCATCGACAGACCTTGTTGCTTACAGATTTAAGACATCAACAACGTAAGCAACTTACAAAACTATGATTAAAGTGTTCAGTCAATGCTTAAAAGCTAAAAATGAGTTAAATGGTCCAAAGATTAAAGAAGAGAGTCTTGTCACCAACTAGATGTAGATAATACACCCGTTCAACTTGTTGCATTTGGGATCTAGTGTAGTGTGCTCATGCCATATAACATGTCAGATAGAATCATCTCACCATAAAGATGGAACACCGAATAAACAAAAGAAAGCTAATCCAGCCATCAGGTTGGTCACATCATAGAAAACAATTGATGATCACCCATAAACCTCTAAATTCATGTGGGGCACCATCTAGTTCGCTCTTTCTTTTCTTAAAACATCATATTCTTGTGATGTACGTATAAGGTGGGCCCCACATAAAACTAGTGTCATGAACTGTTCATCGATGACCACTAGAGCTGGGCATCGAGCAGTAGACTTGACCCGAATTCGATCCTACTCAGTACCGAGTCTAGCATGCCTGACCTAATCCAAGTCCAGGTCTGACCTGGACTAAACCGAACTAAGTTTGACGGAGACACACGTACCGAGTCGGGTTGGGTGCAGCAAGGTATCCACAGGCTGAAATCACAACTCAAAACATAGGTGCACCAGTCAGAATTGCAGCCTCTTCATCAGCTACATGGCATCTCAAATTTGAAACATCAAATCTGAGTGTGTGTGTGTGTGTGTGTGTGTGTGTGTGTGTGTGTGTGTGTGTGTGTGTGTGTTGGGGGGGGGAGGGGGGAATCGTACTATGAGTTCGACCTCATGGGAACTTCCCATGAGGTCGAGCTATGTGGGCCCCACTGTGATGTGTGTCAAAATCAACACTGTGAATTTGATGGGTCCCCTTCAGGTTATGGGATATCCCAAAAATCAGCCGTATATGGAACTCAGGTGGGTCATATCATCTAAAACCATGTGAAGACATGCCTAAAACATATAAAAGCACTTAGTGGGGCCCACCTAAGTATTGGATGCGGTTGAAACTTGGTCTGACCCCTTATCCAAGTGGGACACACCCAATGGATGGGTTGGATTTGTGAACCACATCTCAATGAGCACAATAAATGATTATGAATGTTTTAATGGGAGGGTAACCCCTTGCAACTGTTGTATGTGGTGCGGCCCACCCAAGTCATGGATTGACTTGATTTTCGAGTCCATGGCCCACCATGAAATGGTGCATCTGACATATGGGTAGATTTTCAACACATCACGGTGGGGCCCACACAGCTCGAGCTCATGGGAAGTTCCCATGAGGTCAACCTCGTAGTACTATTTCCCCACACACACACACACACACACACACACACACACACATATACATGGGAATATCTACCCCATCATTAAGATGCACCGTTCCATGGTGGGCCATGGGCTTAAAAATTAAGTCAATCCATGACTTGGGCGGCCACACCAGATATAACGATTGAGAGAGGTTATCCTCCCATTAAAACATTCATAATCATTTATTGGGCCCACCGAGATGTGGTTCACAAATCCAACCCATGTCCCACTTGGATGAGGGGTCAGACTAAGTTTCGGTTGCATCCAAAACTCAGGTGGGCCCCACCAAGTGTTTTTATATTTTAGGCATGTCTTCACATGGTTTTAAATGGCATGGCCTACCTGAGTTTTATATACAACTGATTTTTGGGATATCCCATAATCTAAAGAGGACCCATCAAATGTACGGTGTTGATGTTCGACACATATCATAGTGGGACCCACACAGCTCGACCTCACGGGAACTTCCCATGAGGTCGACCTCATAGTACCATTTCCATATATATATAACCAAAGGCTCAGCTGTGCACCAATTCGCATGGAACTCATGCGAACTTTTTTGAGAACTCATCATACGTGATGTGACTCCAAAATCTGAACGTTCCACATGAAGCAGTACCTCATGAAACCCTCTGGGCCCAATTTTTACTTTGATCCAAAACTTTAGTGGGCCATAAAAAATGAAAACAATTTCATCCCTTGATTTGCATTTCTCTTTGCTATGGCCCACCAAAATTTTAGATCAGGGTGAAGATTTGTCCCTTGGGGTTTCATGGGATTCCGCATCACATGGACCGTTTGGATTAGACACCCATGACACATGTGCAAAGGTGCGTGCCCACATGAGCATGACTCTATATGTGTGTGTGTGAGTCGAGTTTCAAATCGAGTCAAGTCAGTACCAAGTTGGATTTCTGCTCGAGTCGAGTGAGTTACTGGGTGACCTGAACTTGACTAACTTTGAGTTCGGATTGGACGAAGTCTACTCAGTTTGGATCGACTCACACACTCGATTCCGATCAAATCGCGTCTGAAAGAGTCGGACTGCCCAGCTCTAATGACCAGTTCTCATCCAACTTGTTTATTGGTGGACATTAAATGGACAATTGAAATGAATAATATTTAAGGTGTTAGTTCATGGGAAAAAAAGAAACATGCACATTAATCAAAGGTTATTATCAATCAACCAGTGCAAATTTTGGATCAAGACCTGTCTACATTTGGTGCCACAATTTTGACCATTTTCATTTACCTTAACACATGATGCGTTATGGTATCAACCATCACACTATACCGAAGTATCAAATAACTCCTACACTAAATGCTCCCATATGGAGAATCCTGATCCACAATGAGGTTGCAATAATTGAAAGTGGAACCGAATGGAATGGCATTTGGCTCTAACACGTCCGGCACACACAACAAGCACAATAAAATTTGCGCCAAACACTTCTAATCTTAATGGCACACAGAACAAGCACAATAAAATTTGAGCCAAACACTTCTAATCTTAATGATTTTCGGAAGTGATTTCTTGCGCAAGCCTTTGGCAGGAAGTTCCGCCTTTAGCAGGAAGTTCTTGTGCTGAAAACCTTGGTGGAGCCCACCGTGATGTTTGTGAGAAATCCACCTCATCCATCCATTTTGTGAGATCATTTTAGGAATGGGGCCAAAATGAATTGGATCCAATACTCAAGTGAGCCAAACATGTGAGGATTGAACTTACACAATTGAAATATTCATGGGCCACAGAAGTTTTGAATCAGGCTAATTTTATTTTTTTCAGTTCATCCCAGTAGGAATTACGTTACGAACGGTATGGATGGCATGTAAACATCACTGTCGACCTTAGAGAGGTTTCAACGGTAGGAATTTCCGTACCCAACTTTTCCTTTAGTGTGGCCCACTTGAGTTTTGGATTCTTCTAACTTTTAGTCTCAATTCCTAAAATGAGCTCACAAAACGGATGAACCGGGTAGATTTCTCACAATTCCAGCACAGGAACTTCCTGCGCCAAAGGCTTTCGTACCAATTCCACGTCCATGATTTTCAAAACGGCCCCATCAGCTGTATACCATTTTTATTTTTATTTTACACACGCGCACACACCCCCACACACTCACGCTGGTGGAATTTCACCACCTATGGGTACATGAATGGTTTGGACTATGAAACATGGCCTCAGATCGATCAACTATAGTGCTCACGGGTCCTACAACAATATGCCCTTTGAATCGGGTGACAATGCAGTTTTGAAGATTTAAATTGGGCACAGATTCAGCCAGGTCAGGACATCACCGAGTTCCGACAAGTTATGACTGTGGGGCCCACCTCAATGATGCGTTGTATATCCAAGTCCTCCACCTGTTTGCCAGCTCATTTTAAGCATGGCCTAAAAATAAAGCAGATCCAAATCTCAGGTGGACCCTACCACAGTAAACAGTAATTATTGAATGCCCACTATTAATGTTTAATTGCCACCCAACATGTTGATAATGTCACACAGACTTGGATGAAGGGAAACACAAATATCAGCTGGATCCAAAAATTTTGTGGCCCACAAGAGGTCACAAAAGTTTTTAATGGTTAATCACCGTTGTTTTCCATAGAATATTTGAATTTTTGTCAAATTTTTTTTTTTTTGGCTCTATACATCATATACATCGAGGTGGGCCCATAGTCAAGACATGACCGAACTTGGTCGCAGTTAGCTAGTGACCCTGCTACTAGCCAATGGCTAGTGATCGGTGCTCTGTGGGCCCCTTCATGATGTGTGTATTTCATCCATGTCGTCCATTCATTTTTCTGGATCATTTTATGGCATGATTCCAAAAAAAATGAGGTAGATCCAAACATCAAGTGGACCACATCACAAGAAAAAGTGTTGATTGAACACCCACCATTAAAAACTTCCTAGCAGCCACAAAGTTTTAGATCAAGATGATGTTTGTTTTCTCTCTTGATCCAGAAGCGTATAACCTAATCAACAGGTTGGATGTCAAATAAACATTACGGTGGGCCCTAAGAGGTTTTTAACGATGGACATTGTATCATATTGTTTTCCTATGTTGTGGTCCACCTGAGATTTAGATCCCTCATTTTCGATTGAAACCCTAAAATGACCTGGAATGGATGGACAGCATAGATAAAACATATGCATAATGGCGGGCCCCACGTAGAACCAGCTGGCTAGTGGCAGCGTCACTAGCCAAACTGCGTCCGTTTAAATCCTACCAACAGACAAATCCCACCAACATTTTTATTGACCATGTAAACTTGATATGGTTTCTAATAATCTAGAGCTTTTGCTAAGCTCACACGCGTACGCAATACAGCTATGTGGTAGCATGACACGTAGGTGCAACAGCCAGTCCATCCATCAGGTTGGCCCGATCTTGTACATGTTCCCTAAAAGTAAATCTATTCCACTCAGCCGGTGGGCCCGACACAGGAAACAATTGGGTAGGTTAGAAATATTCAGCGAAGCTGTTCACAGCCGTACAGTTGTTTGGTAAATTATTACCTGCTTGACCAGTGGATCAACCAAATTCTTGGATTAGAGCATCAATACAGTGGTGCCATTTTGATGAAGGGATTGGATCTTGCACATTCGTAGGATGCTAGCACATGTGTGGGGGTGTGCATGAGCTGTATTGAGTGGACTCCAATACAAGAAACGACTGGGTAGGTTAGAAAACTTCAGCCAAGCATTTCATAGATATATATATCTGTTTTGCAAACAGTGGCCATCCGGACCAGTGCATCAGCCTGATTCTTTTGTTTGAGCATCGATACAGTGTGCCGTTTGGATGGATGGATTGGATCTGAGACTTATTGGGCATGATATGCCGCATGTGAGATATGTGCATGAGATGTCATTGCTTTATACGTGTGAGCTTGGCAAAGCTCTCTAATCCCTATTAGGGAGCGTATTAGGTGTTACCGTGTAACACCTTGATGCGTATTACCCTTAGCCTGTGGGGCCCACCTTGGTGAATATTTTCTATATCCACGCTGCCCATCCATTTTTCAGCTCATTTTAGGACATGGTCCAAAAAATTAAGCAGATCCAAATTTCAGGTGGACCACACCGTTCGAAAAAAGTTGTGATTGACCATTAAAAGCTTTTTTAGGCCACAGAAGTTTTGGATCAAGCTGATCTTTGTCTCATCCCTTTATCCAGGCTTGGTTGACCTTATAAACGGATTGGATGGGAAATAAACATTACAGATATGCTTTCGGTGGGCCTTACGAAGTTTTTAATGGTGGGTGTTCGTTCAATCACCACTGTTTCATTTGGTGTGGTTCACTTGAGATTTAGATCTACTTAATTTTTGGGACAACGTCCTAAAATGAGGTGGTAAAATGGATGGACAGCATGGATATACAACACATAATCAAGGTGGGTCATGTATATACAACGCATCATCAAGGCGTTGCCCATGGTAAGGGCAACACCCGCTGAGGTGTTAATGCAACGCCTAATCCGCTCCCACATAAAAAGAGCTCCGAGTACAGTTCACGGGTCAGAGTCGCTATAACTTCCCCACCAGGAGTTTAGTTGATATGGACGCGCCAGGCATTAAAAAATAATACACCCGGCATACGGTAACTTAAATTGAATAAATAAAATCGTAACCCACTGTCTTAAGTAACCATCCAAAGACCAGATTGTATGAACAATCTTGGGCCTCTTTGGGAGCGTGGATTTGGAACCCTTGGATTTCAAATTTTCTGTTTTGTGTCACCTTTAATAGAATCTCCTGTAATTCAAAAGTAGCTACGCATAATATATTTACAGGGATTTAAATTTTATTTATAAATTAACTTAATCTTTAATTAGTGTATGTATATAATGTTTGATACAATGGTTATATTAAGCCCACTGAAATATATTTTTCCCGAAAATGATGAAATTCTAAGTCTTGGATGAGCCACAAGCACAAGATCACATACTGGTGACTAACCAACGATTTTTAACTGTTGATTTACATGAACAATGTTTGGATGGTGTAGATCATCATGTTAAAGCAATTATAATGATGCAATTGATAATCTGATTCTTTAGGAATGTCATCAGTTAGCCACATGCTCAATAAATTAATAACCTACCGACACACATGTTACACATACAACTCTTTAGAAGGATTTTAATATAATCCAAGCTTTCCCTTAGATTTCAAACCCCCTTTTAAGGATATATAACCCCGTGAATTTGAAACACCCCAGCTACTTTATGGTGCCAAACACTATCCCAGTCCATGGTGCGAATCAAATTAAGGATAATTTTAATTTTATCCGCCCATTCTCGACCAGACTTGCCTGCGGCCCTCAGCCACAAGAATTCTTATGGTCAGAATGGGGGCAATAGAAATGCCTGTGACAAATCCACTCCGTCCATTAGTTTTAAAAGACTATAATAGACAGGAATCCAAAATTAAGGCAGATCCAAAACTCAGGTGGGCCAACCTTCATGAGCCAACCATTATGTTCATATACCATCCAAACCACAGGGTTATTAGCACTCGGATAAACTGTACTTAGATGCATCATCCTGATACAAAACTTCTGTGGCTCCTACAAGGTTTCCTAGGATAGGCATGCAATCCCCACTGTTTCGTGTGGTGTTGCCAACCTGAGTATTGGATCTGCCTGATTTTTGGAATCCTGTCCTGCTATGGTCTTGCAAAACTGATGGACGGAGTTGATTTGTCGCGAGCATCTATATGGGCATGATATAGCTTCCGACCACAGGAACTACATTTGGACGGGGCACTGGCGAGTCGCGTACCATGCCGTCGCGCACAATTCACCAGACTGGAGAGATTATGAACCGTGCGTGGACGGCATATGTGGCCCGACAAATTCCAGATTAGACCTAATCTCGATTATACAGGATGCCCCAAATCTTGTTTTTGGACGGTTTAGTTTAAATTACCTGTTTGCCACACGTGCAATTTTAAAGTTAATCTTTTAAACGCCTGTCTATCAACCATCACACTCTCCTAGAGTATCAAAGTTTTTCATTTCCCCGCCTTCACGGACGTAGATAGCTGGCGGGAATCTAACACCCATTTCCAAATGAAATTCTCAAAACCCCATTTCAAAATGCACGACGAGATTCCCGCCAACGGATATAAGATGATGGGAGATGTGGTAACCGCACCTTGATATGGAAGGGAGACCAGATGTACGGATCCTCAGGCATCTTTTCCCAGTGCGTCAGGTCTTTCTCCTCGGACGCGTGTGCCGATCTCAGCCATTCATCAAGGGTGGCATCCACCGTAGCTTCCAGGAACCTGACCCCAGCATCAGAGCACTTCACCTCCCAGTTTCCGTCCTCGGCTCTCCTCAAACGGCCCGTGAGGACTGGGTAGTGCGACAGCATGTCCGACAGAGACTCCTTCAGCTTCTCCATCTCGACCGACGCGTCGGACCGGTAGTAGAATACCATCCGGAGGTGGTGGACCCCCATCAGGTGATCCATTGCGGACAGCGGATGCGTTTTTCCTGGCCGCACCGGTGTGGTGGATACGGCCGTCATCAGCGCTCGTACTGCGACGCGCGTGTTGTTGGCGTCTGACATCCTCGCTGAGAAACTCTAGCGTTGGCCGAAGAGAGAGAGAGGCTTTTCCGACGAAGGATGGTGCGAATGTTAAGACAGCTTTGAATTTATTTAGAGAACAAATCACCTACAGGCTACTGTACTGGAACTTTTTGTACCGTATTATCTTTACCGCCAACATTACACTTCTCTAAGAAATCAGTACCATGGAAAATATAGTCCCCACCATGAAGGTCATTTTTCTTTGGAAATTTATGTAATCTGATTATGAGGTGGGCCACACCTAGATGTTGATAAGATGAGTGGTTGTCTATTGATTCCAACAGTATGGCCCATCTAATCAGTGAATTAGCCTAATTTTTCAGGCAGGTAATCTTCATGGTGGACCTTACTATTTCCACAAAGCTGATGTGTTGTACACTAATGGTATGTCGCGTGAAGGATGGCGCCGTACTCCAAAGTTATGGCACTTTGCACGTAGGCCATCAGTCATGCTTATTTATGTCAATTCATATTCATTTATGGGCGGTGATTCAATAAGGACCTAATGCGAGTGGGTGAACGGTCAGAATTTAGATGGATGGCGAATATCTGGCACGGTCGGATCATCGACCATTAAATGATGTTGGTCCGTTGAACAGTAGGACAGAAGCCAATAATCCAAATTCAACGTACATGCATGTGAAGCTCAGATGATGATGGTCCTACCGTGATTTTTTAATATATTTTGCTCGCTTAAAGTTTCCTCTGCCTGATGAATTGACGGGATCTCTAACATGTGTGCCATAGGCTTAAATATTCAGTTAATGACCATCATTTTTTTTTAAAAAATTAAATGTTTATACCAAAAACCTTGTATTTATGTATTCAAGCAGTACAAAAGATATTCTTGGTTTGCTTTAGACATTTTTTATATTTTAATTCTCTTACTAAGTAGAACGGTTGGTACAACCAACCATGTCAGTTTCAAAGTACATTTTCGTAAATGAAATCACCGATCATAAAGCGTATTTACCCTTTTCCTAAACGGGAAGCCACGTGGAACCACCCCCCCCCCCCCCCCCCCCCCCCCCCCCCCCCCCTACAAATATCATAAGAAGATACAAGAAGAGTCTCCTCCTAATCCAATAATAAACACAACTATCAATCTAGCAAAATACCATGTATTTAGGTTTAGTCTCTTCCTGTTTAACAGCAATGGACTCTTAGCGGAGAATTAGGTTCAATCTATCGACTTAGTTCTTAACTAGTAGTTGTATAATTCTCTTCTATTTGCGCTTGTGTGCCGGATGTGAAGGGATAGTAGGTCAGGAACCCGTCCGCCTACGCTCCTACACTAGGCGATATTGCCTTTCGCTTCGCTCATCTACACACTGCTCTTGGAAGCACCCTATTACTCAGAACTAGGTGGGCAATCCTTTCATAGTGGTAATTTATTCGCATCTTCTCACTGTATTCATGTTTTTTCCATTTCATTCAACTATACAACTGTTGCACCTTCGCAAGTCATTGGATTTCCAAGGCAAAAAAGAACTCATTTGGAGGAAAAGCCTCGACCTCTGCTAGTCGTTTGAGTAACAAGTGCATGATAATTGGCTGGATAGACGAATAGTAGAGTCACGACCAAACCTCACTATATCTCAACTCTAGGGGTCGATGATCACGGTTTGAATTAAAGCCAATCGGTTTAGCACGCACGCAACATTCACACGTGTTCCACATGGCCGAATTCAAGGACCAACACCGTTTTGACACTCCCAGTGCAACTAGTGTGCAATTGTTAATTGAAACTTTTAAAAAATATGAGTAGATGATCTACTTGATTTAGTGAAAATATTGAAGAACAAGACCTCAATTAGGCCGTTGAAGCATTTGCAATGCAAGGCAAACCAGAGGTCCCTAATCCACTACTTCCAACTATTCTGGAAGTATGGTCGACATCCAGACTAACTTTGTGGACTCTAATTGAGTTATGGGAAGTGTGAATATTAGCCTATGAGAATTAACTGAACAAGGTAAGATATAAGATGAATATTCTTGGACAAAAACCGAAGTTATAAACGGGCTTGTGACTTTCCTTAATGAGAGGTTATCGGATTACTGTCAACCTAAGTAAGAAATTCATACATTCGGCAATGATTACCAAAAATGTCGATGATATCTCCATGCAATGTGCAGCCAAACCTGAATATGGGAGGCCAAAACATGCCACCAACAATAGGCATTAGGAGAAATGAACGAAATGGATTATTCAATGGACCCAATTAAAATGATTTTAATCATGATATGCTCGTTGTGGGGCCATTAATGCCAAATAATGATGCACTTGGGAGGTAACTGCCTTCTATACAACATGTTCATGGTTTATAGATACCTCCAATAGTGAACCCCTTACTTTTACCCATGGGCTAGGAAGAAATTATTAATTTGATAAACGAAGTAAGTGACCAACGTTATAGTCGACGTACTAATCCTCCTGTTTATCATAAACCATACTCTGATTGGGTTGATCGATTTACTGAGTACCAAGGGGAACAAAAATACTAGAATTTTCATTATTTTTTCGGAGACACAAATTAATCTACAGTAGAACATATTGGTCATTTCACTGTACAATGCAGTGAGTTTTCGACCAATGAATATATGAAATTGAAATGGTTTGTAAATTCACTGAAAGAAACTGCATTTACATGGTATATAAATTTTCCTATGAATTCGGTGTAATCTTAACAAGATATGGAAAAAGTGTTTCATGCTCAGTTTTATCGGACTGAAATTGAAGTTTTCCGTAGCTGATTTCTCTTGGCTAATACAGTTGCCCGAAGAAGCAGCTGAAATTATATCACTTGGTTTAAAAAGGGTAAATGTAACATCCCGGATTTTTGCCAACCTGGGATTAGACATCCTTAGGCATTGGGTCAATCTTAACACCTGATTAACTTTTCAAACGCTCAATTCAAAGCCTCAAATCCCGTCTTAAACCATTTTCTTCACAAATCCCACCCTTCACTACCTTGTGCTTTCAATTTTTCAAAGCACTTTCGTCCTAGACACTATCTTAAACTAGCTAAGTGTAAAGCTTGGATCACTTTATATACAAACTGCAAAGGCCTAAGTACCATCTCAACCTGAAAACAATTAGGATTAAATCCTTTAGAAATTTAACAAAGTTAACTAAGTGTAAAACTCGATTAGCCATGAAATCCGTTGGAATCGCTTTAAATACGATCTGCAAGACCCAAAACTTGCAAAATCAGTGACTCAAGGTTTCCCTAAAGTTTAGAACCAAACTCATTTCCCGTCTGCTCTCGGGAATGAAACGAAACCTCGTATTAGGTCTAGACCGCACATCGGGAGTCCGATTAACACGAAGCTAAGGAACTAGGACCGCCTCACTGGGCTTGACAATCATCTCAAAAATCAGATGATTCCGATGTCCCACGGCCATTTATTTCGATCCGGAGCGAGGGTGTGTGAAAAACACTATTCCTTTTGAAAATAAAATATCTGGAATAGTGATCTGGCACCTTTCGCTTGCGCATCAGTATTAAGCAACCAGACCGTCAGAATCAGACCAAATTACACCCTCGGATCAGAAAAAATTTCAGGAACATTTACATGTACTTGGAATTTCGGATCGTGGCCCACTGACCGTTGAACTGAAAGTGGTCCGCCACGTGCGATCTGGGAATCCGATCGAGTCGAAAACGTAATCCCTCATAGATCCATGTGTGGTAAGCTTAAGTCTGACGTTTGGCTCAAGGAGGGCCACCAGAACCTCTCTTTTGAGCTGAAAAAGTGACGAAATACCTATATTAGCAGTAACCTTTGAACAGGAGTCTATTTCGGTGAGTTTTGAGACTATATAAGGACCTTAAACCCTCTCTCATGGCAGCCATACGAATTTGAAATTGAGAGAGGGAAAAGAGAGAGAAAGTGAGGGAGATGTGGGAGAATCTCCCTGCCGTCGTTCCCTGCCACCACACGGGCTGCACCATCCCTTTCTCATCACTTTCCCGGTGATTCCAGCCCCGTTTCTAGGTAAGAAACCCTAACCCTAATCTGTTTTGGGGTTTAGACTGTTGTAGGTTGTGAAGTAGCTAACCTATTTCGTTCTATAGGTCGCCTAGTTGCCGTATACGGAAGCTTAGCAAACCTATCAACTCCGTTACGATTCTACGACAAAAGGTGAGGACTTTAAGTGTATAGGTTACGTTTTTCAATGCTTTCAATGTCAGATAATGATAGATTCATGATCTGCATGCAATTGCACATGTACAAAGTGCTTTCCGTTTCCTGTTTCGATTAACATTGTAGAATATGGAATTTCACATACTCTAGATATACGTAGAAATACCGTATACGTATTTTTTTTGAAGAAGTGTTTGACATGTTTATTTAATGTATGATTATACTATATATGGATAAAATACTAGTTTGGCGAAAGGAATCGCCGTAATACATGTTCACTTGTAAATGCTACGTATGTTGAAATTGTGTATTCTAGAAATACTGTATACGTATAAATTTTGGAGATGTATGTATCATGATTATTTGCTGTAGTAATATATTATACATGGATAAAATACTAGCTTGGCTGAAGGATAACCCTAATACATGTTTTACTAACATACACCATGTATGTTGTAATAGTGTATTCTAAGTGTTTGTGGAAATGGCTGAATGAGTATGGAATTCTCATTCATGCTCGCCATGACTAATTGTCATGGATTCATGATTGTTATATTGGCGATACCCCTTTGACGAAAGGATTTGCCCTAAATCACGCCACGGCCATTATACACTATATATGCTAAAATGTGTGGCCCAAGTGTTTGTGGAAATGACTGAATGGATATGGAACTTGGATTCCTACTTGCCATGACTATCCGTCGTGGGTGTACGCGTATTATGATTGGGGCAACTCCCTAGTGAAAGGATTTGGCCTAATGCCTATGTGATCGACATATGTCATGTATGTGATGTATGTAAGTTCAAGTATATCTTGAAATGTCTGAATGAGTAGTAGTTAGCAAATTGTAAAGTATAAGGGTGTTGAGATATGATTCTCAACCTCTTTTAACTATGTGTATGATCTCCTTTGATAGTTGTGTGATTAGGGATTGAACATGTACAAACTCATGCTTGTGTTGTGATTCATAACATGCTCAACTGCTTTATGATTTTAACTATGTAATGCATATGTTTAAATTTATATTTACGTTGTATGATCCGTCATGGGTGATGGGGGAGCGGAGCAACGAGTGCGTGCAACAGCCCTGGCAGCCCTAAACGGATAATACCAGACTGATTGTATGATTTGAATCCTGATCTATTACTGCTTTATATCTCTGTAATTGATTGTGTTTGGGGCTATGATTATAGTCCAGGCAATCGGTAACGAGATTGAAGTCGTGGCTGAGATTCATTTGCCACGTGGGATGTGTTCGATGAACTCGAGTCGTGCGTTGCCTGTCGGCAGTGGCTAGGCCACACGAAGTTGTTTATGCACTTCATGTCGTGCAGCTCAACGGGCGATCGCGCTAGTCGAGCTCATCAAGTAACCCGATCTGCCTTATGCATGTTCACCCTGTTTGGTCGCTACTGCTTGAACCTAGGGTACCAAACTTACCAGTGGCGATCCCCGTTTAACCATGGTACCTAGATCCGCTAAGTCGCATGAGCCGGGCATGGTGGTATGGGACACCGTGGTCGAGCTGTCGGCCTACGCTGGGGCCATGTGCCTCCCCGTAGTGACCATTGCGCAATCAACTCGTGAGCCGAATATGGTGGTATGGGACACTGTATTCGAGCTGTCGATACTTCGGCGAGAGCCGAGTACGGTGAGATCTGTGCTCGTGCTGACGGGCGACGAGTCCTCCGTGGTATCATCGAATACACTCCAAGGGTCTGTGATTGGCCACGAGTCTTTCACAGCAACTAGAGTGTGAGTTGAGCCGAGTACGGTGAGACCTGTACTTGAGCTGACGGCTAGTGATTGAGCCGAGTACGGTGAGACCTGTACTCGAGCTGACGGCCAGCAATTGAGCCGCATACGGTGAGATCTGTATCCGCGCTGACGGGTGATGAGCCCTTTGCGATGCCTTCGTTTCTCAAACCATAACATCGTATGAGAATAACTAGGATTGACGACCCTAGAATGGATCATGTTTGGGAATGATACAAGGGAGGTACCTTAGTTTCCCAATATTGCTGTTTGAAATGGACTAATAAAAACTTGGTAATCATGAGCATCATCGCACCGCATGTGCTTTGTAGATGTGGCGCACTGAGGGAGTAAGCATTCGCGAACGTAAGATGATGTCGCTTGAGGGTGGTTTGGCAAGGGCATACAGCATCATGTCATTTCATTCTTGCATTTAATAAGAGTAGTTAGAATTGTTTGATTTGTACTGCTTTATCATTACTGCTTGATTGAATTGATAACATGTTAACCTATGCTTTACTGTTCCACTGAGTTGATCACTCACTCCCACGTTATGGGACGGTGTTCCGAACACCCACCAGATTTGTTGAGTTTCAGGTGATGGCGATGCTTATGAAGCAGAGCCGGACTTTTATGATGTGGAGGAGGAGTTCTCCTACATGTAATTTTCTGACAGGCCAATGAAGACCTGGTATTGTATTGATGGGGTTATAGTTCTTGGGATAGAAGGCATTACACTTCCTCACATTTGGTACATTTTAGAACTGCACTTGTATTTATTTAACCTAGTAATGTTATCACACTCTGGAGACTCATCATAAGTTATATATTTTATCTATCTATCACAGTCTTCCGCTTGCCAACTTAACTGTCTCTGGAGTATGATATGCTGTTTTGGCTTAATCTCACTCATGTTCAATGCACGAATACAGTCAACATTCAATCAACATTCATTTTGTTGCATAAGTGATGTTCTGGAACTCGGGAGCTGAGTTTATGCTCGACCCCCGATTTTCAGGGCGTTACAAGATGGTATCAGAGCATGAATTTGATTAAACCGGACCTGGGTTATGGTCACACTACGCACTCTGACGCACTCTGACTTAGGAGGGAGCGACAAAACGTAAAAACTAACTTCGAATTTTCCAAATTCGCCGAACGGCGAAACCAACCGAAATCGACCGTTGAGATTGGGCCGTACACACCCATGATCAAGCGAAACAATCCCGAATCACTTCTAGGCCATCAGTCGACGGGTTTGAGTCATTCCTTAGAGGACGAATGTCCTTAGATTGTAATATGGTGTTATTCTCCCTCTCAACTTCTTGGATAAGCCAGACTAGCTAAATAGTATCGAAGAAGATGTTGAGGAGGCAAGAGCATCACAGATTAAGAGAGGAAACAAGTAACGACAAGAAGTAATGATGCAATGAGTCGTATTATATCACCATTGAACCTGGTGTAGATGATGAGAAAGTAAATTTCGATAAACTTTCTTTGGCAATATTACAGCATCTCAAACTATTGATTATTTCAGCTCATATGAACAAATGTCTTATTCCCCATACATGGGTAGATAATGGGGCAGCCGTGAATATCTTGCCAATAACTATGCTAAGAAAATTGAGAAAAAATTTATTCTGATCTAATTCTTACCGAAATTGTTACAGACTTCACCGGTGGGGTAACAAATGCAAAAGAAATGTTACTAATCAACTTAATGGTCGGAAGCAAGAGAGCATTGATGGCTTTTTTCGTTGTGCCTTCATCTTCTAATTATAATGCACTCCTGGTTCATGATTGGATTCATGCATATTTATGTATCCATTCATCTCATTATCAATTCTTGATCTTTTGGAATAAGAGAAAAGTTGAAATAGTTTCATCCAACATTAAAAATTTTCATGTTGGATCTAACGCAATGGATGCGTACTTGTATAAAGAAGATGTTGGGCTTGTGACTTTCGTTGGATGCAATCAATTTGGGAATTTGACTGGGACATCATTATCAAAGAATCCCATGATTAAGGTGAGGGACATAAGTTCATCTGCTAAGAAGGAGATAACTACGCCAGCAACAATAGTTGTGCTCCGGCCAGGGCAGTCTTATATCATTGAAGAGTCCTCATGAATACGGCCTTAACAAAAAAAAGAAAAAGAAAAAGGAATAGCTAGGCCAAGGTTGCGGCCTAATTCTCCAAAAGTAAACGAACTCAAGATAGAGAAGAATTGGGTAATGGTTGCATGGATAACATAGCTGAATGTTTGCTAGAATATGATGAAAATTTCAAAAACGGTGTAAGTTTTGAAGAATAGTTGCTCCTGTAATGCTCAATGATTCATAAGTAGACGTACAAGATCTGTTGGTTGAAGTTAATTTAGGAAATGCCACTGTTTTCAACCGACATACATTAGTGATTGTTTGTCTGCAGATAAACATATGGCAATGGTCAAACTTCTTCAAATTTCTAAAGATTGCTTTGCATGAGATTATCATGAAATGTCTGGTTTTGAGCCGAAAGTTGGTCGAACATTCATTGATGATTAAAGAAGGATTATGACCAATTAGGCATCCCCCACGGAGGATGACTGTGGAAGTCACCCTCAAAATCAAGGAAGAAGTAGAGAGATTGTTGCAAGTTGACTTTATTCAAAGATATTCGCAGTCTTCAAAGCCATAGCCACAAGGGATAAGAAAATGGGATTTATGGCTTTAGAAAAGAAACTAGCAAAGAAGAAGAGATGGTATATATAAGGCTTCCGCATGTGAAGCATTAATTATTACATGATGATTGGAGCGAATTCTGAAATGAAAGTTCCAATGTAGATACGGAAATATATTCTTTGCATTACGTGCGAAACTTAATAACAAAGAGAATGATAGGATGGCGACGCCATCTAATATTTTTATAAGAAGAAAATCTGACATGTATCGCAAAAATCAATACATGACCACATTTTTTGTTGTTCTTTGTCGAATAGCCTTAAATGTGAGGGGGCAATATTTGTACCAAAATCCGTGCGTATCAGATAGATGGCACTAATGTTGCCATGTAGCAAAAGATATTCGAGAGACAGATAGCATGGATTCAAGGATTGGCTCGACTTTTAGCAAATTTGACATTTTAGTTCTCACAAGATAAAGATGAACGGTTGCTCCAGCCACGTCAGCTTTAAAGCGCATCCTCATAAATGAAATCATGGTCGATAAAGCGAAACTGCTGTTTTTCTAGCTGTTTACACATGATGAAGCCACGTGGATGGACGATTATTCTCCTGTCTTTCTTCTTAAATCTTATAAATATCATAAACAGATTTAAGAAGAGTCCTCTGAACCCAACAACAAACACAACTATCAATCCAATGCAATGCTACGTATCTAGATTTAGTCTCTCCCTGCTCAGTAGCAGCAGACCCTTAACAGAGAATTAGGTGTAGTTTGTCCTTGCGTACGCCCTACACTAGCTTAGATTTTAGTGAGTAGTTATAATTCTCTTCCATCTGCACCTGTGTGTCGGATCTAAAGGAAGACAATAGCTTAGGAACCCATCTGCCTACACTCCTATACTGGGCTGACCATAGTTGTAATTTTCATTATTGTATTTGCTTCACTCATCAGCACACTACTCTCGAAAGCACTCTATTGCTCTCGGCCAAATGGGAAATCCTTTCATAATAGTAATTTATTCTCACCTTCTCACTATATCCATCTTTTCTCCTTTTCGTTTTAACTATACAATTGTTGCACCTTCTCAAGTCCTTGGATCTCCAAGGTAAAAAAGATCTCATTTGGAGAAGAGCATCAATCTTTTCCAATTGCCTGAGGAACGAGCACACAACAATTGGCTGAATAGACGAATGGTCAAGCTACAACTAAAGCTCGCTCTTTCTCAATGCCGGAGGTCAGTGGCCATAGTTTGAATCAGACCCAATTAGTTATGATGCCATCGCAACCCTCGCACATGTTCCGCATAGCCAAATTCGAGGACCAATATTAAAAACTTTTGATACTCCAGTAGGTGTTATGGATGATATCCAACCACTTAAAAATTACATAAAATTACATGCACGATATAAGTAATTGAGCTTAAAATATCCATATTATAGTTCTTAGGATGGATGTAACATGAATACAAAATGTATGTTATTGATTATTGATGTTTACTACTATATATTGCATCCACGTAATGCAATATGATATACTGGGACTTATATTATGAATCTAGATCATCTTTTAACAATAGAATTGTTTATACGATTAATCTGACTTATACGGTGGATAGATAACAAATTTTTTTTTTTTTTTTTAAAAAAAAGCCCTCTGATCCATAGTAAGGAGCTTTCTAAAGGTACCTTCGGGTCACTAGCTAGAAAGGAATGGGATAAAAAGGAGTGTAGAACAAAAATCTCCTCCATTCGTATTTAATAATTGAATAAGAAGAGGACTTATGACTCAATCTAACTTTTCAATTAGAAATAAAAGTTCTTGTTATGGGAAAAACCAAACCGACCAGTGACATGGGACTATATACGTCATGAGGGGGGCGATGTTGGCAAAAAATTGACAGAACAAGTTCCCTGACCCATCAACACATCGACCACCTGGGAAAGCCGAGCTGAGACTTAATGAAAGACTCATATGTTAAGCTGAACTGGTCAAGCTCAAAACTTGGTAATAAAACTCCTTGACCAACCTGACCATCCCGACCTTGACCAGATCATCTTGACCTGATCATCTCAACCTCGACTTTGGAATAGAAATACCCAAAAAAGTCCCACATCGTACTGAGCCAGGATTGATCTGATAAGATCCTAGCAAAAAATCACGCTGATCAAGGTAGAATTGGAGATATTATAGGAAGCAAATTCCTACTCTAATACGAACCCTTCCAACGTATCTAACAAATCCTCTAAGATACGCAGACTACCTAAAGAATCTATAAATACGCCCCCCGCCTTGGTAGAAAGGTACGCGCGAAAAAACTCCAACTCCGGTTACACCCACTCTGGTTTAAACCTACCTGACTTAGGCATTAGAGGGTCCCTGGACACAACCAACACCCCCATTGTCCTTTGTCCTTTACTGGTGCAGGTACCCAATAGCTTACAGTTAAGGCCGCAGGTTCATCCAAATCTAAGCAATAACAGTTTGGCGTCGTCTATGGGAATCAACAACAAAGCCATTAAAGTTCTCCAAAATCAGCAAGACCAACCACTCTTTCCCTTCTACCACATTGATGGCTAAGAAAAGGGAAGGGCATCGGCCACCGCTGAGCTAGTGTGGGAAGAACAACTTAACATCCTCAGGCTTCAGGGTCAGGCCCCTAGGCCTACCCCCCTTCATCGGTAATCGCATAGAGATCCCGGAACATGGGAAGCAGGTTTGTCTCTCTAAAAAATCAAGTAGAATCCATGACCAGTAACCTAAACCTCATCATGAAGATACTTGAGAGGCAGCATGCCCTCCCCGACGATCAAAATATAGAATTTGGGGTAGCAAATGAGCAGTCTTGCCCTCTGCTTGTGCCTCCCGAATCATACGTCGTGAAAGATCGACTCACGAGAACCAGGTTCATCCTAACACAAATTCTAGGGACCGCTAAGCTCGCTGAGTCATACCTACAGTATACATTGAAGAAAAGAAGGTAGCTCAAGGAATAACACCAGAAGTCACGATAGAAAATAAGATCTCGTGGGGCGCAGAGCTAAAAGAAATCTGAGATCATATCAGAAACATCTAACAGGCCTGTTGTGCTAAGGCCCTAGCATTCGTGGATGCCCTAATCAAGCAGATCGAACCTCCATTTACAAATGACATTATAAAGACCTAGTTACCATTTAGATTCTGAATGCCCCAGATAACTACCTATTCAGGGTCGAAGGATCAGACAGAGCATTTAGAGTCCTTCCAGGCATGAATGGAACTCCATGGTTCTTTTGGATCTATAATGCACAGGGCATTCTCCCTGACACTGACATGGGATGCATGGAAATGGTATAGGCACTTGAAGCCTAGGTCCATCGGCTCGTTCTCTCAGCTTAGTAAGGCTTTCATTACCTAGTTCATCGAAAGAAAGGACATTAGAAAGCCCACAACTCACCTCCTCACAATAACATAGAGGGAGGATGAGCTCTTGAGGGACTACATACTACATTGTACTCTTTAATGCTGAAGCTATTCAGGTGGATGGCTACTTCGACTAGGTCGCTCTCATAGTCATGATGCCCAACCTCAAATAAGAGAAATTCTTTTTTTTTCGATAGCAAAAAAACCTTCAACGACTCTCGTTGACCTCCTCAATTGAGCTCAAAAGTATTCAAACGCAAAGGAGCTATTCAGTGTGCGAAGAGTCACTTGACGCAAAAATAGCTCGGTAAGAGACAAGAAACAAAAGGAAGAGAGGAAACAGCACACCACAAACTCTAAGAGGAAAAGGGACAATGACCAGATCAGCGGCCCCTGACCCAGCCGATGTCCGGAAAGCCATTTCCACAAGTATACCCCCTTAAATGCCACATTGGAACAAGTATTTATGGAAGTCAGAGACAATGATCTTCAGGTGGACAAATAAGATCTCCGAGAAGAGAGACAATAGGAAGTATTTCCATTTTCATCGAGATCATGGTTATAACACGATTGAGTGTTTTGACCTTAAGGAAGAAATTGAGTCCCTATATTTGAAAGGGACATCTACACGAATTCATTGATAAGGGAAGAGAAGATCGACCAACTAGGAACAAGAGCGATGAGATGAGAAAAATGACAATGAAGCGACAGGAGAAATACGAACCATCTTCGATCATCCCGCTAGAGGTGGAGACTCAAATTGGGCATGCCGAGCCCACGCTCGGAGTATGACCAGCAGCGAAAGAGACCATCACGTTTACCTTATTGTCCGATCCAGCAAGGAACCAAGGCTGAACTCATGTAGTCTCACCTTCACTGAAGAAGACACTCGAGGGCTTCACCATCTGCATGTCGATGACTTGGTGGTCACCATGACCATGGCCAATCACAAAGTACATCGAATATTTGTTGACACCAGTAGCTTGGCCAATATCCTGTTCACTGCCACATTTGATAAGATGGGGTCAGAAGGTTAAGATTACGACCCGTCCAAGCACCCTTACTCGGCTTCGTGTGGGAAAAGGTAACCTCTGAAAGAAGCATCCTACTACATGTAACGGCTGGCGAGGGTGTTAACCAAGTCACCACCATGGTCGGTTTCTTATGATAGATTGTCCCTTGGTTTATAATGTGATTATGGGCAAGCCATCCTTCAATACCATGAGACCCGTGGTGTCCACTTATCTCCTCGCCAAGAAATTCCCAACCGAGCAAGGAGCCAGCCAAGTCAGGAGCGATCAACATGAAGCCTGACAATGCTACTCGACAACACTCTAAACAAAGATGCAACGACAATAGTTAATACAAATTACCTTCTTAGACCTACGGGGAGAACTGACGAAAGAGGGTTACCAGTGAAAGATCTCGTTATAATACAACTCTTCGAGTCTGAACCATCTCACACCGTTTAGGTCGGATCGCTGCTTGTGCCAGGGCTTCAAGCGGAGATAATTGACCTACTAAGACAACATGCTGATGTCTTTGCTTGGTCCCACCAGGATATGCCCGGTATAGATCAAGAAGTCATCGTCCATCGGTTGAACATGTACCTCGACCACAAATCCGTGAGGTAGAAAAGACGAGCATTCGACCCCGAGAGATACACGACCATCGATGAGGAGGTCGGTAAACTCCTTGAGCCCAGGTTCATTGAAGAAATTTACTGTCACACCCCAAACTCGAAAATCGGGCTCACAAAATTCCCGATCGCCGAATCCAGCGCCGACAGCCTCCGTAGAACCCCATTCTCGGCTCCCAACGCCCATACGCCAGGTTCCGATCCTGGGATGCTACAAGGAGAATTTTTAACCTCAGTTTAATTCGTAATAAGCATAACCAAAGGCATGACCCACAAACAACAACCAAAAACTCCATCACATTTTCACTATGATAAAAAACTTTATAAGTACAATGAGCATAAAGGAAAATACAATGAGAATGGATAAAAAGCTCCAAAATGATCTTCTCTGCGCTCCTGCCTCAACGCTGCTGCGTCCCAACGTCACCTGCAGTAACAGTCGTGCATAAGCTTATAGAAAGCTTAGAGGGTGGTGAAAGTGTGTGCGTAAGGTAGTAATGCAGATATGCAATATCAGAGTAATGCGCAACATGCTGATGAATCCATGAATACCACTAGTTGTACCAAGGTCATGCGATGCAAGGCATGAATAATGTCGGACATACCAAGGCCATGCGATGCGAGATGCAACTCAAACATACAAATCATCATCTATATCCATATATCAATACAGCTCAAATCTGGAATATCACCGTGGTCTAGTACACTCTAAACCAGATTGCCGCCCCATCGCGTGCAATAAGGTAAGTGGAAGAGACCTCACTATCCGCCTGCCAATATCGGGCTCGGCTTGTCGATAGCGGACTCATTCCTCAAGCTGGTCAAACTCAGCCTAGCATTGCCCCCTCCTCTCGGGCGGGTAAGGCCGCACCCCCTTCCAACCGACCATGACATAGCGGAAAGCGCGGCCATCTGGTAATCGACACTCGACACTCATGCACCCACTCGGTTTAGACAGTGGAGCAACCTCTTAGGTACCATAAGGGTTTAGGGACTTTCACCCAGGGATATCTATAACACCCAATGTAGAATAAATTTTCGGTATCCATCCTGCCAACCACGATCACCTATGGAGGCTACGACCCTGATGTCGCTAGGGCGTACAGTATCATATCACATAATGCGAATGCATGAATCACATTATCCAGTCATGCAGCAATCCTGCGCGTACCGTGCGCTTATGTGGGGCAACACCGCCTACCGAGAGCCCCTAAACAATCTGCCCGAAGGCATATGCTATGATCAGTCACTTCTCATATCAAGCACACATATGATGCATATGATCATGAATCATGAAACTATACTAAACATGTTATGTGGGATAGATGTTATTCATAACGAAGATGGGCCTAGACGGCCTACAAGTATGGGCCTAACAATGGGCCCTAGGGAGAATCATAATGCGGACATTTAACCAACATTATTCTACAATGTGGACGTCAAACCAACATTGCTCCCAAGGCACGGTTGTCATAACGTCATTACACGAGCCATGGTAGGGTCATACATCTTAATGGGCTTGTGTACATCCAATTGGGCATCGACCCATAAGGCCTTAGTTACATCAAATGGGCCTCCTAACATGGGCTTCATATATATCAAGGTGGGCCTCAACGGATGGGCCATAACTACATCAAGATGGGCCTAAACGTGTGGGCCGATCAAATGGGCCGAGACAAATGGGCCGAATCAATCGGGCCAAGTCAAATGGGCTGAGTCAAATGGGCCTCAAGTATTTCAAATCGGGCTCGCCCTCATATATTTTTGAGATCCGACCTATTCACAAGTTAACATAGAAATAGATGAAATGAAAACAAATAGAATTTATCGTGGCCCTTAGGAGTTTGAACGGTGGATGACACGGTCTACTTATTTAAATGGAGGGGTCTACTTGAACTTTAGATATGATTCACCACTATCTTTCCATGCTATAAAATGGTCTCACAATTGGTTGGATGGCATGGATACAACACTTGCATCATGGTGGGCCCCACCGTTCAAATAGGGGACGGTGTAGATAAAGCTTATACATAGGGGGTGGGTCCCACCGTCGGACGGACGACATGTGCAAACACATACACCATGCGGGACCTACAACTCCCTGACGTTAAGGGAGAGAGAGATAGAGAGAGAGAGATATAGAGAGAGAGATAGAGAGAGAGAGAGAGATGAAGAGGTGAAGAGAGAGATATAGAGAGAGAGATAGGGAGAGAGAGATGAAGAGAGAGAGTGAGAGAGATGAAGAGAGAGATATATAGAGAGAGAGCAGCACGTGGCTGCCTCTCCTCCTTTTTCTTTCCTTTTTCTTTTCTTTTTCTTTTTCTCCTCTGACATAACAGAGGTAGGTCCCACGTAGGGCCCACCATATATATATATGGGAAAAGGTACAATGAGCTCGAACTGGCGTTGAGCTCCCAGAGGTCGAGCGGTGTGGGCCCCACCATTGATGTTTGCCCAAACATCTAACCCCTCGATCAGATGCACCATTCCAACGTGGGCCTAGGTCTCAAAAAAATCAAGTCAGTCTGTGACTTGTGTGGGCCGCACCAGATATAACAGTTGGGAGTGGCTACCCTCCATTTAAAATATTCATGATCATTTATTAGGCCCACCGAGATGGGGTCCACAAATCAAGCCCACCCATCGTGGGTGTCCCACTTGAATAAAGGGTCAGCCCAAGTTTTAGCCGCACCAAACTTAGGTGGGTCCCAGGTGCAAGCCACCCTCTAGGGTGCCGTCCCAAGACCTTGGTGTTGCAGCGAGGTATCTCCACTAAGTCTGCCCGTTGAGCTATGGATCTGGGTGTGGATGCGCCTAACAGGGAGGGCCCCTCATGGATGTGGGCCCCACCGTCCAAGGTGGTGGACTGCTGGATCATACACATACACCATGGTGGGCCTCATCAAAAGGATGGATGGTGTGGATGGGTCCCGTGGACCCATGCCAATCCACACTCACGTTAGCACACACACCTCATGTCAGTACACACTCATGTTAGTACACACACCATATTAGCACAGCCCATGTTAGCCACCCCACTGGTAAATACGTCTAGCGTCCCTGGACGGACGGTCTGGATATACACTAAATCAAGGTGGGTCCCACACGGCACACCTGTTTTGGATCAGGCTAATATTTGTGCTTTTCCCATGTCCAGTAGCGACTGCTGCTGGACGGTGCACATGCCACCCATGTAAACAGTGGGGTCCACCTCAATGGATGGCGTGGATAGGGTCATGCATCAAGTGGGCCACAAGCCATCATACACAAAGGAAAAGGGAGAGAGAGAGAGAGAGAGAGAGAGAGATCGGTGAGGATGGAGGGGCCCCACCACTATGGGCCCCTCTTTGGTACAAGGACTACATCAAGGTGGGTCCCAATAAATATGGACCCTTAAATCAAACAATTGAATGAAAAACAACAACTAAAATTACCCACCGACTTCTTCTTGCACCCTAGGCTTCCTTAGCTCCTTAGCTTCGATTCCAACGGAGGAGATGGGGTTGGATGGTGAGATGGGAGATGAGGAGGGTAGAAAGTGGGCCACATTTGTTACTTGGGAGAGTTGGAGAGGTTGGACGTATGGGATTCTTGGGTAGCTTGGAATACCTTTGAAAAATGAGAGAGAGAGAGGGGTGTTGTAAAGGTAGAGAGAGAGTGATGGGTGATGGAGTGATGGATGTGGTGAGTGATGGGTGTAAGAGTTTCTTTCTGACTTTTGTGGCAAATGGTGTAAGAAAAGCATGGGTGTGTAAGAGCCTTTTTGACTTTAGGGTTGCTTGGGGAAGGGTGAGAGGTGATGGATTGATGGGATTGATTGTTGATTAATTGATGTGACCTATTGTAGAGATTCTCTCGGAATTCGTACGAGCGGAATTTTCTTGCACTGAACGTTGGCCCACATCTCCTGGTCAGAGTATCGCCTTGGCGCACGAGTTGCGGCATCGGAACCGGCGGTGACGGACCGATCGTTAAGGTACAAGTCTCGAGTTGAGTCGACTCGGGTTGACGGCGTATGAATCAGGGTCGCGCGCAAATGTCGGTTAAGGGTCAAAGGTTGCCGGAATTCGACCGGGAAGACCATGAAAGTCTACGGAACGGTACGGTCTAGGATATAGGTCTTACATTTACTATCACGAAAGGTTAGCCAATGTTGTGCTAGTAAAAAAGGCCAATGGGAAATGATGAATCTACACAGATTACACCAACCCGAATAAGGTGTATCTAAAGGATAACTTTTCCCTCCTAAGGATCGATCAGTTGGTGGATAGTACCGCCGGGCACGTGCTCCTTAGCTTTATGGATGCATACTCGGGATATAATCAAATTGCAGTGCACAAACACGACATGCAAAAATTGGCCTTTGTCATGGACAAAGGACTGTACGGCTACCAAGTAATGTCATTTGGGCTAAAGAATGCCGAAACAACATACTACTGCCTGGTTAACAAAATGTTCGCCAAGTAGATCGGGAACACAATGGAGGTATACATTGACGACACGCTCATTAAGAGTTCCAAGGCAAGGGAACACGTGGTAGACCTGAAGGAAATGTTTACAATCTTGAAGAAGTACTGAATGAAGTTAAACTCGAGCACGTGCACCTTTGGTGTTAGCTAGGAAAGTTCCTAGGCTTCCTGGTCAATCAGAGAGGAATATAAGCAAACCTTGACAAGATCCAAGCTATCCTAGAGATGAGCTCCCTTAGTATGATGAAAAAAATTCAGTGCCTGACGTGCATAGTAGCGGCCTTAAACAGATTCGTCTCTTGGGCCATGGACAAATGCTTGTCATTTTTCAAGCAACTAAAGGAAAATATGAATCTAACCTGGATGGATGAGTGAGAGCGAGCGTTTCAACAACTCAAGGAATATCTGGGGTCCCCACCACTACTTTCCAAGCCAGAGCCCGGGGAGCCGCTGCTGCTTTATTTAGTGGTATCAACTACAACAATTAGCTAGGCCCTAGTACGCGGGTGGAAAATGAGCAGCGACCAATTTATTACGTGAGAAAAACTATAGTCGAAGCAAAGACGTGATACCCAAATATAGAGAAGTTAGCACTAACACTGATCACATCATCTCGACGCCTCTGACCTTACTTCCAAGCACATACTATTATGGTTCCAACTGATTGGCCACTCTGCCAAGTATTGCAAAAACCAAAGGCATTAGGGTGACTAACTAAATGTACAATCAAGCTCGGTGAGTTCGACATCATATATCGATCAAGAGCGGCGATTAAAGGCCAAACTATCACCGAATTCACTTACCTTGATCCTCAGTAGCAAATAGAGGGTGAGCAGAATGTCAGCTTGTTGAGAGTGAAGTATTGTATATTTTTCCCCTTTTATGCATTAGTTTTATAAATATGAAAGTGCTTAATCGATCTAATTATACATGTTTTCTCTTGCGATATGATTTTGAGAGCTAAGAAGAAATGGATGCTTAAAGTATGGATTTAATGCTGAAAGGATTACCAAAGTGAGGAGTGGATCTATGGAGGTCATGATTGAAGAATTTAATAGTCCAAGATCTAAGGAAACTAAGTGAAGAAGGAAGAAAATTAAAGTTGAAAAGTGCAGAAAATCGAAAGTGTTGAAATCAATAGTTCAATGCTATCAATGACACATTCGATGACATCGAAGTAACTGTTCGATGACATCGAAACCATTTTGATCCCATCACAAAAATTAGAAAAATTTGAATTTCTTGCTAGACATATTGAAGCATTCTTCGATTTCATCGAGGAGATGTTTGATAACATCGAAACCAGTTCGATGCCATCGAAGGAGGCTTGATACCATCAAAATAATACGCAAATGCAAAAGATGGTTGCTAGATAGTTTCGTATTTTTAATTGGACTCTTTAATGGGACTTCGATGTCATCGAAGTTGCGATAGCTGCATAAATTAAAGTTGGTTTTGAAGTTGGTGCGAATTAAACCTATTTAAAGGGATATTTTAGGAGTTTCTAAGTACGAATTAGGGTACAAGGAGTAGAGCAAGGGGTTGTGGTGCCTCAAGGAGTCCTCCTTCCTCTTCAATCCTTCGGTTCTAGTTAGTTTTATATTTTTCTTTGAAAATTTTAGTTCAATCATGTCTATGGTTGGCTAATCTCTTAGCTAGAGCTAAGAGGTGAAGCTTGTAGCTTGTTTTGATGTTTATTTTACTTTGATTTAAGTTATTTGGTCTATATGTTAAACAATTCATTAATATTTTGATTTGAATGAAGAAGTACTTCTAGTTTATTTTGATCCATTGTCAACTCCGGGCACATTGGATGCTTATGAAGACTATGAATGCTTTCTTACCTATGAGGTGTTGATATCTAGAATTCATTGATCTATCATCGATTCCAAGCATGATAGATGCTTTGAATAAACTATTATCAATTAGTTGATGCTTTATGAGGGAAGCAATTCAATGAAGGTTCTGATCTTTTTGATGGATGAATGTTGTTTTAATCGCTCTATTATCCGACTAGATAGATTAGGACTTCGATTCTAGTTGTGTGATTCAATGGAATCAAGTAGAATAACATTAAGATGGCTATAAGTGGGTCTTAATTAGTGTTCTGGTACTTTTTCTTCTGTAGTTTTATTTCACAATTACTCTCTTCAACAATTTCAGTGTTTAGATTAGTTTTTAATTCTAGTCTAAAGTAATTTAGAAATTACACAAATAGGAAGTCCTTTTGGGTACGACCTCGATCTCACCGAATTATTACTACATCGCAGCCCTACACTTGGAGTTCGTGAACACGACTTACAAGAATAGACCCTTCAAGTGGACGGGTCATTAAACTCCTGGGAAAGTGGAGCATGACTGATCCTTGTTTCACTAGATCAGTCCAGTATAGAGTACGTCCTAAGGTTCGGGTTCCTAGCTTCCAACAATAAATCATAATATTGTAGATTCGGTATCCCCCATAATATTGTTACTTACAATGGCAAGCAATTCAACAATGCTCGTTTCTGAGGATTGTGCGAGAAGCTCGGCATTTGCAACGCTTTCAATTCATCTTGGCACCCCCAGGCTAACGAACAGGTGGAAGCAATAAATCAAATCATAAAAATCCACTTGAAAACCAAGCTCGAGAAATTCAAGGGAGCCTAGGCAGATGAGTTGCCGCACGTCTTATGGGTGAACCGAACCACGACCCGCGCAACGACTAGGGAAACTTCATTCTTCTTAGTTTTGTCACAGAAGTGGGGGTCCTATTTGAGATCTGGATGCCCTCAGGACAAATCGAGTTGTTCGACATTGAAGAAAATGACGCACGACTAAAATTGACTCTAGATCTGATTACAGAACTAAGGGAAAAGGCATAGTTAAGGGTTGCCGGCTACCAACACAGGGTTGCTCTACATTACAATATGAGGGTTAAAGTATGTACATTCCGAGCAGGGGACTTGGTACTCCGAGAAATCTTTCAAAACACCAAGGAGCCTTGAGACCAAATTTGGAAGGACCGTATAGGGTAGTGTAACATCCCAGAATTTTGCCAACCTGGGATTAGACGTCCTTAGGCAATGGGTCGATCCTAACACCTTATTAACTTGTCAGAACTGAATCCCACAGTCTAAAATCGCTCCTTAACCCATTTCCTTCACAAATCCCACCCTTCACCACCTTGTTTTTTTAAATTCTCTAAGTTCTTTCACATTAGACACTACCTTAAAGTTTAGGTGATGAAGAACAATACTTAAACTAAACATTGCTACAAAGGTCTAAGTACCACCTCAGACCGAAATCATTCAGGACTAAATCCTTTAGAAATTAGGCGAGAATTAGCTAGTGTGAAACTAGAGTACCTGTGAAATTAGCATCAATCACTTTAAATACGATCTACAAGACCCAAAACTTGTAGAATCATTGACGCTAGGTTACCCTAGAATCTAGGATCAATCTCATTACCCGGCTGCTCTCGGGAGCATCTCGAAACTCCGTATCGGATCTGGACCGCACGTCGGAAGTTCGATTAACACGAAGTTAAGGAACTAGGACCGCCTCGCTGGGCTTGACAACCATCTCGGAAATCAAATCCAGATAGTGTCCCAGCACTATTCGCTTGAGCTCGGAGTGAAGAGTGTGAGAAATGTGAAATTAATTCAAAATAAAATATCTTGAATAGTAATTTGGCACCTCTCGCTTGCGGATCAGTTTTAAGCAACCAGACCGTCAGAATCAGACCAAATTACACCCTCGGATCAGGAGAAATTTCATACACATTTACATGTACTCGGAATCTCCGATCGAGATCCGCTGACTGTTGAACTGAAACTGGTCCGCCACGCGTGATCTGAGAACCCTACTGGAACGAAAACTTAATAGAACCTAGATCCATTGTCGGTGAGCTTAAGTCTGACCTTTGGCTCAAGAAGGCCCGCCAGAAGTCCTCCGTTGAGCTGAAACTGACCCGTTTTGGTTAAAACCTAAGTATACTTTGACCTGGAGTCTGTTTCAGTGAGTTTTTAGGCTATATAAGGACCTTAAACCCTCTCTCATTGTAGCTATACGAATTTGAGAGAAAACCTAGAGAGAGAAGAGAGAAAAGAGAGAAAGTGTGGGAGTAGTGGGAGAACCTCCCTGCCACTCTCCCCTGCCACTTTACGAGCTACACCGCTTCGTTCTAATCGCTTTCCCGGCGATTCCAGCTCCGTTTCTAGGTAAGAAACCCTAACCCTAATCTGATTTGGGGCTTGGGTGGTGGTAGGTTATGAAATAGTAAACCAATTTCGTTCTATAGGTTGCCAAACCGCCGAATACGGAAGCTTAACAAACCTATCGACTTCGTTACGATTCTACGACAAAAGGTGCGGACTTTAGGTGTATAGGTTACGGTTTTCAACGCTTTCATTGTCAGATAATGATAGATTCATGATTTGCATGTAATTGCAATTGTACAAAGTGCTTTCTGTTTCCTGTTTCGATTAAAGATGTAAAATATGAAATTTTACATACTCTAGGTATACGTAGAAATACTGTATACGTACAAATTTTGGAAATGTGTTTGCCATGTTTATTTGTTGTATGAATATATGGTATATAGATAAAATACTTGTTTGGCGAAAGGAATCGCCATAATACATGTTTGCTTATATACACTATGTATGTTGAAATTGTGTATTCTAGAAAATACCGTATATGTATAAATTTTGGAGATGTATTTATCATGATTATTTGCTGTATGAATATATTATACATGGATAAAATACTCGCTTGGCTAAAGGATAGCCCTAATACATGTTTTGCTAACATACACCATGTATGTTGTAATACACTTCATGTCGCTCAACTTGTTGTACGCTCGAGCTAGCCGAGCTCGTCAGGCAACCCGATTTGTCTTATGTATGTTCACCATGTTTGGACCTTACTGCTTAAACCTACGGTACCAAACTTACCAGTGGAATCCCTTTTAACCATGGTACCTCGATCTGCTAAGACTCATGAGCCGGGCATGGTGGTATGGGACACCGTGGTCGAGCTGTCGGCCTATGCTGGGGCCACGTGCCTCCTCGTAGTGACCAGTGAGCTCGTGAGCTGATTATGGTGGTATAGGACACTATATTTGTGCTGTCGGCCTACATTGATAAGGTGATGGGGGAGCGGTGCAACCTTTGTGCGTAACAGCCCTGACAACCCTTTGTAGTGACCTCGAGCATACTCTGAAATCGCAGTGAGCCTTAGGGTTTGCCGCGGTATATATAGTATGAACTAGGCCTGTTTCTGTATTGTGATGAATCGTTTAAGAGGTGATGGGGGAGTGGTGTAACCTTTGTGCGTAACAGCCCTGGCAGCCTTTGTAGTGACCTAGAAAACACACCGTCGTCTGATATTAACTAGGACTGACGACCCTAGAATGGATCATGTTTGGGAATGATACAAGGGGGGTACCTTAGTTTCCCAATCCTGCTGTTTGAAATGGACTAATTAAAAACTCGGTAATCATGCTCATCATGCATTGCATGTGCCTGGAGGATGTGGATCACTGAGGGATGAAACCATGCCGCGAACGTGAGATGGTGTCGCACAAGGGAGGGTGTGGTGAGGGCATCCATCATACCCGTATCCATACTTGCATTAATAAGAGTAGTTAGGAGTGTTTGATTTTACTACTTTATCATTACTGCTTAACTGTATTAATAACATGTTAACCTATGCCTTATTGTTCCACTGAGTTAGCTACTCACTCCCACGTTACGGGATGGTGTTTCGAACACCCACCAGACATTATCTGATTTCAGATGGCGACGCTACTTCTAAGGCGGAGCCGGACCTCTGCAATGACTACGATGCATGCTTGTATTGGTTGTCTTCTGACGGCTTCTAGTGAGCCGTGTCCTGATCGACGGGGCTTTCTGGGATATTGACTAGAGGACCTTATACATTTGGTATATTTTAGGATTGTACTTGTAATTATTTAACCTGGTAATGTTATCACACTCTGGAGACTCATCTTAGTTTATATATTTTATCTATCTATCACAGTCTTCCGCTTGCAAATTTAACTGTCTCTGGAGTATGATATGCTGTTTGGCTTAATTTACTCATGTTCACTACTCTAATACAGTCAACATTTAATCATCATTATCTATGTTGCATAAGTGCTGTTCTTGAAACTCGAGAGTTGAGTTACTACTCGACCCTCGATTTTTCGGGATGTTACAGATGGTATCAGAGCATGATTTGGATTAAACTGGACCTGGGTTATGGTCACACGACGCACACTGACGCACTCTGACTTAGGAGGGAGCGACGGAACATAGAAACAGTCATAGGTATCCCGATTTCGCCAATCGGCGAAGTTCACTAAAGACGAACGCAGAAATCGAGTCCGTATTCAACCATGGTCGCACAGATCGACCTTAAAATATTCCTAGGCCGTCTAATAATGAGTCTAGATCACAATCCACCTCACCCAACCGTTGAAAATTGGTAGAATACGGGATAAGCGTGATGATGATAACTACTCCGAATCCTCGGAGCTTCTCTGGACTCCTCACAGAGACTTCTCGAATCCACGAGGAAAGAAAAGCAGAAAATAGAAATAAATTCTAATAAATTCAAAATTGATTAATGAATGACTAACAACGAGTTCACAACCCTTTAAATAGGGATACCAAGTAATGGGAAAGAAATCAGAAACAAACTACGACTAAAACCCCTAGAATTCGCGACTTACGATAAGGTCGTGATGTCTACAAGTGTGCAAGGTTCTCAGCCAAAAATAGTAAGTGTCCTATTGGCTTCACCAAACCGCCCTTCCAATCGTTCTCCCTGCTGATTTTGACCACAACCTATCCATTCCCATCATCCACAGCAGTCCCTTCCTCCCTACCCTCTCCGTTTCCCTCATTTGGACTCCCACACCCCCCATTTGGAGCTCAAAATCGGGCAAGCCCTCTAACCCATCCATTTTCTTCATTTTCCTTTCTTTACTCCTTGTCAGTTGGGCCTCTACAACCCCTGATGAGAATGGTATCTGTGGAGAACCAAAACTCCAGCCCCTTTTCTCCCTTTAGGGCCCGTTTGGCCAACTGCATTAGGTGAGTAAGGTGGATAGAATTGTAAAAGTAATAATAACTGTATGTGTAAGATATGGTTCCTAGGTTGGGTGTATCCCATGTTTTCCAATGCCATGTTTGGAATGTATGCAATAAAAAGTATGTCCCAGGTTTCCTCTTACACTCAGAAATTTCGATTCCTGGGATTTGGAAATCCCATCTCACACTTTACCAACACCAGGCTCATTTTCCAAAGCCTATACCAATAATTTTGATCCCCACCCACCCTCCTACCAACCATGCCACTTCCAATCCCGAGGTAGGATTAGTAATGCAGTCCCATTTAGTACGACTTAAGACCACTGGCCAAATAGTGTTGAAGTGATAAAGTCCCTTGATATACGTTAACCCACTACACTCTGATAGCTTAAGCTTTTAGAGTAAATGGTTGTTTGATAAATAGGCCCATAGGGTTTGGACCTAGAGCAGTGCTTTGACAGACCTGACAGTATAGGAAATCCAACCTAATTAAGAACGTGAACTCTAGAACCCCCTTAGTTGGTTTGAGCATATGTGAAGTGCTCGAGCGTAGCTACATTCATGTTCGGGCAACTCAATTCCAAATAAACAAACAAATAAATTTCCTTATTAAAAATGGTGTAAAATCATCTAGTGTATAAGAATAGACTTTGGATTATACCTAGAGGAAACTTCTATATCCCTTGGATTTAATGTTAGGTAAAATTTATACACCCCTTAGAATCGCCTTCTCAAGGACTTAGTACAATCGGGAACACGGAGTAGAAAAACTACATATAAGCGAGGTACTCGCGGTTTGAATTGAATTCTCAATCCTGGTAGTGACCAATGAACTCTATGCTCTGATCAAGCAGAAGGTCGGGATCAACTAGGATTAAGAACTGATACGACAATTTTCTGTCCTAGCTAGGCAGGAGGTCCATGTATCCGACTCAGACCCACTACACAACATTTCTTCCGTGTTGGCCGAACCACTTGCAACCAAAAGTTTATAACTTCGTCTTTGAAAAGTATTAGGAGTATATAGCCGATAGCGACTTTGTCTTTTTGGCCCAAGGAATTACCCAAATGGGCAACAAATAGTTAGGAATTAGGTCCCAAATTACATGCCATGTCGGCATACATTTAGTCCATATGAATGAAGAAAGATAACCTGCCTGTTAAGCTAGGCATGATTAAATAGGATCAGTCTGGACCGTGACAAAACTCCTTGGTAGGATTAGGCATCTTGAAACAAACTCACATCCGCCCTTGGAATCTACCATAACACCCATCCGTGATAGCCCCTTTCTATAATCCTAGGTACCAAGACCGATGTAGTGGGAGACCGCATCTCATTTCATGTCAAGGATAGGTCTTAAATTACACATTGTTCTGATATACGGAGCAGGACATAAATCTTGAGCCTTGAGGGTGAAAATAAATTTTAAGGGAGGTAGAACATTATGAGCCCAATCTAGTTAGGTCACCTAATAACCTCTTTGATCTGGGTGGCGCAGCGGAAACGTGGTGGACCCTACCCCACTGGCTAGGATCGAAACAGTGCTCGTTGAATAGAACATTATAGAAGACCCTAGCAAGTTCTACTATAAGAAACCGTTTTAGGATGATCTAGTAAGATTTGATTCACCATTTCCTGGATATAGATAATAATAAGGACTCTCTTAGACTAAGACTTAAAGGGCAACCTAGACATAGACCATTTGAGCCTTTCAATGATAGACACTCCCTACGTTTCTAGAGTGATCGGGACTACGGAGGTACTGAAATATACAACTGCGAACATTCGCGGCTTGACCCAATTCTCAATCCTGGGTGACTACCAATGGACTCACTGCTTGGCCGAGCAGAAGATCAGGATCCACCAGGATTCGGAAGGGATACGATGAGCTTTTCTACCCCGGCCCGGTAGATGATCGATGTATCGGGATTAAGCCCACCATAACGTCTCTCCGTGTTGGTCAAACAATGAAAACAACTATCTTACTCTAGATAATTGGGATTTGTCGTCGAGACTCCAAATAGGTAAAGAAATAAATATAGTAGCGAACCATCAGGGTATGATAAATGGATAAGGAAATAAGTTTTAGGGGGGTAGACTAAAAATAAACCAGACTTGTATATACCCTACCACGCGTAGAAACTCGAAATCAATAAAACTTTGGCAAAAGAAATAATTAAAACTTCCCTTATTACCCATAGCCAATTTCGGGACGAATTTTGTTTTAAGGGGGGTAGATTGTAACATCCCGGATTTTTTTGCCAACCTGAGATTAGACGTCCTTAGGCGATGGGTCGATCCTAATACCTTATTAACTTGTCAGAACTGAATCCTACAGTCTAAAATACTCCGTAACCATTTCCTTCACAAACCCACCCTTCACCACCTTGTTTTTTTAAATTTTCTAAGTACTTTCACATTAGACACTACCTTAAAGTTTAGGTGATGAAGAACAATACTTAAATTAACATTGCTACAAAGGTCTAAGTACCACCTCAGACCGAAATCACTCAGGACTAAATCCTTTAGAAATTAGGTGAGAATTAGCTAGTGTGAAACTAGAGTACCTGTGAAATTAGCACCAATCACTTTAAATACGATCTACAAGACCCAAAACTTGTAGAATCATTGACGCTATGTTACCCTAGAATCTAGGATCAATCTCATTACCCGGTGCTCTCAGGAGCACTCGAAACTCCGTATCGGATTTGGACCGCACGTCGGAAGTCCGATTAACACGAAGTTAAGGAACTAGGACCGCCTCGCTGGGCTTGAACAACCATCTCGGAAATCAAATCCAGATAGTGTCCCAGCGCTATTCGCTTGAGCTCGGAGTGAAGAGTGTGAAAAATGTGAAATTAATTCAAAATAAAATATCTTGAATAGTAATTTGGCACCTCTCGCTTGCGGATCAGTTTTAAGCAACCAGACCATCAGAATCAGACCAAATTACACCCTCGGATCAAGAGAAATTCATACACATTTACATGTACTCGAAATCTCCGATCGAGATCCGCTGACTGTTGAACTGAAACTGGTCCACACGCGTGATCTGATCTGAGAACCCTACTGGAACGAAAACTTAATAGAACCTAGATCCATTGTCGGTGAGCTTAAGTCCGACCTTTGGCTCAAGGAGGCCCGCCAGAAGTCCTACGTTGAGCTGAAACTGAACCCGTTTTGGTTATAACCTAAGTATACTTTGACTTGGAGTCTGTTTCAGTGAGTTTTTAGGCTATATAAGGACCTTAAACCCTCTCTCATTGCAGCTATACGAATTTGAGAGAAAAACCTAGAGAGAGAAGAGAGAAAAGAGAGAGAAAGTGTGGGGAGCAGTGGGAGAACCTCCCTGCCACTCTCCCCTGCCACTTTACGAGCTACACCGCTCCATTCTAATCGCTTTCCCGGCGATTTCCAGCTCCGTTTCTAGGTAAGAAACCCTAACCCTATATGATTTGGGGCTTGGGTGGTTGTAGGTATGAAATAGCCAACCTATTTCGTTCTATAGGTTGCCAAACCGCCGAATACGGAAGCTTAGCAAACCTATCGACTTCGTTACGATTCTACGACAAAAGGTGCGGACTTTAGTGTATAGGTTACGGTTTTCAACGCTTTCAATATCAGATAATGATAGATTCATGATCTGCATGTAATTGCACATGTACAAAGTGCTTTCTGTTTCCTGTTTCGATTAAAGATGTAGAATATGAAATTTACATACTCTAGGTATACGTAGAAATACTGTATACGTACAAATTTTGGAAATGTGTTTGCCATGTTTATTTGTTGTATGAATATATGGTATATAGATAAAATACTTGTTTGGCGAAAGGAATCGCCATAATACATGTTGCTTATATACAATGTATGTTGAATTGTGTATTCTAGAAAATACCGTAATGTATAAATTTTGGAGATGTATTTATCATGATTATTTGCTGTATGAATATATTATACATGGATAAAATACTCGCTTGGCTAAAGGATAGCCCTAATACATGTTTTGCTAACATACACCATGTATGTTGTAATAGTGTATTCTAAGTGTGTGTAAAATGACTGAATGAGTATAGAATTCTCATTCGTGCTCGCCATGACTAATTGTCATGGATTCATGATTGTTGTATTGGCGATACCCCTTTGACGAAGGATTTGCACTAAATCACGCCACGGCCAATACACACTATATATGCTAAAATGTGTGGCCCAAGTGTTGTGGAAATGACTGAATGAATATGGAACTTGGATTCTTGCTTGCCATGACTATCCGTCGTGGGTGTATGCGTGTTATGATTGGGGAACTCCCTAGTGAAAGGATTTGGCCTAATGCTTATGTGATCAACATATGTCATGTATGTTGATGTATGTCTTAAAGTGTTTGTGAAATGTCTGAATGAGTAGTAGTTAGCAAATTGTAATGTATAAGGGTGTTGAGATATGATTCTCAACTTCTCGTAACTATGTGTATGTTTTCCTTGGATAGTGTGTGATTAGGAATTGAATATGTACAAAACTCCTGCTTGTGTTGCGCTTCATAACATGCTCAACTGCTTTTATGATTTTATCTATGTAATGCATATGTTAAATTCATGTTTACGTTGTATGATCCGTCATGGGTGATGGGGGAGTGGAGCAACGAATGCGTGCAAACAGCCCTGGCAGCCCTAAACGGATAATATCAGACTTTGATTGTATGATTTGAACCTGATCCATTACTGCTTTACTATTTGAAATTTATTGTGTTTGGGGCTATGATTATAGTCTAGACAATCGGTACTAGAATTGAATTCGTAGCTGTGTTTTATTGCCATGTTTGATGTGTTCGAAGAACTCGAGTCGTACTTCGGTTGGCGATAGTGGTTAGCCACGAGAAGTGCTTATGCACTTCATGTCGTTCAACTTGTTGTACGCTCGAGCTAGCCGAGCTCGTCAGGCAACCCGATCTGTCTTATGTATGTTCACCATGTTTGGACCTTACTGCTTAAACCTAGGGTACCAAACTTACCAGTGGAATCCCTTTTAACCATGGTACCTCGATCTGTTAAGACTCATGAGCCGGGCATGGTGGTATGGGACACCGTGGTCGAGCTGTCGGCTATGCTGGGGCCACATGCCTCCCCGTAGTGACCAGTGAGCAACCAGACTCATGAGCTGATTATGGTGGTATAGGACACTATATTCGTGCTATCGGCTACATTGATAAGGTGATGGGGGAGCGGTGCAACCTTTGTGCGTAACAGCCCTGACAGCCCCTTTGTAGTGACCTCGAGCATACTCTGAAAATCGCAGTGAGCCTTAGGGTTTGTCTCGGTATATAGAGTATGAACTAGGCCTGTTTCTGTATTGTGATGAATCGTATAAGAAGTGATGGGGGAGTGGTGTAACCTTGTGCATAACAGCCCCCTGGCAGCCTTTGCAGTGACCTAGAAAAAAACACCGTCGTTTGATATTAACTACGATGACAACCCTAAAATGGATCATGTTAGAAATGATACAAGGGAGGTACCTTAGTTTCCCAATCCTGCGTTTGAAATGGACTAATTTAAAACTCGGTAATCATGCTCATCATGCATTGCATGTGCCTGGAAGATGTGGAGCACTGAGGGATGAAAAGCATGCCGCGAACGTGAGATGGTGTCGCACGAGGGAGGGTGTGGTGAGGGCATCCATCATACCCGCATCCATACTGCATTAATAAGAGTAGTTAGGAGTGTTGATTTTAAGCTTTATCATTACTGCTTGACTGTATTGATAACATGTTAACCTATGCTTTATGTTCCACTGAGTTAGCTACTCACTCCCACGTTACGGGATGGTGTTTCGAACACCCAAGACATTGTCTGATTTCAGATGGCGATGCTACTTCTGAGGTGGAGCCGGACCTCTGCAATGACTACGATGAATGCTTGTATGGTTGTCTTCTGACGGCTTCCAGTGGCCGTTGTCCTGATCAGCTGGGCTTTTTCGGATATTGACTAGAGGACTTAACATTTGGTATATTTAGGATTGTACTTGTAATTATTTAACCCTGGAATGTTATCACACTCTGGAGGAGACTCATCTTAGTTTATATATTTTTATCTATCTATCACAGTCTTCCGCTTGTAAATTTAACTGTCTCTGGAGTATGATATGCTGTTTGGCTTAATTTCACTCATGTTCACTACTCTAATACAGTAACATTTAATCATCATTATCTATGTTGTATTAGTGATGTTCTGGAAACATCGAGAGTTTGAGTTACTACTCGACCCTCGATTTTTGGGATGTTACAGGTAGCCAGTATGGTCCGCCCAAGGACATACGATAGAAGACATGCAAGGCTATTACTCTTAACCCATTTATGGAATGCCGAACACCTGAAAATCTACTATTAGTAAGAACGAGCCCGAAGGAAACCTACAGTGCGTCGATGCTCACCCCAGGTGCAAGTTACCATACACAACAAATGAGTGCACACATGTAAAAATTCCCTTTAAAAATAAAAAGGAAAAAGCCTTTTCTAATTCCACTAAGTCTGT
>JAJHSJ010000001.1:99423811-99523811 GCA_021015155.1 Magnolia officinalis
ATTCAAGCTTCCGCGAACAAAAATCAGGGCGGAGGCCTATCGTAAAGGAAGGATGAAAACAAAAAATTTACCGAATTATCAGATGCCGTGTGGAATGAGCCTGAGATTACCCAAGCCCACTTTATCGAGAAAGATGAGACCTCGGATGTGGGTTGGCATGATCGATATCTGCCTGAAGAAGGAGGAATTTTGGGCCTCGATGGCCAGCCTAGCAAGCCCGTCAGCAGGGGTGTTTCCTTCCCTCTGGGTATGTCTGATAGAAACTGACCTTGGTTTAGGATCCTTTTCAACCTGAAAATCCAATAACTCCACTTCCACCCCATCATCGAATTACCATTGATGAGGTCCACCACGAATGAAGAATCAGATTCTACCTGAACCTTTTGGAGCCCCAAGTTTAGGCAGAGAGTTAGGCCATCGACTACAGCTCTGATTTCTGCTTGATTGTTGGTAGCTGAGCCGTAGGCTTCCGAGAAGGCAAAAATGAGGTTCCTTTTGACGTCTCTACAAATTCCCCCGCCCTCAGACAGCCTCGGATTTTCAATGGCTGAACCATCCACATTCAGCTTGTGCCAACCTAGATCCGGATTTAACCAGGATAGGTCTCCTTATCTTTTCTTTTGGAATTGAAATGCCTAATGCTTGAAACGTGGAGACATAGGCCAGCGATGAAGGACTGGTACCTTCCGAATCCTTGATAAGGAGCTTGAGCCATCCGTTGACGTTTGCAATGACCTTGAGCGTATTGAAGCTCCTACCTTCAAATCTGATCCCATTTCTAGCCTTCCAAATTTCCCTGCAAAGCATGATAGGAAGGAGCCGTTGCAACATAGCCTCGGGGCCTTTGGCTGAGGAAGAAGCCTACCATAACTGCAGCCTGCCCTCCAGATGATGCTGTAATGATTCCATAAATGCGACGCTAAAGAGCCAGAGAGGAACAGGTGGGCCAGTGTTTCCTCGGCAGCCGGTTGAGAGAAAGGCCCTCCACAACAGCTACACATAGAGGCTAAAGGAATCCCTCTGCTTTGAACCCTCCCGTCGACCGGAATCGCTTTGTGAAGTATTTGGATGTATCCCTCTACTTTCAGTGTAGATTTGATGCATCTGATTTTCAACCCATATAAAATCAGGTGGAGTTAGGCTAGAGGCTTGGCCAGGCTAGGTTAAAATGACTTGAGTCTAAGCTTACACCAAACTTGATCAGGCCATGCATGCAAGGCCCAAGCACGGTCCATGGACCAAGCTAGTACGCCATATGCTCGCCCCAAAGTAGGGTCCGGCTCGTTGGGTCATTGCCACTCTTAATTCCAATCAGCGAAAATGTTTCCCACAGTAGCATCAGCTACGTCTCTAGGAGAAGAGATGAAGAGGGTTCTATTTCTGATGGGGTCGAGAGCTGTAGAGACGATTCTGTCTTTCAGGACTGCAGCTATTTTCGCACCAAGGCACTTGAAAGAGTTTGACAGGGCCATATGGACGATCCAGATTGATGATCGAGCTGTCCACATGTCTAATAGATGTGATTTTGCTATAATATGCTGTTGAAATGAGCTGCACTGATTCATTTCCCTTCTCTAAAGTCAATTTAACTCAGTCCAATTTACCTTGGTCATCCAATGGGGCCCACATTCTAAGACGGTACGATGATTCGAACCGTCCATATTCTCTAATTACTTCCATAAATAAGCTTTCTCCTATAATCACACTTCCATGATGGTCCTAACCTTTGATTTTTAGACTTGAATTGGAGCCATTGAAAATTTTTCTTTTCAATGTTCTAATTCATCTACAGATAATGATGGTCACCATCATCCCCTCAGCACAATTTTATTGTAGTGGCTCATTTACCATAGAGTCCACAAAATGAACGGTTCCGATCATAGGATAACTTGGCACTTGGGCTCTTGTGGGCAGTGACAGATGCTGGATCCTCCGTCGCAACAGAGGCAAAAGGAGCTCACGAAACTTAGGGTGCGTTTGGTTGCACCGAATATCATGAAATTTCATCATATTTTGCACCATATTAGACTGGCTAATCATGAAATATCATGACATTTCATGATACTTGGCGCAACCAAACGCACCCTTACGTATAAAAGACTAAGATATGGAATTATTATGTTTCTTAACTGTATAACAACCAAACCACATCATCCTACATACACGAGCGTCATCTTAGTAACTACTCATAAGGAAATATAGAGATCTGCTAATCCCAGATGCGTGGATAAGGCAGCACATGGGTGCTAGATCCAATCCGTCCATCAAGTGGGGCCCACCATGTAAATGCCCAGACTAAAAAAATCAGTTCTGTAGAGAGATCAGGTAAGGCACGGCTTCTTCTAAGCCATCCATCAATTTCCAAGACCGATATGTGTGATGAGTTAGCCAGCCTGATTTTCGGGCCCACCTGGTGGGGCCAAGTTGATGGGCGGCTTGTATCCTGCACACGTATACGTTTTTCGCACATGTGGCGCAGCTGTGCATGTGTGGGATTAGCAAATCTCAGGATTTCCACTAGAGAAGAGGAGGGGTGATAGCTATGTTATGTTCACAATGGCTACACAGAAAGATCTGTGGACCGTCGTCCGAAGCTCGAACACATCGTCTGTGCTGCCAAACCTCGCAAATATCACACGATATCATCCGTTCACCATCATCTTCCTTGGCCCCACAAAGGCAATCAACGGTCCAATTATCGTTCCTACCTTCATAGATTCCCCCACTAATCACATTCTCCACATTCCTCCCTCTAATCACAAGACTACTACCCGATTCAATTAGGCCATAGATCAAATCTGTATCGCTGCTACCGTCGAATTCCACGATCGACTGTGCAACGAAACTCCTCAAACACCAATAGACATCTCTAAAGCTCCGCTCCACTTCGATCTTTAGCTCTTGAATCGTAGCGTGGGCCGGCAAGATGACTAGTTCGTGCGGTGGAAAAACCTTTCTCTCATCTTCCATCTCTTGCTCGCTTCGCAACGATACGGTGCACAAGATATTAAGTGTCTCTTCGCCCCAGCCCACTTCAATTTTTCTTGGTAATTCACCTCTATAGTCTTTGATAAAGTGCTTTGTGTCGAGTATTATACTTACGGCAGCAGGGACCGCTGCAAGAATCCCTTCCGTTGATCTTTGATCCTTGAGAATGTACTTGTATAAGCAGTACATGTCCTTCATGAGTTGCACTCTTGTAACATGGAAGCGCGCCGCCTTTGTTTTCGAATCGGTTAGCCGTAAACCTTCATGGTTAGGAAATGGATTAGAGATGTCTTCCAAGCAAAACTCTAGAACTTTGGTCACTGGATTCACAGCGCGGCGGACCATGTAATTCCCTACAATATGGTTTCCAAGTGATTTGAGCACGAAATCGAGCAACCCCGTGTCGCCAATGTACATGCGGGCCGCATCCCTGATCTCTTGCCGCGACACCCACTTGAATTCTGTCTTCCTTAGAGCTTCGACGATGACCAAAGTGGCCATCTCTACTCGCTTGGAGGACCATCGGCAGGCCGTCTCGGTCATGATTCCACGATGATCGGCCACAACTGGACTCTCTAGACGGATGTGGCTGTACAATTCCAGCATGTAAGCGAACAAGTGGCCTAGTGTTTGCATGGAGTGGCCTGACATTGTTTGGTATCGAGCTATGACGGCCGAGATCTGTCGAGTTGGGTCAGTGACATGATGAGTGAGCAAGCTCAATGGCGCGGATCGGAGCATTTGGATGGCCTTTTGGTACATTTGGTGAGTGACACCATAGCTTCCACGGCCGAACCGGTAGCCCCAACGACCGAACCATGGCTTGCCGTAGGCCACACCATGGATCAATCTCAGTTCCATGATTCTCTTTTTTGCAATGTCAGTTACACTCACCTTCCTACACAAAATTTCATATAAATTGCATTCAGCTGTGTGCGAGCATGTATCTAAAACGATGCCGGATCCATTGCAAAGCTTTTGTAGGTTGAGCTTAACCTACAACACTCTGACTGGGGCCCACCATGACATTATTATCACATCCAATCCGTCCATCATGTGCACCCCTCACGTTCTCTTTGGAATCCAAAATTCAGGCTGATTCAAAACTCAGGAGGGCCACACCATATAAAACATGTGTACAACCTTTAAAATCATGTGGCGTGGCCCACTTGAGCTCTAGAATGGCATGATTTTTCTGGATTCCAGCCATCCTGATGCAGGTCGTTTTCTGTGTGGACTGGATGACATGTGCAAAATACTGTGGGCCCACACACAATCTAGAAAGTTTTTAATGGTGGGCATCATCCCAACTGTTCCTTGGCATGGCCCAACTGAGTTTTAGATCCGTCTAATTATTTAGAACCAACGCGAGAACATGAGAAGGCACACATTATGGATGGATTGGATGTAATGTGCGCGTTACAGTAGGCCCCACAAAATTTAGGTTAAGCTTACACAGCTTTGTAGTGGATCCTTATAATGATTGTACACATGATCTTGAGGCACCCATCACCACCGTAGATGCTGCCAGAGACCTGATCAGCTACACTACATTGTTGATGGGTCATGATCCACGAATCACATCAATCAGATAATCCTAACCACAGGAGGTTTCCTATTGGTGAGATTTTTTGCAGTCCCTTAAGGGTTAATCATCTATTATCTTATTTGGATGTTTCTAAAATTTTAGGTCGTAAACACTTTACATTTGTAATTGTACATTATTTTTGACCTTGAGTGTTAACGCTTTAAAAGATTATTTATTTGGCTAACTTTCAAGTATTTACAATATATAAATTAAGTATTCCCACTACAGAGAGTGTCAGATTATAATTTTTTTTTTTAAATAAAAATAAAAATAACATAAAATGGACTTGATTTTTTTTTTTTTTTTTAAAGCATTTTTTGATTGAATGGATTGGATGTCCTAAAGCTATCGTAGCCGGGGCAACACATAAACTGGAAGGTTTAAAATGTTGGGTGTCCCATCTTGAATGCTCCCCCTTGCATGGCCCATATGATGACCAATCAAGCTATTTTCATAAGGGATTCGGATATCTTGCTTGCCACAAGTAGAAAAATTCTATATGTTGTCATTTAATATCAAACCACATCATCACGGTGCAGGGAAGCATGATTTTTCTACTTGTAGCCAGCAAAGGATCCGGATATTTTTTTACAGGGGCTGTGGGAGAGCATTAAGGAAAGCACATAATTGATAGGTTGGACATTCTTTTTAGCCCTAAAGGCATTTCTTCTAATTTGAAGTATAGCTTAAAATAAATAAAAATAGTGTTTACCTATAAAAGCCCCTTTGATTTTGATTTTATGGTATCCAAATGCCCCCTGCATGTAAGGTGCCCTTAGGGCTTAGATGGTCCATGCACCAGAAATCTCTGACATGGAAGAATTGTGACCCTCCAATAGGTGGTCAACAAATAGTCGGTTAAGAGACAAAATACAACCGTTCATCACTCAACTAAGAAAAGGGCCAAACATTATACACCTACTGCATTTCAATTCAAGAGAGTTTCCGTGCATTTGCCATCTACCGTGAGGCCCACCACATCAATGTTGAGATCATTGAACCTCGAGAGAGTTTCAATTCGAGAGAGTTTCCGTGCATTTCGTGGCCCCACTTATACAAAATGAAAATTCGAAGAGTACTATGAAACCTTTGGGCCAGCATCCCTCAGTCCTCCTTTCAATAGGAAAAAGACTTAGTTCGGAACACCGATGTCGAACTTCTATAAAATGTTAATTTTATCACCGTCCAATCATGATCACACTGCAACGTGAAGTGGGCCCCATTTTCTATGACATCTTATAAACAAGTAGAGCTAGTCCTGCTACCATCACCATCCATCATATCGACGGTCTCTAGATCATTGTAGTTGTGCAACTGGGCCTGGTGGGTCCAATGGCCTTTTAGGCCATGTCAATGTCTGACTACCTTCAGACCGGCAAGCTGGGTCCAGGTCTATCTTTCGTAGCCTACAAAAGCAATGGACCGTTGGCCTTTTTCTTGTAGTGAGTCTGGGCTGGGTTCAGTCCTGGTGTTAGCTAATGGGCCAGATACCGCAGTGACAGGGCATGTATTTGCTGATCGATGCACATAACTCCCCACATGTGGAGCCAATGGTTCAGTGATCTAAACCGTTGATCAGATAGCCCTCAACATGTATAACAAAACCCACATATTGAATAGTTAGGAATAAGGACCACCGGATCAGAGCGGCTTCCAAGAGATAAGCACGAAGTTCCTGCACCGGGATGCTACGTGGGGCTCACCGTTATGTTTTTGAGAAATCTACTCCGTCCATCTGTTTTTTCGGATCATTTTAGGATAGGAGACCAAATATCAGGTGTATCCAAAACTCAACGAGTCCGTACGAGAAGAAACAGTGGGGATTTAGTGACCACCGTTGAAAGTTTAGTATGGCAACAAAAGTTTCGTATCAGGTAAGTTTTTTGTGTTTTCACTTTATCCCAGTTGGAATGACCTTATAAACGGTATGGATGGAATATAAACATCAAGGTGGATCTCAGGAAGGTTTCAACGGTAGAAAACTCTTTCCCTAGTTCCTTTTTGTATGGCCCCCTTGAGTTTTGGGCCCACCTGATTTTTAGTCTCTTGCCCTAAAATGATCCGACAAAACAGATGGACCGAGTGGATTTTTTACAAACATCACGGTGGGCCCCACCTAGCATCCCAGCGTCGGAAATTCCTGCGTTTGCAGGAAATCCGCGTCCAGAGATAAAAAACATTTCAAGTACTAGTGGTCCACCATCATACGGACTAGCTATTTAAACTCATCAGGACCTTATATTTTTACAAGATGATCGTATGGTTAAGATCATCTGATTAGTGACCAAATGGATGGTCCACCTATCTTATACATAACTCACTTGCACCATGTTATGGTACAAACGAGTTGTATGTACTATAGCATGCACTTCGTGCCAAGCAATCAAGAAATGTCTCATTACCTTACACGTAAGCCTGTGCATATTCGGTCCCAGAAATCCATGATCAGATGGCCAGGAATGAACTCCGAGCCCCCCTCGATGCCGTTCACACAAAGCAAGTGACCGAAGCCATTGGAGTGTATCACACCATGCATCAGGTGACCTTGTAGGTCCACCAAATTCGGCTTAATCGTGGCCGTTGATTCTGTCGCCTCACCGCTGTTTACGCCGTCTGAGCACACCTTCGATGATGTCGTCGCTGGAGCAGTTTCCTTTGAAGGCAGCACAAAGTGAAATCTCCTATTGCAGATCATATGGTGACCCCAACCTACCAAAACAAATCCCCTCCACACATAATCAAATCATTTATAATCAAAGGCTTGGATGAGTCTGATGTGACTGTCCGAGTTAACTTGGCCAGTTGGGTGTGGCCCTGACCGTGGGGCCCACCTTGATGGATGTATTGTATATCCACACCATCCATCCGTTTTGAAAGACCATTTTAGGGCATGAGCCGGAAAATTAAGCAGATCAAAATCTCAGGTGGAACATACCATAGGAAACAGTGGTGATTGAACTCCCACCATTAAAAACTTCCTAAGGTCCACCTTAATGTTTATTTCCCATCCAACCTGTTGATAAGGTCACAGAAACCTGGATGAAGGGAAAAACAAATATAGTCTTGATCTAAAACTTTTGTAGCCCATAAGAAGATTTTAATGGTCAATCACCACTGTTTACTATAGTGTGGTCCACTTTATATTTGGATCTGCATAAATTTTTTTTTTAACCCTGAAATGAGCTGAAAAAAATGGATGGACGGTGTGGATATAAAATACATACATCAAAGTGGGCCCCCTGGTCAGGGTCGCACCTAATCCGCTGATCGGTGGGGCCTTTTGTAGTCTGGGTTAGCCCAAGAATAAGGTTGGGTCCCCTCATGTAGTGGGCCACAAGAATAGGTTGATGGGGATCATGGGAAATTTTCTAACCGCCCATTTTTCTATATAACTGACCCACTTGATGATGAGTGGGACCGGCTGATGAATGGCTTAGGTGTTCCACATGCGTTCTACATCGGCACATGTGCTTGTAGAGTGAGCAAATCTCCACCATTAAACAGGCATCCACACCACAACTTGTGTTGCATACCATCCACCTTGTGCAGGATATCTTCTACATGAAATCTGTAGGCCCCACCATGAAAATCACCCTTATGGGGTAGGGCCTGTATGTTGAGTCAGATCATCGGTTGTCCATTAATTCCAACAGTGTGGACCATCTGATGAACAGACCAGTCTAATTTTTTTGAGCCAGGTGATCTTCATGGTGGGGACCACCATGTAGGTTAGCTGTTCTCTAGTGATTTTTGCCGAATTTCTCTTTACATGAACTTTAAATTGGGCTGGTATTGATCAAACCATTAGGTTGGCCCACCTATCCAGGTGGGTCCACAAATGCAACAACCGTTTGATCAATCCAAAATTCATCCACCAACGCATTGAATTTTACCTACACATCGACAGTGGCCACAATGCCGATTGATGGACGTCTCGATTGGCTCTTCAACGATGAACAACGACACATGGACCGTCGGATGATGATGGACCTCGAGCCGGAACGACCAACATTGCATCCCACTGATCAAACCTCTCTCGACGCGGCCGAATTCAAGAAGGGCCCAGATGTTCTGTCGGAACGGTCCATCGAAATCGATCGGATGGCCAGGATCGCAGAAGGTCTTGAATGTAAAGATCCTATCACCTCTCTTCCTCTTCTTGCACCCTCCGGTCCCGACGTTCATATGCATGTTTGTGGCCCACCCAAGAATGCCGATCAGCCGTTGGATGTGTAGTTGGGCCCACCAAGTAAAAGCCCAACGATGGCTATCATAGTTATATAAGGAGAAGGGAAAGGTAATCCATGCATGGGCCAGTTCACACACTTAGTGCCTGGAAATAAAATTGGAGGGAACCAAAAGTACTAGAGAGTATTCAAAAGGGGTAGAGGGGCTCTTGCTATAAGCATGATATGTTTGAAAAATAGGAGAGTTAGATGGGGCTGTAGAATGATGGCTGGATTTTGAAGTAAATTAATGCAACCATGCTTTTGTTCATGTGAAATCTAACGGTTGGGAGTGCACGTCGGTCTCGTTGGATCAAATGGGGGCAGTCGGATCATGCCGGATCCGATCTCTTCTCGAGCAATTGTATATATTTTGAAGTTAAAATGGTAGATAAAAACGCATGCATCATTCCTTGGCTAAATAATCTGTGAGGGGTCAGTTTATCCAATGGAAGCTTCCTTGAATGATTTTCTTCCTTTTTCTTTCTTGTGTTTACTTGGAAAATTTCTAAGTGCCATCAAGGAAGAACACGTTGGACAGTATGATGGGCCAAGGCCCAGGCATGGGATGGGCCTCAGTGGGGCTGAAAGTCGGGTGGTTGGGTCGGGTTGGTGCTCAACCCTAGCCCAACCCAAGGTTCCTATACCTCAACCCTAACCCAACCCAACCTCAGGTTGGGAATTCTCAACCCAAGTCCAACCCAAGCGGCCAGTCGGGTGGATGCATGCTAATATTTTCGTTATTACATTAGTCTATTATATCTCAATACATGTCTTATTTTTTGTGTAGTTATTTATCGTAAGAACTTTTATTGACAACTACTCCTTTAAAAGTCGTGGTGTAGCACACAATCTATTTGGGAGAGAGAAATCCGGGATATCTTGTTAGCTTGAGTCATCGGAAATGACGTGGACTAATAAGACCTGACGGCATTGGAATTTCCCGTGCCTTCAACACAGACGATCTACAGTCAATTATAATTTATAAATAACTTATATATCGATCGGGTTCGGGTTGGGTTGGGCAACCCGAGACCTCAAGCCGAGCCCGACCCAAGTTTTATAAGGTTGGTGTTCGTATAGCCCAAGCTCGAGATGGACACGATACATCTTGCCCGAGCCCAACCCAATGTCGGGTCGGTCGGGTTGAACCCGCCCAACTTTCAGCCCTAGGCCTCAGTAGCAGGCAGTTCCTCAATGATCAACGGTCAGCCGATGTATTACATGGGTTGGGCCTTGATTGGAAATGTAATAAGCTAGGATAATCAATTGGTATACCCGGACCATTGGGTGCCCGATGGACCCAACCCAAATGGGTCAGGGTCCCATTTATTGGATCCATTAAGGAACTGGGTTAGGTTTGGGTCCACCTTTTAAGGGGTCTAGTTGGGTTTGGATCAACACTGATGGATCTGGGTCGGGTCTATGAGAGCTTCCGATGAGATCAAGCTCCATGAGCTCCACCATGACGTGTGACGAACATTCATCCCATCAATCAGATGCACCCTTTCATGGTGAGCCATTGGCCTAAAAATCAAGCCAATCCATGACTTAGGTGGTCCACACTATAGATAATGGTTGAGAGTGGGTGTCTGCCTATGAAAACCTTCTTGATTGTATATAGGCCAGTGAGATGTGGTTTAGACATTCAGCCCATTGATTGTGTGTCGGGTCACACCAAATTTCAAGCCATTCCAAAACTCAGGTGGGCCCCACCAGGTGCTTTTAGATGTTTAAATCATGATTTTCTAGAGTTTCATATAGTATGGCCTACTTGAGTTCTGGATACACTCTTAATGAGAAAAAGCTTCCTCTTAGATACAAAGACCCGATGGGTACCTGAATCGGATCTGGTAGGGGACCAGAACCTGGCAAAAGCCAAACCTGGTTAGCTCGGGTATGGGTACTATGGGACCCGACCTAAACCTAATCCCTTTTTACAGTCCTATATTTGTCAGGTAGCACCAGTTTAGCCCATTTCTTTGGCCCGCCTAAAAATAATCATTGGCCCAGATTACAGGCTTTTATGGGCCCAATCAGGGTTCGGGGGTTGCCAAGTGATCCAGACCGTTCCTGTAGTGGATCCCATCACAGGTGGTCCACGTGGCAAAATTATTTGGAATTGATGATCCTATCATACCGATATATGTTGGCCTTGTAGATGGAAGGCCTGGATGACAATATAGTGGATCGACTAGAAGGGGAAGCCCCTTTGGTGTTTACTAGCTAAAGGAAGAGTATTGGTCAAAGTAGTAAACCGCAGAAAGCAATAAGGTTTTGCTAGGAAGGTTCCTCCTAAGACCCTTATGCCCCACCCATCATGATCCAGATCGTTCATCTTCCTGGTCTCCTACTATATGGACCTCATGACAATAGTTTCAATGATCAAAGATCTACCGTGATAGACAACCAGAGTTGGATTTGATGATTTATTGCATAACTGTAGTTACCGCAGGATTTATGTAGCTGACCCAATTAATTAAGAAAAACTTTAGAAGAAGAAGAAGGAAAAAAAATGACGGCTATTATCGAAAGACATTTCAATGTGTCACACTATAAAAAATCTAGGTGGGCCATACAATCTTATAGATTAGGACACAAATTGCGTGGTTACATGGCTAATTAAAACATGTTGTGCATGAACCATAGACTCGATATTCTCTTGCATGAAATGCCAATTTTACTTTTTGAAGGACGGTGCATAATAAATATTTATGACAACCTAGTAGTTTGAGGTCTCATTGAGCGTGCCAAAAATCGTTGGCACTTGATTTATTTTTAGTCATATGTGGTGTTTGCGGGCGTGTCAGAACCGATTGTGTGACCCGATTCAAATCAAACAACTTTGACCCTAAGCACTAAGATAGACAGATATGTTGAATGTGATCGTATATGATCGAGAACAGAGAAGATCAATTGCCTATTTAGCCACTCGCACAAGATTGTTACAAGATGATCAGGTGACTGTCGGAGGGTGGGGTTCTTCCTTCGAAGATGGGTTGCACTTTACCTTCCATATGAAGAGACTTTTGGTATACCAGGTAATAAGAAATAATCACACATAAAAGGAATACTTACAATCGACTATAGGGTGAGACTGCAAGAAGCCTTTTTGAATGAAGAATTAAATGTATTGAAACAGAAATAGTCCAATGTAAGAGCGTAGACTTAGATTACAACCAAAGATTACCATTAAAGATTATCGTTATTCTTAAGATAAAGCTAAAGTTATGATAAGGAAAGATAAATGGATTGATTTGTTTGGTTGGTGGGAGACGATTTGTTCTGTTGATTTTTCCTTTTATTTATAAGCTTCCTTCCTACGCGGATACTCTGCATTTGTTTCTATTCTTTACTTCAGCCATTTTGATAACTGAATCATTGCCACGTCAGTCTTTTAGATCCTTTTGCTTATTTGTATTCTTCTAACCGTTCCTCTTCTCTCAACTTATTTCTGTCCCTTAAACTTTTTGGCTATGCCCTGTTAAAGATGATGTGTACTATATATCCAGCTGTGATTATGTAAACAGTGCTCCAAATACCTCTAAAGATCTTTCTGCATGCTATATCGTCTTTGTGCAACAACACATGTCATTCCCTGATTGGCTATTTCAGGAAATGTCAAAAATAGCTAGGGTACAACAATATCTAGTCTTGATTAGTTAATTTTAAGAGGTCTTAGACAAGTGATGGTCTACTTTTAGATTCAGGTACAGGCCATGTGCTAGAGAAAATAGTTCATTCAAGTGGGTAAGGGTGATCTACTTAACAAGTGATGCAGTTTATATTGGTTGTTTCCATGATGAGTAAGTGGACCACATAAAGGGATCAATGTGATAAACAATCTTCAGATGGTCTATGAGCAGATAATGCGATGAGAATTCGACAAGGCCTTAAAAAGAGGAAAGTATGCAAGTGGTGTTGGGAGAAGTCATTTTTCAACCACACACAACAATATCGAAATCAAAAGAAAATAAAAAAGTAAGTAAACTACAACATAGAGATTTACGTGATTTCCTTTCAATACATCCATGGGTTCACACTGATCCAATATGCTCAAAGAAAAAAAAAAAAGAAAACAACAACTCTGAATATAATAATAACTCTCTTTCTCTCTCACAAATATATAATATATATTACCCAAAATGAATTAAGGTTTATGTTAAACTCTACACGAAATTATAAAATTATCTTCCGGGCTGGGGCTATGCTTCAAAACCCTTAAGTAAAGAGGTGTTTCCCCAAGCAAGCTTAACACAAAGCTTGAGCCACAAAAGTGCGGATTGCATGAACGGTACATTTCTAATGATCATGTTCCATAGATTCTAACAAGTGGCTCAACAAGACTTAATGACTTTCCTTCAGTGCATATGTTGGTGTTGATTGATGTAAATCAGCAGGTTTGTCGATGTTAGCTCGATTCCATCGAGTAGACTTCGATGCCATCGAAGGCTGCCCGATGCCATCGAAAAAATCTATGTTTTATCGCTGAAATGATTTGGTGTTTAGTTCGATGACATTAAAGGGGTTTGATGCCATCGACAGTTTGTCGATGCCATCGAAGCGTCATCGAAGGTGCCATTGAATGATTGCGCAAAGTTATGTAGAGTTGCGTAAGTGCGGATTTGTTTTCTATTTCGATTGTGATTCTCATAAAAGCTATATATATGGGTATAATTGGGAATATGGTGTATCTCAGAGCTTTCTAATTCATTTCAAAGGGTTTCAAAGGTTTGTAAGGGTGATTCAAGGCTTGTTTGGATCGGGTAATCTTTATCTCTTGTAATTTTCTGCTTTCATAGTGCATTACTGTCACTTTGTGCCGTGATTTTTTTCCCGCAAGGATTTTTCCACATTAAAAACAGATTGTTTGTGTTTGAACTTGATTGTGCAATTGAAGTACTTTACTTGATTCATCTATGTGTGCTTCCATGGTCCCTCAACAAGTGGTATCAGAGCTTAACATTGGGGCATAGATTGAATCTGAAAGCATAGTATCAATTACTTATAATCCTAAGTTCGATGTTGAGAAATATTCTAGGAAAAATAATTTTAAACTATGGAAGGTTAAGATGAACGATCTCCTAGATCAGTAAGGAATAGATGATGCGTTCATTGAGAAGCGGCCGAAATCTATGATAAATGATGATTGGAATAAGATGGATAAGAAAACGAGAACCTTATGTAATTGTGCTTGACAGATGAGGTCCTCTACAGTGTTATGAGAGAGGAAATTGTAACAAGTACATGGGTGAAATTATAGAGGACATCTACGCGAAAAAATCTCTTGAGAATCGCATGTACTTGAAGCTTCAGTTGTTTTATCTGAAGATGGTAGATAGGACTAATGTTGAGGCCCACAATATTAGTAACTTTAACAAGTTAATTTTCAAATTGCTAGATGTGAAAGAAACGATGAAAGATGAGTATCAGGCATGCATCTTGTTAAATTCTTTTCCGGCTTTGTATGAGTTATTGAATGACTCGTTGTACACCGGTAGATTGATGATTAGTGTTGATACCATTATCTCATCATTTCAAGGAAAGATGATGAGGAAGAAAAGAGGTGATGTGGGCGCTTCTACTGATGAATTGGTTACAAGGGAATGAAATTCTGAGTGAGATAATGGGTCTTCTCGATTGAGGTTTAAATCCAAGGGTAAGGGCAAATGTAAGTTGAAGTGTTGAAATTGTAGGATCTCTGGGCACATGAAGAATGATTGCACAAATCTCAAGGTTAAGAAAGATAATTTAGAGGCTTCTTTCAGGGAGGCCAATACTTTAGAGTCTAATGTAAGTACAAGTGGTTATGATTTGTTGTCCGTGTCCATGGTTGGAAACTTATATGATAAACATAATGACAAGTGGATTTTGGATACTGGAGCATCATATCACATGACTCATCATCGAAATTGGTTTACCAATTACAGAGAGTGCGATGGTGGCAAGGTATTTATGGGCAATAATAACACCTATAATGTTGTCGGTGTTTGATTGGTGCGCATCAAGATGTTTGATGGCATGGTGCGTAGCTTAACTGAGGTGAGACACGTTCCTGATACGAGGAAGAGCTTGATATTTCTTGGAGCACTGAAGGTGCTTAGATGCAGATTCACCGGTTTTGATCGTGTCCTTAACATTTTAAAGGAGGCACTCGTAGTCATAAAGGCATAGAGGAACATGAATATTTACAGGTTGATCGGGAGCACTTCTGCAACGTCTGTAGTGGATTCCACGTCTGCACATATATGGGAAGCACGCTTGGGCCACATGAGCGAGCATGGCATGAAGGTACTTTCTGATCATTATTTAATTCAAGCTTTTAAAAGTTTTGATTTAAGTATATGTAGGCATTGTATGTATAGTAAACATTTAATGTTATCTTTTAAATATAGAAAATATGTATGTAAGGGTGTTCTTGATTATATGCATTTTGATGTATGGGAGCTATCACCCGTGGTTTCTCATTGAGGGTCGTCATGGTTCGTCACGTTCATTGATGACTATTTTAAGAAGGTATGGGTTTATTTTATGAAAAATAAATTTGATATTTTCACCAACTTTAAGCAGTGGAAGGCCATAGTGAAAAAATAGTCAGGGCAAAAAGTGAAGGTACTAAGGATGATAACGGTGGGGAATTCACTTCTGTAAGGATGAAGGGATCGTAAGACACAACATAGTGCACCACACACGTAAGTAGAATAGTGTGGCTGAGCGGATGAATCGGACTCTCCTGGAGAATGCCTGATGCACGGTTTGTAATACTTTGTTGGGCAGGACCTGTGGACTGAGGCCATTAACACGGCTTGTTACTTTGTGAATCGGTCCCATTCTACGACCATTGATTGTAAAATTTCAAAGGAAGTGTAAAGTGGTCAACATGTAGACTACTCAGGACTGCATATATTTGGTTGCGATGCTTACTCTCATGTACCATTAGTTGAGAGAGATAAGCTGAACCAAAGAGTTAATAAATACATCTTTGTTGGTTATGGTGGTGTTGTGAATGAGTATAAGCTGTATGGTTGGGTCACACGGAAAATCATCATTAGCCGTGATGTTAAATTGGACGAAGGATCCTTGTTTCGTAAGGATGAGTACGAGGAACCAAAAAAGTTGGTGGTGAATGTTCAGTTAAATAGAGATGACATACCGGCTGAGATAGAGACATAGACAAATGTTTAAGAGAAGGTGGAGCAACCACTTGTGAGAAGGAATCCGCTATGAGATCACAAGTTATTGACGAGATACATGGATGACTCTAATGTCGCATATGCCCTTATTACAGATGAGGGGGATCCGTCTGCTATTAAGGAGGCTCTTGATGAGTTGGATGCCTGAAAGTGAAAAGTTGCGATGGATGATGAGATGTACACCTTATACAAGAATGAAACGTGAGATTTAGTGGAGCTTTCCGTCAGTCGAAAAACGATCGGATGCAAGTGGAATTCAAGAAAAAATAGGATATGTACAAGGCAAGGTTGATAGTGAAGGGATATGCTTAAAAGGAAGGTGTTGACTTCACTAAGATATTCGCACCAGTTGTGAAGCAAATATCTATTAGATTCATGTTGGCGCTGTTGCGGAATATGATCTCGAGCTAAAGTAGATGGATATGAAGATTGCCTTCTTTCATGAGGAATTGGAAGAACAGATTTATATGAAGCAACCGGAAGACTTTGAAATAAAAGAGATAAAGAATAAGGTTTGTAGGTTGAAGAGGTTGTTATACGGCCTGAAACAGTCGCCTAAGCAGTGATATAAAAAGTTTGATTCTTTCATGTTGAGTCAGAGGTTTATCAGGAGTGAATATGATCATTGTGTCTATTACAAGATACTAAGTGATGGAAAGTTCATTATCCTGGTGTTGTATGTTGATGACATGTTGATCGCCAGTCAGAACATGTCTGAGATCGATTTACTGAAGACTTAGTTATCACGAATATTCAAGATGAAAAATCTGGGGGCAGCAAGGAGGGTTTTCGACATTGATATACACGAAAATATGAAAAAGAATAGACTTTGGTTATCTCAGAAAGAATATCTTGAAAAGGTGTTGATAAAGCATGGGATGGACAAAGCAAAGTCGGTTAACGTTTCTCACATGGCTCATTTTAAGCTTTCTTCTAAATAGTGTCCTAAAACCGATTAAGAAAAGTAAGAGATGTCTCATGTGCTTTATTCGAGTGCGGTTGGTAGTTTAATGTATGTCATGGTCTGTACTAGACCGGATATTTCACATGAGGTGGGTGTTGTTAGCAGATACATGTCTAACCTCGACAAGTAACACTGGGAAGCAGTGAAATGACTACTTCGATACATTCGAAGTACACAGGACTACCTCTTGACATTTTGAGAAATCAGGGGCCAAGTTAATAGGTTATGTGGATTCTGGTTATGCAGTAAGTGTGGATACTAGAATGTCGACTTTTGATTACTCATTTGTGCTAGAGGGTGGAGCGATCAATTGGATGTTGAAGCTTCAGTCTGTGGTGACTCTTTCCACAACCGAAGCGGAGTATATGTCCATGACTGATGCATTCAAGGAAGGTGTTTGGTTGAGGGGGATGATAAATTAGTTGGGGCTTCAACAGGAGCCCCTGCCAGTTAATTATGACCGTGAAAATGCGATCAATTTGGCTAAAAATTATTATGTTTATGACTCATGTACTAAACACATTGATGATCATGACCATTTTATTCGACAGGTGCTTGAGGAAAGGGGCGTGACTCTGGAGAAGATTCACACGAGCGTGAATCCCGCAGACATACTCATTGAGGTGGTTCACACAGAGAAGTTCAAGTTATATGCAACTTCTCTGGGCTTGGTGAATGTATAAAAGGAAGACGGAGTGTACATGAGAAGTAATGGTGGAGCTATGATGAAAGGCAAAATTAGAGATGAGAAAAAATGAGCTATGAAAAATGACGCTTGAAGACATGCTGGAGATTGTTGATTGATGTTTTAAATCTGTAAATCAACAAGTCTATCGATAACAACTCAATGCCATTGAGCAGACTTTGATGCCATTGTAAAAATCTGAAAAACTCAAGTTTTATCGCTGCAATGTTTTGGTGTTTAGTTCGATGACATTGAAGGGGTTTGTTGCCATCGACAGTCTATCAATGCCACTGAAGTGCCATCAAAGGTGTCATTGAATGATCGCGTAGACTTACATAGAGTAGTGTAAGTGTGGGATTTGTTTCCTATATTCGATCGTGATTCTCATAAGGTCTATATATATGAGTGTAATTGAGAATATGGTGTATCTCAGAGCTTTCTAATTCGTTACAAAAGGTTTCAAGGGCTTATAAGGGTGATTCGAGGCTTGTTTGGATTGAGTAATTTATATCTCTTGTAATTTTTTGTTTTTATAACTATAGTGCATTACTGCCATCTTGTGCTGTGGTTTTTCTTTTTTTTTTTCGCAAGGATTTTTCCACGTTAAAAATGGAAAAATGGAGTATTTGTGTTTGAACTTGATTGTGCAATTTGAGGACTTTGCTTGATTCATCTTTGTGCTTCCGCGGTCCCCCAACAGTTGGAACATGGAGATGGACTCCATAGAGAAAAACACCCCAATTCAATTCATTAACTCAAAAATATTTAAAACTACAATTAAAAGATGACATTTGTACTAAAAACATAATTTTAATCTGTTTAAGCCATTAATTTTATAACCTAACTTTTAATATCATCCATATAAACCAAGATAATGTAAAAGTACAAAAATACTCCAAAGCTTAAGCAAATAACTAAAACAAAGCAAACTAGATATTGGGCTTGTCGCTTGCAAAAGTGCACATGTTTTCCACCATGTGGAATATATAAACCCTCATGTGAAGCCTTAGAATTTCGGTATCTCATGGGCCATCATCGTAAGTGTTTCAACGGTCATAGATGAAAAGAGCTTTAGCCTCATTTTGAACTGCATCAGCAAGTGGCCAGCAGTACTTGCGAGTTGAATATGGACCAACAGTCTTTTCTCTTTCTAATTTCTGTTTCCCGTGTACACGCCTTGCCTACCTTTTGAGTTGTCACATCGGCTTTGAGGCCAAGGTATATATGTTCATGGTGGGCCTACTCAATGAAGGGCTCAGATGTTGCACGTCCGCATCTTTTGACCCTTGATAACCGGATCATCTTGATTCTCTGACGGCACAGGTATGGGCCACCTGATAAAATGCTATAATCTCTCCAATCGTTTCTTTGTGGCCCATGTCCAAACTTTGGCATACCTGTCCAGTGTAACGTTCTGCTAATTCGTTACGTGGGTCCCACAATGAACATGCTCTGGCCCAAGAATTAGGTGGGCCACTTATGTGTAGAAAGAATGAGCAGCTGGAATAATATGAATAGTGGTCTGTGTTGAACATCCACATGTAGCCCACCTGATGGGTATCCCACATATTCAGAGCATGATCCGCATGATGAATGGCCCAGATATTGCAAACACATTCCACATATACAAAATCACCACCAAGAAGAGAAGATAATATCAAGAGATGGAAACCAAGTCTAAGCAAAATAATTTAAATGAAGCTAATGATATTAAATCACTACAAGAAAGTTGGGCATATCCGACGCTTTTTTAGCGGCCGCCCATCACCAACCGTCGGATGCTCAGTTGACTTAAAAAAAAGCCCTCTCTCTCTATACCTGTCACTCTCTCTCTCTCTCTATCTCGTCACTCCCTCTCCATCTCCGCCATCTCGTCTCTCCCTCTCCCATTCTCGATCTCTCTCCCTCATACTCTCTCGATCTCTCCCCCTTCCTCTCCCTCCGCCTCTTGATCTCCCTCTCATCCCTTTCTCTCAATCTCTCTTTCCCTCGTTTTCTTCGACGTGTCGTTCCTTCTTCAATCTGTCTCCAACAATCGAAGAAAGTAGTAGAAAGAACAGAAAATCGAAGGTACTCTCTCTCGACCTCTCTCCCTTCATCTCTGTCTCTCTCACTTCCCATTTTGATTACCAAAATTTGGGCAGCAGCCATCGCAACAGCAGCCATATCCGCCGCTATCCATGGCCGCTGACATCTGCATGTTGGTTGTTTGAAGAAATGCTTCAACCAATAATGTGTACCACTGTTGTACATGTAATCTCTCTGTTTCTTTCATACTTTTTTGTGCATCCACGAGTGGACTAGCCTGATATATGGGAGGGGAACAATCAACATAGATCCACCTCATTAGAGGCAGTGATCCCACACATATACCACTTTAGACCATGTATTAAAATGGAATTTCTCACTCCGTTTTTAGTGTATGATTGATTTTGTTAGTTTTTTAGGGCAACTCAATTCTAAGGGAAGGATTTTCTATAGATAAAGAGCCGTTTGGAAGGAGAAATTTCACTTTGCATTCCTTTCCTCAGTTGTGAAACTCGCTGAATTGAGAGTTGCTGAAAAACTCAAACTGAGTTAATAAGAATTGAAACCTTGTACTCTGTTGCAGGGAAGAACTTAAACTAACCATTGATTAGTTTGATGACATTATTTGTATTTTATATTACTCATCTTTGAGTCAATACGAACCTTCTTAACATGGTGTTGAGTTTTCCAACCCTCAATCCTGCGGTGAATCAGTGGCTCCCATGGCAGATGACTAGTTTCATCTTCACAACATTCATGTGAATGCATGTCTGTTTGGGTTGGTTGTGGAGCAGAGAACATGCCCAAGAATGCCTAGCCCCACTGATTCAATTGAAAATGACATAGTTTGCCTGTTGATTCTTAATACCTATTAGAACTAACTTTGACTGAATTAACAGAATTTTCATTCGAGGCCAATAGTCTGTACAGAGGCCAATGATCTTTCCTATTAACTAAATTATGTATTTCAAGGTTATTTTCTCCATCAATGCAAGGCAGAGATGATAGATTTCCTAAGAAAGGTCAGTTTTTTTTCATATGAAACTAAAGAGCAATGATGTACAAATGCATTTATGTAAAATGTTTCTTGTTGCTTGCTTTCTGCAGGTTCATATGTATGTAGATTCTTAGGAAAAGGTTATAGCTCAGTATCAGGTACACTATTCCCTATTTAATTTTTTTTTGGGTTTTTTTGTTTTTTGTTTTTTGTTTTTTTGTTTTTTAGTTTTTTTTAGTTTTAGTTTTAGTTTTTTTTGTTTTTTTTTTTTTTGCCAAACACAGAAAAAAGGAACCCATCATGCGGTCAAATCTTTATTTTCTACTGCCCTTTCTTAATACAGAAATTGTCAAATTCTTGTCTGCAGTATTTGAATTCAAAGACAGCTGTTGGTCTATAATTGATTTGTGAATTGCCTGTAAGAAACTCTTGAGTATTGGCTGATAATCCTTACCTTATGTAAGAACTTTGAAGTTGTTAGCATTTATTCTTTCATCATTTAAATTCAAAAGCATTGATTAACTTAACTGATGGAGTTTGAAGATTTTAAAAATAAAGTTAATATATGGTTGGAAGCTCAATTGACTATGCCATTTCTGTTATAATAGTTGCTGATGTAACATTGGTCACCGTGGCACATTTGTGCATTATTTAAGTTTCATCTGTTACATAAGATGTTCTATTTGGCACTTTTCAAACTTGTATTGCATAGCCACTCCACTGAAATATCCTTTTCATTTTTATCGTTTTAAAACTTTCTCCAAGGAGATAAAGAGGGCATTTGTGGATCTATAATGAAAGGGTGGAAATGGATTCCAACAGGAAACCAATTCCAACGGATAAATTGACAAAAAATAATAATCTACAGCAACTTAGCACCTGACTTAGACTCTCATCTATAGTTTTTTATTTCAATGTAACTCAAAAGAAGAAACAAACAGAGTCCTTACACACCCTTTTGGAGAATTACCTATCTATTGTTCTTTTTTTATTTACTGATTTGGTAGTATATATATATATATATATAATATATATTATATAATTTATCTATATATATATATATATATTATATATATATATATATAATCCTTGTCGACGGAGGGGGGGAGACAGAAAGAGTCGTAGAAATCATCTAACCCATGGCATATTTCTGGGTCCAGGATCGTGCAGTGGACTCATACTTAGCCCTGTCAGTCTTGTACATATGAGCAATCTCCGACACCAAAGGATCGTCTGGGTTAGGGTCTGTTAGCAATGAGCAGATTGACAACAGAACCTGCACCCCCCCCCCCCCCCCAAAAAAAAAAAAAAAAAAAAAGGAAAATGGGGAAGGCTAAGTTAATGATGGAGGAATCTCAAACAGCAGCATTACAGCCATAATAGCATGAAGGTTGCAAAATGGCATTACTAGAAGAAAGGAAACCTTGCATGGTGGTATAGGTACAACCAATCCTTTATTCTAATTGTTTCCCCCCTTTAATAGTTTCTTGCACTGGGATTCAGTCCTCAATTGGTGTGACACCACTGGGTTTGCAATGAAAGTGCTGCTTATCTATCCTTTGCCAGGATTCTAATTTATTGCTGAAATTTGGATTGGCTACACCTTGGAGAAGAATAGGATCTATACTTTGGTATTTATTTTCAGATTTTTTAAATTAGAACCTCTATGTTGGTATTTATTTTCAGATTCAGTTCAATTTGGGTCCGATTCTTCAACTTGCTGCACCGTAATCTAAAATCAGTCACAAACTAAAGCTCCCACATAAGCACCAAATGTATCCACAACTCCTAATGAAATGGAAGCTACCGGCTTTCTTTGTTTATCACAGTGACACTCACAAGTTGACACCGTAGTTTCAATATCATCTTCTTAGCCTTCCTCCCAACAAAATTTGGGGCTGGCTTTTAAATGGTAGATTTGCAAAGGTTCCATCCAATCCCTCTCTTTTAGCTGGGCTCTCAGAACTGACCATGGCACATGCTCACACTGACATCATTCACAAGCACATTACAGTCCCACCTGGTAATCTGGTATTGATTCCCAATACCAACAAAAAAATGCACACACCAAAGGGCAAGCAAAGCATGGTAGGGTGATGGAGGGGTAGTTGCTAGGCAACTACATGGTAATAATTGTGATCCAGATACAACACATATACACCATGGTTGTCAATAGATATGATGTATGGATTTTACCTCCAGGTACAGGGCATAATTGATTATCAATGGGCTGTGAATGGGCCCAGCATTTAAAGGTAAGTGAACCTTTTTGCATCCTACTCAAAGATCTCGAATTTCCATCACAGCACCTTTCTTAGAATTCAGATATGCTATATGATGCTTGATTGAAAGAAATGGAATTTTCTTGTTTGGCCCAGCACTGTACTGCTGGGGCTCAACTTTGGGTTGGCCTTAACACTTTATCAGGTTGGCCCCACTATTTTTGGATTAAGATTTTTGAAAATCTATTCTCATGCATTCATATCTACAGGCCAAGATACTAATCCTGACATGCATAATTTGATTTATACATATCAACAAGGGTGTTGATATAAATTCAAAGGGAAATGTGTGGTTAATATTATCTTCTTAGTGCAAATTTTCAGTTATGCTCCCTTCATAGTTTAGCGATTTGGATGGATTGGATTGCCAGGCAACTACCCTGTGTATGTTTAGAGAGTCACCACCATTTTTTTAGATGGCACAAAACTAACATTGGAGTTAGCCCTTTGATCAGATAACCATAACCATCTATTCAATGGCAATGGTTATAAAATAGGTGTTGTTGTTTAGAATCTTAGAATCCTTCCATCAATATGAAATTTTCATAGTGGCCCATAACAAGTGGGGCGAATCTATACCTTAAAAAAAAAATAAAAAATAATAATAATAATAAATCCTGGATGATTTATAGGCCCAGAAGAATATCAATTGCAGCTTGATTGGCCAACAAGGCACAAGATTTGTGTTGGTATTGCAAGAGGTCTAGCTTATCTCCATGAAGAATGGAAACTGAAAATTGTTCATAGAGACATCAAAGCCACCAATGTACTGCTCGATCGGGATCTTATACCAAAGATATCTTACTTTGGTCTTACAAGGCTTTGTATGAAAGAGTAGTCCTCTTGTAGTTAAAGGAACACCCAAAATGTACTTTCCAGTCGAAAGAACATGCCTTTGTATTAATATATATATAATTTTCTTATAGGCATTCAAGGGAAAACTTCAACATAGGCCTCCAGATCTCCTTCAATTACTCTGTTCAAATGGTACAAGGATAGCTCAGGAGCATTGGGCGTTGGAGGATCGAAATCTCCTTCAATGCAAGTAATGCAAGTAAATCTCCTTCGAAATCTCTCTTTCCAAAAAAAAAAAAAAAAGGAAAAGAAAAGAAAAAGAAAGAAAAAAAAGTTCTATTTTGGTTCTTTTTATTGTTTAAGAGTGTTCAACAATCAAGATCCATTGTCAATTTAGTCTTTAATGGCTTCAAAGAATCAGATGTTCATGATCTATCAATGCTAATAGATTCTTTTTATGTAGAAGATTCTTGCTTATTTGTCAGTTTATTTTATGACATCTACACTTCTTTCTAGGCCTACTGAGACGGCCTAAGTGGGGGCATTTAAAGGATCTACATCCACCTATAAAACTCTGTGAACCAGCACCTCTAGTTGTTGTTGACGATGCGCCAGAATATATAAAATTGGGACAAAAGCAAGAGGTGGGCAATTAGCTACTGATACTCATTGATGATTAGTTCATTAAATTGTTCATGCTAAATACAGAATATCTATTTAATTCAGTTGGCATTTTCTGGTATTATTTTCTTAGAACCATATGAGTAATTTAGATTTATTTCCCAAACTAAAATGATTATGAAAAAGCATTCTATTAAGCTTCTGAAAATTTGTTTTCACTGGTAAGAATGATCTGTCATCATTCGATGTTCTCCATTAGATAAAAGTTTTCTTAATATTTCTGACATGGATTTCTCTTATCTTCTGATTTTTCTACAATTGATTCAGAATTTCTTCCTTACTTGAATTGGTTCTTATTTTTCTTTCTTAATGTTGTTCCCATGTCCAAGTGGGGAATGATGCAATGCTTGCTTTGATTAGCTCACATAAATTATTTAGATTAATTCTTGCTTCCTACAACTGCCCCATGTACCTACTAAAAAGCTAAAACTATTCATCTCAAGATTCTTGAAACATCAATTTTTGTTTCCTAGTGATCTTCTTCTTTCCTAGAAATGAATACACTTCTTTTGTTCTTTTTTATATCTTCTAATTTGATATTAACATAGAGATTTATTTCAGGTTGAGTACAATGACAGCCAAAATGCAAGCAAGCAAGATTCCCTACTTTCAAGTATAGAAGTGGCAGAACAGCAGATTCTGTTATTCTCCACCTTGTATTTTCTTTATGAAATCTCTTTTAGCATATCATTTCTGATAAAGAATTCAATTTGTCAAACACATCTTTTCAACGTTATATCATATTGTTATTGATTTTTCCTTTGGGAGTTACATTACTTGCTGCCCAAAACATCTACACTGAACACTTGACACGCTATCAACTCCCCGTAGCCTTATCAATGATAGGTTGGAGCAGGTTCCTACCAACATTTGTAGGATGCACACGTGTAATCATGCACTCAATCTTCTGTTACTTTTCTTTTAAAAAAAAAAAAAAACAAAAAACAAAATAAAAGAGGAATTTTTCTTTCTTCTAGGTTTTCCTCGTCCAATCAAAGTTTTCGATCTGAGATTTTTACTAAGTATGAAGTGTCCAGCCCATTTGAGACAACTCATAAAAGTCTCTTGAGCTGCTTTGTAGATGGTTTCCTGCAACTAAGGCACAACCTCACTTCATGCCCCTTTAAACTTTTTAAGGACCAAGCTTTTGATCAGGAGATACCAATGTTGGCTTTCTTCATGCCCATTTGAAGTATAGATGCTGAATATTTCTTTGATTTCTTTGTTTTTTTCAATAGTACTACTGTTGGTAGATCTCATGTATGATATTAGGGAGATTTTCTGCAACAAATGAATCCATCATTGGGAGGTAGCTCTTGCTGATAGCAATGAACTTTAAATCAACCATTTAAAGTACAATGTTTTCGTATGGTTACTAAATCTGAACACGTTCATCAGCTCTTAAGGTTTTGGAAGTCCTCTTTTGCTACTAACATTGTTAATATCTATGTAAATGTATTTGATTCGATGCAGACAATCTACAGAATCGGCTTTGGCTAAATATACCTGAGCAAACCTATGATGACGGAGTCGGATGGAGAAATTGCAACTTTGTTCCCAAAGGCTGCAAGGCTGAGTAACTTGACTTCCTTACTCTGCACAACATGGCCCATGTTTTAGACAGTCCAGATTGGTGGTATGTATGCTGCTTTACAGTAGGTGAGTTGCAGCATGCAACTGGCATCAGGCCAGATTTACCTGCAATCGTTTTTTTTTTTTTTTTTTTTTTTTTTTTTTTTTTTTTTTTTTTTTTTTTTTTTTTCCAGTGGTGAAATTGGGCATGAAAAATTGAAACAGCAAAACTAGTAATGGCTACGGATTGTTGGTAACCATGGGATCTAATGCTACGGATTTTATCCGTAGCCTCTTCTCATTCTCGCCCAACGCAATAAATAACTGACGATTTAGGGGCATCCGTAAAACCGCCAGTAAAAGCTGATGGCTGCCAGTAAAACCTTTACCGAGCGAGCCTTTACCTGCAGTTGCTTAACCGCCAGTAAATCCTTTGTTGGCGGTTTTTGGGATCTTTGCCGGCGGTTTTGACCGCCGGGAAAGGCCCATTTTGTTGTAGTGGTACTTTGATATTTAGGATGGTGCATGTTGAAAGCAGGGTCCATATACTGAACGACTTCGATCTTATAAAAATTTCATCACTCGCGTGCACAGGTGCCGTTCCCTACCAGCCCAGAGGAATGATCCGTTTTCGTGCCACTTGAGAACATTTACTGAGTTACAGTGGAATGGTGGCTCAGATCAGATGGTCCCCAGCAAAAAGATAAAAGGTAGTTCTAAGAGTATATAATCCTTAGGAATGACCGGTTTTCCAAGTTTCGGTAAAGTGGTGGCCCATCATTTCTACCCAAAAAAGGTAAAAAGATGCATGAAGATTCTAAATAAGAATAAGAATAAGGGAATGCCTAAGCAGCAATTACCTGGTTAGGTGTGCGTTAACCGTGCGTTTATTCTGTATGGTATGGCCCGTAGTATGAAATGGCCTGATTCTCAGGCCAGAAGATCAAAACTATGTAGGCCTGGCTACCTGATGAAGAGCTTAGGCCTTACAAACGTGGTACTGTGCGTCCGGCGTGCAAAATGGCAGTTCCGACGCGGATTTCCTGCCAAAACCTTTCGCAGGAAGTTCCTGTGCTGAGATGCTAGGTGGGGCTATCTGATGTTTGTAAGAAATCCACTCCGTCCATCTGTTTTTCCTGATCACTTTAGTGTAAGAGATAAAAATTCTGGTGGACCTAAAACTCAAGGCGGCCATACAAAAGGGAAAACTAGGGAAAGAGTTTCCTACCCTTGAAACTTTCCCAGGATGTTTATATGCCATCCAAACCGTTTATAAAGTCATTTCCACTAGCAAGAAGTGAAAACACAAAAAGCTTAGCCTGATAGGGAGATTTCATTCGGATAAAAAATTTTCAATGGTAGTCACTAAATCCCCATTGTTTCCTCTCTCATCGAATCACTGAGTTTCGGATCCACCATATTTTTTGTCTCTTGTCGTAAAATGATCCGGAAAAACAGGTAGACGGAGTAGATTTCTCAAAAACATCACGGTGGGCCCCACCTAGCATCCCAGCCATGGAACTTCCTGGGGAAGGCTTTCGCAGGAAATCCGCGATCTGGCAGTTCTCGCTCAAGCGAAAATTGGCATGTGATTGCAATCCCCCCTTAGAGAAACTTTGATATTTAGAAGAGTAGGAGTATCCATACTTATGCACACAGCCTCTGAAAATATGAAATATCTGAAAATCAATCTAATCCGTTCAAAATTGTGGATCTCAATAAGTGGGGTATTCACGTAAAATTAGATTCAGCACATACCAACATCCGATTGGTTTGTTGAATTTTTCCTACCTTCACCGTCCATTTGTTGGTCTATAATTCGGCAATTAGGATTATATGTTTAGTATAATTTGTGGTAGCATACCTGATTGAGAATAGGAATACAATTTAGGTATTGTAGTCACATGCATGCCACGTGTACAACTGAAGTATCCATGCGTGTGGATCGTCATACTCCCCCGGACAAATTAACTAGAGAAATCTTCTCATTGTTATCGGAGCAATAAGTTATAATGCTCCTAGTTGAATGGATTCATTTGGGCAAGTCAATTCAATGGATCTGAACTGTCCATCAAGTCAAGAACACATTTCATACCCCCTGCGAAAAATCAAACTGATCAGATGGTGCAATCAACGGTGGTCCCTATCAAATAGATGGTTCATGTTAAAAGCAATTGATCCTATGGTTACAATTGTCGAATTGTTATGGTATTTGAACGCTGGTCCATGAAATGCCTGTTGGACCTAATGAACAGTCTACATATCAATGGATTGACTGTCAAAGGGTATCAATGGAACTAGGAGCAGTATAACTTTTTGTGATCTAAGAGCACAGGTAACTTTTTTCCTTATCTTTTCCTTTTTGCAGAACAATCAGCCTTAAACAAGAAAAAGGAAGAAAAGAGATTTTGTTAGATATGCACTTTAAATTACTCACTAGCCTGCATCCAACACAAAAGTTACTTCTCTGAGCTTAACGAACAAATGAACATTTGGGGACGACTGTGATGCTTCTGGGACATCCAATCCGTCCATCACGTGAGCTCCCTCCTTTTCTCATTGTCTCAAAAAAATCAGATTGATTAGAAACTCAGGTGGGCCAAACCATATCAAATCATACATAAAACCTCTTAAATCATGTGGTTTGGCCCACCTAATTTTGGAACGTACGGCCTGAGTTTTTCGGCATCTTCTCAATTGATTGGATTAAATATACAAAGCACAGTGGGCCCCTAATACAGTTGGGAAGATTGTTAATGGTGCACAGGAATATCCCAAAATTTCCATGCAATGTGGTCCGGCCTTATTTTTGGGCGCCTACTAGAAAAATAGGGGAGTAAATGATGGCCGAATTGGATGTAAATAAAATATAATGGTATGGACTCCCAAGGGCCGATTGTATTGAATTAGGAAGAGGTTTTGTTTAGCGGCGGTTGGGTTTGTTTTGCTAGGTTTGGTTAGTCGTGTGCAGTACGTAGCAGTAGTATATTTCTTGTCTTGAGCTCATAAGATAGGCAGGGCCTGGCCTTTTTGTTTGGAACATGGGGAAATTTTGTTTTAGAAAAAGAAAGAAAGAAAGTAACAAGGATCTAAATAATCTATATTACATCAGATGGCAGGAGCATGTGCTAGCTGGAGAGAATCCAATTTCTTACTACCTGTCAGAAATCTAATTCCTGTCAGCCAGTGACTACACTTTATTTCAATGGCTTTATTATGCCTTGCGTGTTGGGTGAGATTTTTTGTTAATAGGTTTTTTTTTTTGGTAATTGCTAGACAGTTATAAGTGTTGCTGGAAGTGGTTTTAATCAATCCCCTTGATTAGCTACAATAAGTCGGGGACTAGTTAGCGAGATTGTAAAATTACCATATTCTATGTATTATATTATATTATTTTTATTATTTTATAAGATGTGAATGAGAATTTGAGAAAGCTTGAGAGAGATCAAAGTGACCACCTTTCTCCTTTTTTTTTTTTTTTTTTTGAGGCCGGGGATGGGGTGGGGGTTATTTGAATTTTAAATCGCAATGCAAATCACCTTGGAATTCTTTGGTTTGCCTTCACCTTTTCTTCCATCTGTCCATTAGAATGACAACTTCCACTTTTAATTGATTTGAACAATCTCGTATTACATTAGAGTGGAATTTCCAAAGGCCATAAAACCCTTGTTGGGTGGCGGAAATCCCTTCTCCAAAAGGACTGCAACCACAATGGGTGTGTATCCCAACTCGCGGAAATATAAATCCTGCCAGTTAAGAACCAGTCTATTTTGATTGTTTTGACATCCTTCTTTATTTTGGGTAAGATTTTCTGCTATAGCTTGCTATTGGAGGATATCAAAAGGTGTGAAAAGAATATGCATCTTGTCGTATTTGAAAATTTATTAAAATTTTCAAACAAACTTAAGATCACATAATTCTAGCGGTCTTTAAGTTACAATCAATTTCCTGTACATAAAATCCTCCACCAGATATGTGAGTCATTGGACAAATTGTCCACAGATCCCAATCTGGCGGACAAATCCTCTGCCGACATACGTTTTTGAATTTTTTAACTTGGGACTTCCAGGCGTGCTTTCTCTTCGAAGACGGTGGCATCCTATCAAGTTTTCATGCAGGCTACATAGTGACTAGGCATGAAGAGATGGTTTTAGAGATTATGTTAGCCACACATGGAATCCAAACCTTCTCAAAGTTAGAGATATTCTTAGGTTTCAACATAGTTGTTGTCTGCATTGTTATTGATCATTAGATTTACGATTTGTTTTGATTGGTTGTCAGTTTTTCAGTCTTTTCTCATTAATTGTTTAGCCATAGGGTTTATTTTGATTTGTTGAGAACATGTGAAAAATTGTGATGGCAATTAAGTTAATAAAAGGCTCTCCCAATGAAAAGAGGACGCAGTCCTTCACTTTGAAAAACATTCTGGTTGCTTTGAGTTTCTTTCAATTGACCTGCAGCATGTTGAGAACTTATCTCAAAGTTGTTAAATTAAATAAAATATTTTGAAAATTGAAAAAAAAAAATAAATTTGTCTTTGTCCCACATCACTTAGAGAAGGAAAAATTTTGGGGTAAAATCCCATGTAGTTAGCTTGCTTACGGGAAGAAAAGAGGGAGAGAGCTTGAATTGTGTATTCCAGTGTTATGCACATGCATGAGTGAGGGTGTGGGCATTGTGGTTGTAGAGGCATTAGTAGTACACTTTGCACTTCACACCTGCACATTGTGTCGCGAGGAGTCAGTCTAATATGTCTGTTACAGAGAACGACTGAAAACTGACATTGGTTAATGCCAACAGTCCAAAAACGGCCAACCATTAGTGATCTAAATGGTCAGATCTTCAATCCAACGGTTTGAAATGTTTTAATTAATGACCAAAAGGTCAAAAATATTTTTGCAATGTTTTAATCTTTGATGGCCACAGGTGCAACAATCCATTCTCCCAAACTATATAAATTGGAACCCTCTAGGTATAGAGCATCTAGAATCAAGAATCGAATAATCTCTTTTATAAAAACAAATTATCTAGTCCTATTTTTACTAAGTTAATTGTGTTTAACAAAACTGTGTTTTCAAATTTACTGAGTTATTGAGTTCGAAAGCTAACAGAGTCTGCCAGATATAGTGACTGTGTTAGCCGAATTCCTAAGGTGATCCCTTCATTATTGTTCCACACAAGACCAATAAAAACTTATCATATCCTAGAAGCAATTCGCTAGCAACCCACTAGTGATCTCTAATCACCAGCGAGAGGGGACGAATCAATCTTTAAGGACAATGTATCTAATACGTGCTTCAGCTTGATTCTAGTTTTATATATATATATATATATATATATATATATATATTATTACTTTTAAAAATTTTTCCAACAATCTTAAAGAATGATTGAACATAGATAACGAAAGTGTTGCATCAATCAAACTAATGAACCAACACCTAATAAGGCTTAACTAGTTCGATGGCACTAACTTCACTAGGTGGTAAGACAAGTTAAACTTCTTTCTCACTGCCCTGAAGATCTATTACATCATGGATCCCAACCTACTACCATTTCTAAATGTAACATACAATAATTCTTCAGAGCATATCTCTACAAGATCTAAGCGACAAGAAGATGAATTGTTGTGCCATGGTCACATCTTGAATGCCGTGTTAGACCGTCTATATGACTTGTACATAGGAACAACTTCAGGTAAAGAAATTTTGAACAAATTGGAATCCAAGTACAAGGCTGAAGAAGAAGGAACGAAAAAAATTCTTAATTGTTAGGTACTTCAACTTCACTATGGTAGATAATAAGACTCTTCTAGCCCAGATCTAAGAATTGCAATTAATCGTAAACAAAATAAAGGCCTTAAAACTGACTTACCTGAATCATTCCAAGTTGGGGCCATAATAACTAAATTGCTTCCAAGTTGGAAAGAGTACATGAAGAAATTGCTACATAAATTTGAAGAATTCACCTTGAAACAAATTCAAAAACATCTCCGAATTGATGAGAGAATCTCACAACCGAGATAAGAAAGATGATGAAAAATGGTGCATCCTTATCCAAGATGAATGTAGTAAAAAAGTCATCCTATAACAACAATAACTCTGAGAAGAAAAAATCTCTAAAACTAAATAAAGATCATGAGAAATTCAAAAATTCGAAAAAAAAAAAGAATAAAAAATCCAAAGGGTCTTACTATGCCTGCGAAAAGACCGGGCATTTTACTTGAGTCTGTAGGTACCGCAAGAGACCTAAGAAAGAGCCAATGAAGTGAAAGACGGCATAATCATGATCACTAAAGTGAACATGGTTTAAAGAAAAGTCTCTAGTTGATGGTACGATACAATTGCTGCAGTCCATCTATGCTATGACAAATCTGCCTTTAAAACCTAAGAAGAGTGACCAATCGTGAAGGAGGTTTAAATGGGAAACGAAGGTCGGTTGAAGGTCATCAACAAAGGAGCTATGAAACTTTTGTTTACCCCTGGAAAGAATGTAATCCTGATTCATATGCTGCACGTCTCAAACATGAGGAGAAACTTAGTTTTCAAGGATCTTTTGGGTAAACCCGGGATTAGGGTAGTATATGAATCTGACGAATTAATCTTATCCAGGAATGAAAATTTTGTAGGAAAATGGTATGCCTGTAATGAGATGATCAAGTTCTCATTAAATGAAAATAATTCTTTACTAATATGGTTGAGTTTGTATCCCTGCAGCAATATAGTATATTAGCACATTTAGGCTATAGTACCATAAGACTCATGACAAAGAATAACTTAATCGTGTATAATGAAATTGAGAACGATAAATGTGAAGTATGCATATGGTCTAAGATGACTAATTTTATTTTTTTCTAGTGTTGAGAGATCGTTTGAAGTGTTGAAGCTAATCCATATTGACATATGTGAGTTAAATTGCATTCTTACCCGATGATGCAATAAGTACTTCAAAATATTTATAGATAATTGTTCTAGATATGTTTACATGTACCTATTAAATTTAAAGATGAGTCATTTAATGCATTTAAGATCTGTAAATTTGAATTGTAAAATCAATTTGATATAAAAAAAAAAAAATCTAAGATTATCTATAGTGACCAAGGAGGAGAATATTTTTCCAATGAATTTTTTAGCTATTGTGAGCAACATGGCATAATTCACCAGTGCACAACACCTTATATACCATAGTAAAATGGTGTGGTGAGAGGAAAGACAAAACCTTATTGAAATGATCAATTCAATGCTAATACAAGCAAAGTTGCTATTTAATTTATTGGGAGAACCGTTAATAGCAACGTGTCATGTCCTAAATAGGATTTCATCTAAAAAGACCAAGACCTCTCCAAATAAGATATGAAAAGGAAGAAAACAAGATTAGGATCTCTCAGAGTGTGGGTTGTCTCATGTATTGCAAAACACCTGATCCCAAGAGAACCAAATTAAGACCTAGTGTTGTTAAGTGCACCTTTGTGGGCTATGCAAAAAACAATAAAGCCTATATACTTTTAGACTTAGAATCTAATGTGGTCATATAATATAGATTGTAGAATTCTTTGAGAACACGGTATCTTTGGAGACAAAGGATATTGGGATCCAAAGTCCTAATGATAATCTTATAGAGAGAACTTAACAAAAGGTTGAAACTCCTAATGAATCTTGAAGAAGTTAGAGAGCAAGGGTAGAGGAGCTTTTTGATTCTGATTAGATATGCTCTCAATGAATCTCTTTTCATCGGGGTGAAAAAGAAAATGTTATTAGGAGGATACCTATAGTTTTGACTGTAGAAGATGATCCCAAAACCTTTAATGATGCAATGTCTTTAAGAGATTCTGCCTTTTGGAAGGAGGACATTAATAACGAAATTGATTCATTTGTGTCAAACCAAACATAGAGACTAGTAGATCCACCTTTAAGTTAAAAACCTATAGGGTATAAGTGGGTATTCAGGAGGAAATACCATACTGATGATACTATCCAAACCTTCAAGTCGCGTCTAGTAGTAAAATAATTCTATCAAAAATAAGAAATTTATTACTTTGACACATATTCACCTCTGGATAGAATAACATTGATTTAGACTTTATTCACATTGACATCCATACATCATCTTCATATTCACCAAATGGATGTAAAGACAACATTTCTAAATGTTGACCTCAATAAGGAGATATACATAAAGTAGCCGAAAGGGTTTGTTCTGTCAAGAAACGAAAAGAAAGTGAAGTCATTATATGAATTAAAACAAACACTTATATAATGGCATGAAAAAATTGGTTCAAATGTGTTATCTCATGGTTTCATACATAATGTAGCTAATAAATATATTTACTTTAAGATGTGTAGTGATTGCATTATTATTATATGTCTATATGTTGATGGCATGTTGATTATCAATAATACGATAAAATGTGTAATTGAAATGAGGATGTTTCTCTCTTTCATTTTTAAATGAATGAGCTTAGACAAGTGGATACCATAGTATTTATCAAAGTTAAAAAACATAGTGGGGGTTATGCGTTGTGTCAGTCTCATTACCTTCAAAAGATACTAAACAAGTTTAACCAGTTAAAACTCAAAGAGGCAAATACCTTATTTGATCTAAGTATCAAATTGAAAAAAAAAATGATGGAGGTGTAGTCGTACAACTTGAGTATGCTAGTGATATAGGCAGTCTTATGTATGTTATGCAATACATAAGATCGAATATAGCATATGCCTTGAGTAAACTAAACAAGTTTACTAGTAATCCAAGTGCAAAATACTGAAAGGCTATTGGTAGGGTTCTTGGTTGCCATAAAGAAAAAAAGAACTAGGGTTATTGTACTCATAGTTTTTTGTCGTTTTGAAAGAATATACCGATGCAAGTTGGATATTGAGTGCGGGGGACAATAAGTCCACAACAGGGTGGGTGTTCACCTTAGGAGGTGCAACTGTCTCTTAGAGATCTAAGAAAGAAACATACATAACATACTCGACAATGAAAACGGAATTTATAACTCTAACTACAACAAGAAAAGATGTTGAGTGGATAATGGATCGATCTACTCAAAATCTCATTTTGTGCGAAGCCTATACCTCTTGTTTTTCTTTTCCCCATATGACAAGAAGCCACTCTAGCAAGAGCTTATAGCAGCACATTTAATGAAAACTCCAGAAGTGTTAGGCAACCCCAAGTGAAGGGTTGCAAAGAAGTAATAACTCGGTGAGAGTGAGCTCGATTCACATGGAAATTGGTGAGGACATAATTAGAACTAATAACGTTGTCTTCATTTTTAATACAACAGAGAATTGAATAAAGGGTTTGAAAAATAATAAAAGACTAAGGATCAAGGAATCCACTTATAAAAATCATAATATCTAATTTACTAATTCAACTCTTCTAACTCAATTAGAATCTATCATATACAACCGGATAATAATTCTCTTAAACCAGTCATAAAAACCAACAAAACATGAATTTAATTAAACGATTCTCTAATGAAGTGCTCAAAATTCAATCGTAGTAAATCATGAACATTACTGTAACCAAGGTGTACAATATATCAATCAATTATACATATTGATTCATTTTCTAATCAAATTAAGCAATTGCTTAAGCAAAACATAACTCTAACTACAACAAGAAAAGATGTTGAGTGGATAATGGATCGATCTACTCAAAATCTCATTTTGTCCGAAGCCTATACCTCTTGGTTTTTTTTTTTTTTTTTTCCATTATGACAAGAAACCACTCTAGCAAGAGCTTATAGCAGCACATTTAATGAAAACTCCAGAAGTGTTAGGCAACCCCAAGTGAAGGGTTGCAAAGAAGTAATAACTCGGTGAGAGTGAGCTCGATTCACATGGAAATTGGTGAGGACACAATTAGAACTAATAACGTTGTCTTCATTTTTAATACAACAGAGAATTGAATAAAGGTTTTAAAAAATTAATAAAAGACTAAGGATCAAGGAATCCACTTATAAAAATCATAAATCTAATTTACTAATTCAACTCTTCTAACTCAATTAGAATTAAAATTCTATCATATACAACCGGATAATAATTCTATTAAACCAGTCATAAAAACCAACAAAACATGAATTTAATTAAACGATTCTCTAATGAAGTGCTCAAAATTCAATCGTAGTAAATCATGAACATTACTGTAACCAAGGTGTACAATATATCAATCAATTATATAGATTGATTCATTTTTTTTAATCAAATTAAGCAATTGCTTAATCAAAACATCTGATGTAACCGGAGTTCATAGCGAATCAAAGAAATAAATAACTCAAAGGGTTTTAAGTAAAATCTAAATTAATTCATTCTAATATCATCATTTAAACCATTATTATTGAATCAAATAAACTAAATACTGTAATTAACTACAAGCTTCATCCCTTAGCCTTAGCTAAGAGATAGTTTAGTATGGCTAACATCACGTAACAAAAGAAAACATGAAAAAGAAGTAAAGTTCTATGGAAGCTCTTCCACCCCCTGCTCTCTCTCTCTCTCTCCTCTCTCTCTCTCTCTCTCTCTCTCTCTCCCCCAAGACCTAATTCCTCTCTATAATGGCCTAAAACACCTTTTTAAACAGAAAGATTTTGCACCAACTTTGCACTGACTTTAATTCTTTGTACTTTTATTATGATTTGGTCACATCGATGATGACCTTCGTTCACACCAGAGTGGAGAGAAATTTAAGTTACAACCAAATTCATTCAAAACATGTATGAACTCTTTCTCCTTTTGGTCGCACCGAACTTTCCTTGGTGGCACCAAACATTACTTCGGTCACACTTAACATTTGAGTCGAATTTACTCTGAAAATCATTGTTTGTCGCTGGACTGTTATTGGCACTTTCGGTCGGACCGAAGATACTTTTGGTGGTACAAAACAATATGTTAATTCTGTTATATTAACTGTGTGATTTTTTCAGACTCTTCGTCATCTTTAACACTTAGTTTTTTTTGGATAACTAGCATTTAAATTCTTCAATGTTGTCTTTCAAACTTGTAATTATTCATTGCCTTTAAGCTTGATATATTTTTTAGCTTTAAATAATCCATTTAAGCACGTATTCAACTTTAGATCCAAAATCACCTCGTGTGCAAAAAACATATTTAATTAGATTAATTTAGTACTTGAATGCAACTAAAACCAGTGAAATTAAGGGGATAAATATGGAATATTTAGGCTTGATCAATAAATCTGAGACATGACTATGTAAGGAAGTTTATTTGAGATGAAATCAGAAATGGTTCTAAAACTCTTCACTTAAAGTTTTATTAATTTTGAAAATCCAACCTAACATTAAAAAAATATTTAAGTCCGGGTTCAATGGGTAGGAACAAGTAACTGATAAAGTTTCAGTACTAAATATAATAAAAACCTCATCTATGATGAATAGTGTTGTCCATTACAGATAGATGGATGAGTCTTAGAACTTTGTGAATCTTGGGATCCGAGGCCGGAATCGGCTCGAGGGTCGCTTTTCTTTATGGCTTGCCTCTTTCAAGGGATTTAATTATGATTAATTTATAATATTTGACTAGAGTCACCACTAGACAATTTTTTCATTTTTACACTCGACTTGTAACATCCTGAAATTTCCATGACCCGAGTACATGCATACTCGTGCCCGAGAATTTCAAGTGTTAATAATGTATAAATTGGATGCTTTAAAAATCGCACCATATTCTTTTTCTCCATTTAGATCGTATCTAGTTACATTCATGAAGGTAACCATTCACGAGAATAAAACCGACTGTATTTATTATTTCATTAGAGTAAAAGAATTCAACAAATTATCAAATGCCCTCTCAATGAGAGCTTATTACATTATAGAGTTTGCAGCGAAAATATAAAATTAAACCATAAAACTATCTTCTTATTCATTCAGTATAATCTTCCATAGGGGATGGTCCTCTAGGTCTTTAATATGTACATCACCTGCATCATCTGTAAAATTGGAGAGGGTCAACGCCCTACTCATAGTGATGGTCATCTTTTAAGATTAACAATAATTTAAGAGATTCATAAAAGCAATGTAAATGTTCTGATACGTCACGTACTCTACTACTACGAGAGGTATTAGTATGCGCAACCAATATATATATATATATATATATATATATATATATATATATATATATATATATATGCATGCCTATCAAAGTGTGTGCGGCTTATCATACGTAGTAATCATCACAATGTGGAATATAATTTATAGCAAACCCGACTCAACCCGTATCCCATAACTGTGGATATTCTTCGGCATATCCAACACTACCGTGGATTTATGTGAACACCTCGAGGCGGCACAACACATGAGTCGGATGAATTATGTGACATGATTTATTCATGGAACGACTATTTGCGACATTCAATCTCATAGGTGATATAACACGCATTGCGAATTACCTACATCGATTTGTGCACCACTATCCAAACCCATGGAATTATGCGTCAACTAAGAGGGTCTTTACCCAGAGCGCATTACGTCTAATAATTGAATCACTAGTTGTTATACCTTCAACACATCACTTATATAAAAGATAATGTAAACTGAATCATGGGAGCTTTGGAATTTCAAGACACATGTTGTCACGCCCCAGACTCGGTGACCGAACTCACAAGGAACCCGATAGCCGGCTCCGGCTGCAACAGCCTCCGTAGTACCCCATTCTCGGCTCTTGAGATAGGTTCCGATCCTAGGATCCTACAAGGAGGATTTCTATATCATAAATCCGATTCAATCGAGCATACCCAAGATTATAACATAATAACCACAGATGATAACTACAGGAACAACATTACAAAATCCGATAAGAATTTAAGCTTTATATAAGATACATGGATCAAAAGAAATACATAAGGTAAGAAAGGAAGAGAAAAGTCTACAACAGGTCCTCAGCACGATCTGATCGAATGCTCCACCGCTACTGCGCCGACCTAGGATCTTCTGCATGCATCAATCGTGCATAAGTTTATAAAAAGCTTAGAGGGTGGTGTAAGTGTGTGACGATCGTGCTCAGAAGAAATAGGAGGAAGAAGAAGGAACCATGAATGATACCAATGCCAATAGTCGTACCGAGGCTAAGCTATGAAGGCAGTATGCCATACCAAGGCTATGCAATACGATACATGAGTACTGGACGCCATACTGAGGCGATGCAATAGAATGCTTATACAACTGATGCAAACGCAATGCGAAGTAATGTTAGTCCTCATATCCAATCTACATATCAAGTACAGTTCCATCATAAGGAATCCACCGGGGTCAAGTACACTGCAGGATGACTGCCGCTTTTCAAGACCCGAACAGTCAAACGAGCGTAGGAGACCTCACTACCTGCCTGTGGACAGCCAATCACCAGCGAGGCTCAACGATAGCGGACCCATTCACGAGCTGGTCAAAATCAGCTCAGCTATTGCCCTCTCACTTAGCGGGTAAGGCCACACCCTCTCCCAACTGACCTTGCAATAGTGGGAGTCGCGGCCTAACGATATAAAGCACTAGGGCGCTCATGATTTCCAGTCGGTCTTTGCGTTAAGGCGTCTCCTCGGTACTGTGGAAGTTTAGGGGCTTTCACCCAGGGATATCCTATGTGCCCCAAATGCTCAGTAACATTTCCAGTGTCCACACACAGCCATCCATGATATACCTGTGGAGGCCACGCTACGGTCCTGATGAAGTAAGGGCAGATATCCACATGCTATGCAATGCCAGATGCATCAATTACACAATCACCCATGCATCAATCTCAAGCATTCATCGTACTCAAGAGGGGAAAACTTCATCACTTGGGGAGATACCAATATGTCCTACACAATGGCACAACCATGACCAATCATACCTCAATCAAGCATGCATATGATGCGCATGGGAGTGGGCCATGAAGATGAATAGGGGTGCCAATGAGGTGAATGAGAAGATATACTCTCTACGTAACTATGAAGGGTCTAGGTACTTAACTAATTCCTCACAAGGAATACAACCTCTAGTGGGGGCCCATTTACCTGGGGTAGCCCACGAGACTAAGTATACAAGCTACGAGCCTAAATAATATAGAGATGGGCCTAACAAGAGTCTAAGGTGGGCATTCAACCACACTTAGATACAAACGGGCCTAGAGAGGTCCATAATGGGGACATTCAACCACCATTTCTCAAAAAGCATAACCATCCATAATCCATATAACTACAAGGCCCAAGGCCCAAGGCCCACATCCAAATCACATACATAAGCCCCACATAAAGGCATAAGAAAAAGGGTCCAATACGGCCTTCAACAACATGGGCCCAACGAGGGGAATCAAGGTCCAAGGCCCAAGTCCCAATGGCTATAGAATCCATGCATTTAGTTAGACTTGGTGGGTAACCCATGTACACAAATACATGGCCCAAAAATAAGTCTAAATTGAGTGAAATGGGCCTCACAACATCAGCCCAATAACTTGTAATATAAGTGGGCAATCAAGGGCCCAACCTCACCCTTATTTCAGCACACAAGTCCAGCAAAATGGTGGAAAACAACCCATACACAAGGCTAGGCCAAGCTGGGACGTCCTAGCCCAATTTGGGCCCGATGGATGTCCCAAAAATCTTATCTAAGTTGTGGTCCTCATATGATCACTAAAGGTGACCCAAAAAATGCACTAATTAAGCCCAAAAATTCTAAAAATAAAAGCATTCAACATGTACACAAGTTTCTTAATATGGTGGGCCCCACATCCAATAAAGTTTCAGCCATAACAATGTATATTTAAGGCCCTTTGTTGAACTTTCAGCCCACTCAACTTGTTGGACATGATGAAGTCCAGAAATTGGCCAAACTATGTGGAAATAATCTCATGAAGGCCAGCAATACTCACAGGGAGCCCCACTAGATGGAGAATGTGTGTACATCATAAAAAATAAAGTGGGCCTACTGCTGGACTACAAGTCCAGCAGCAGCCCAAGACAGTGGGTGTCCCCATGGTTGGGCGGTCCAAGGCCTGGACGGCCTGGACCATACATACATTAAGGTGGGCTTCACATACATTCATTTTGAGCCTCAAATAAATAGCCTAGGGCTTATTCAAAACATGGGTCCAAGGGAAACACTCATAGCCCAACTCAGATATACCACTATGGGCCCATAGGGAAAGGTTAGGGCCCAACATAAAGGCCACTAATTCCATATATTGTGGTGGGCCTAGTGGGCAGCCCATTGCTCAAACCACATGGGCAAATGTCATGTTCTTAGTCAAGTAAGTTGGGCCTACAACCCGGCCCAAGTATAAGATTGATTTGGTGGGCAACCGAGGGCCCAACTACTTGTGTAACCTGGCCCATTATCCCAACACAATATTATGATAAAAATGGCCCAAGAGTCCAATGGGCCTATCTAGAAAGTTCCAGCCCAATTGGGCCTAAAGAGTCCAATAACTAGGTACATTCATGGACCCAATTAAATCCAACTGTGGTGGGCCTCAAAGGTGCATTTATTAAGCCTAAAATTTAAGGGACTAAAGGTATAAATTATTCCCTTTAAGGTCCTCACAATGTGGTGGGCCCCACTCCTGATAATTTCAGCCCAAAGGCTAAGCATAATTATAACATATTGTTGGATTTTTAACCCAACAGGTTTATGGGCCTGTTGGAGTCCAGTAATTGGTCCATCAGATTAGGACATCAGTCCAAGTGGTCCAGCTATCAAGTCAGAGGGCTCCACCACATAGGGTTACATCATTCAACACAAGGGAGTAGGTGGGCCACACTACTGGACCAAAGTCTAGCAGGTAGCCCACATGGTGCGTCCCATGGCCTGGGCGGTCCAAGGCCTAGACGGCCTAGCCCATATACATGCAACAAGGTGGGCTCCACACGTCCCAAGTGGGCCCCACATGGGATGTCCACCTAGGGTGGACCCAACCTACGTGGGCCCCACAAAAAAAAAAGAAGAAGAGGGACAACGTGGATGAAAACATACATCATGTTGGGCTATCACGTCTGGACGAACAATGTTGCTGGACGTCCACCAGCTGGATGTCCAGTAGGACTTGGTGGTCTAGCTGGTTAGCCCCACAAACATGGCCTCTAAGGGCCTCAATAACATTAGGGATGGGCCCTACAAGCATTCACCAAAATCCAATGGGCTGGGGCCAAATTACTGCTACAAACATGAAGAGGACAGCAAGGTAAATAAAAAAAAAAAATCTGCAATGTACATGTTGCTGTCCTGAATTTGGGCACTCCAATAGAGTGGGTCCAGGGCCTCTAAAATTCTTGAAATTGAGGGACAAGGTCCCTCATCACGTATACAACAAGGTGGGAACCAGAAAAGTGGCCCACCATCAGAGAAAATATTTATAAATTATGGGTTTATTGTTGAGGGTCAAATATTGCATATTAGACCCCAGTTATTATCGGATTTATGAACATGATACTGTTTAATGACCCATTTCAATTGTGTTTGTGATGCAAGGTGTAATTCCTAGCTTGGACTGGAAACAGGTACTAAAAGTGTGGATTTGATGATCTGAAAACACCATCCAGTTCAGACTGAAATCAGGAGGGGAATCTGGTGAACGGTCTGGATTTCTCAAAAGACAAGGGGAGTAGGCCCCACCGAGAGTCCAGCAACAACGTTTCCGGGCTCTGTTATGCGCGAGCTCTGTTACGCAGGAAAGGCTGCGGTTGATCCAGGTGGGCCACCATTGTTCATCAGGGACCTAATCCAGATTGTCTATCAGGTAGAGGAGTCAAATCCGTCCGTAGGGACGTTTTCTTTTCACAAAAACTGGGCCCAAAGCAACTCAGTTGTATCGTTTCTCTGCTACTGCAAAATAGATTACACACGTTGTTGCGTAAGCCTTCACCGCCTCTACTGCGTACGTGGGGTCCTGCTGCGAATGGGAATCACAGAGAGAGTCGGACTACTGACCACCCTTCCAGGCTCTATAAAAGGAGAGGGAGAGAGGGTATGGAAAAAAATCATCTATGGCTAGGTAGGAACGTGAAGAGAGAGAGAGAGAACGGAGGAAAAGCTGGGACGTGGGATCTCGGCTTGGGCAGCCGTGGAGGCTAAAGAGTTAGTTTTTCTTTATTTTATTTTATTTTATTTAAGATGTATAGCCTATCCATGCTAGGCTAAACCTCTTAGCTAGGGCTAAGAGGTGAAGCTTGTAGCGTGATGGGAGAACCTGTTGCTTGTGCCTTTTGTTTAAGACTGAATTAATATTGATTTTAGTGTAATTTTAAGGGAATGTTTTTAGTCTTTAATGGTCTGTTGTGACTGAAATTACAATGGGTCTGCGATGGCTTTGAGCATGTTCTTCTCCTTTTATGTTTTATGACGTCAGGAAGCCCTGTTGTTCACCATCGTCTCCTGGGCATGGTTGGATGTCGGTACCCTTCCTAACTTTCATGGCATGTTGATGTGGTTGGTAATTAGTCTAATTCTGTTGTTAGCTTTGTCTCCTGGGTATGGTTTGATGATGGAATCCATTCTAATTCATACACCTTTCATCTCTTGAAAACTATATCAAAGGCAGTTCAGTAAATTTTCATAATTCGTGATACTGGCATAAGATCTCCCTGATCTCTACAAGTGGATCCTCTGAATCCCTAATTTCCCTTCTCTGAATTTTCCTAAGTTTTATATAATTATTTCACCATTATTCTTCAATCATAATCGGTTTAGATTTCATCTTAGCCTAGTTCTAGATCTGGTTATTTTCAGATTACGTACAGGTTTCAGTCCTTGTGGATTCGACCTCGGTCTTACCGAGTTTATTACTACATCACAACCCTATACTTGGGGAGTGAACAAGTTTTTGGCGCCGTTGCCGGGGACTGACGGCTACGTATTTCTGAAATTAATTGATTTTAGAATTAGATTAAGATTAGGATTTTACTAACTTTAGATTTAGGTTTTTCTGATTTATAGAAACTAACCTGTTTTCTTGTTTTGTAGGATTCTAAGATAGAAACTTCTAATTGGGTGATATCTTTCTAATTTCTCTACTTTTTCTATTTTTAGGAATTAATTTCTTTTGTTTTCTTTTGCAGGATCTTAACATAGGAATTTCTAACTTGGTAACTTCCTTCTAACTTCTCCTCTACTTACTTTCCATACTGCTTTAGGACCTTTTCTTCTATTTTCTTAGGATTTGAGTTGGGGACTCATCATGTATATGCATGAGTGGGAACGTCAGTATGCTGAGAAGAATAATCTATATTGGGATGATAATGATGATAGAAATCAACCTATGTCTCAGAATTTTCCTGAAACAATCATCGAGAACCGACCAGAGTATAACGCTTCATCGGTTAAGAAATCCCTACGCGATCATATGCAGGAGAACAATTACACCCCACGGATTAACAAGACGGTACGTGAGTGTTGGGGTTATCATAAATATGGGAGTGAGAATTATTATCACTCTTCCGAGAAAAAGAAAACAATGCGTGACTATATTATGAGTGATAATATGTATTACCAACCATCAGATTCTCCCACACATGATCCGTACGACTTTAATCAGTGGAACCATCAATGTCGGAAAGATGAACCAACAACATGTTATAGTGATAATTCTCTTGGATCCCTTACCTTTGAGATTCAACCAAAATCGATCCAAGAGAATTCATCTCAAAGTGACACAGACTGTGCTGCGGACATGAGAAAATTAATAGAAGAGCTTCAATCACGCCTTGATAGGTTAATAGAGGCTAGTTCATCACAGCCACGGCCCAATCCAGAAATACAATGCGAGGAAAGTGATCCTCACTCGCTTTTGACAAAATCTGGAATTTGGAATGAGAAGTTGGATTCCATTAATGAGCATACGGTTCAATTCCCCGATGAGTCGATCTCAATGACTGTTCAAAAGAATGGGGAAGAGACATGGTTGTCTTTCAAATACAGTGATGATGACACACTTTCCTTACATGACACACAGGATCTCAATGATGAGGTAGAGGTTAGTTTATTCGAACCTCAACTGAATTTAGAATGTGAGGAAAGCGATCCCATCCCAAGTGTGCACTGCACAGAATTAGACAATGATGCGTATTGGGATGATGATCATGAATGTTCAGCCCCAGTTCCCTTGGAATTAATCTACAGTTTGGTACAGGTCAATGATCAAGAAGTGCACGAAGTGAGCGGTCATAGTGAGCTACTCTACTCACCTGACATATATGATTTAAAAGTGGATGAGCTCCTTACAATCAACCCTTCTATCTCTTGTGAGACATGTTTGGATCATTCCCCTAAATTGAATGATGATATAATTCAGGAGATGAATGAGTTACTTGATACGAATCTGGAATTTAAAACTACCCAGTTAAGGCCACCATCTGAACTGTTGAATTTTGACGAGACCAGGCCTCTTCTGAGTAGTATCAATGAACAGAGTCCGCACATCAATACTTCGTATACTGATCCTCAATCTGTCTGTGCAAGGCTGGAGCAAGAGAGAACACTTTCATCTACTTTTAAAGACGATAGAATCCTTGAACAGATCATCACACACTTCAATGTGGAGAATGAGTCACTCTCAATTGAATGTCCCAATGCTTTGGATGATTGCATGGCACACTTTACAAATTCAAACGATCCCATGATAAGAGACAAAGTGAATGCGTTGCAAGACAACATCTCAGTAGTCATCACTGACCGAGAGAACCCTTACTTTGACGCCCCTCCCTCCCCAGATCCTCACTGCTTACCATTAATGGAGGAGGAGCTAAAAATTGAACCGAAGTCTGATACTTCGGAATGTGTTGAGACTACACCACTTCTTGAAAATTTTTCTCAATTTGATCTACTTGTAGTCTCTAATTCACCATGGGATACTAACTTCGAAACTTTTTCTAACACAGGTAAATCATATATACTTTGGATACCTCAAGCGAACCAACGTCAAATTTTTAATGAGGTACATAAGTTTTTCTGGAAAGTCAAGCTCCAGGGCATCCAAACCTATTGCACAAAGGGCTTTTGGATGATCCTATTAAAGAACTTACTGAGAAACTTATCAAGATATTGGCAGGAAGAGGAACCTTGCGGCATGATCGAGTAGCTTTCCCCTGCTTTCTTAGGACTAGAGTAGTTTCCTTTATGTTGTTTTAGGATTGATAGTAAACTTAGTGCTCCTGGGAGGCAACCCAGCTTTTCAATTTATTTCATTTTCCTAGTTAGTGCAATGTTTGTGGGTAACATTACTGCAAACCCTCACGAGACTAGAACTCGTCCACTAGGGGCAACCTAGGGGTTTAAAGGCTTGTTGCATATGCTAAATGCAATCGAGAGCACCTGCAAAAGTGATATAGGTAAGAGTTTATTTTTGTTATTTGTGTTTTACTTGTGTTGGTTTCTCCTTGCACTGACTTACTCTCTTCTGATATTTTTTGGAAAAGTCTCTCGATTCGTTATCCAGGTACTATCTTTCCATCACTTCTCTTTTACTTTCGTTGTCCCATATGCATGGCATACTTATATCTTTTACATTGAGGACAATGTAGATTTTAGGTTGGGGGTGGGAGATTAGGTAACCTAATCAGTGTTTTTCTTAGCCTTGAACAAAAATTGTGAAAATTTTTAAAATTTTTTCTGGACATTCTTGTGAATTCGAAGTGATCTTGACGGCCATCTTGGATTTAGAATTACAAGATAAGTGATGTTGGTAATTTATGACTCTTGGATTCCGTATTTGTTAGATTTCACAGTTAAGTTCGAACTGTTAATCCTTGATTAGAGGTTTTAAACATTGACTGAGTCATGATTTCACAAGACGCATCTCGCTTGCACATTACGGTTTCAGTTCGATATTGAATTATAATTTGGTGATTATTAAGCATGGAAGGAACCAACCTGGAGAATTTGGCCATCATGTTCAATAAGAAGAATGAAACAAAAAGAAAATACCCAGTTACAAAAAAAAAAAAAAAAAAGAAGAAGATACCTTTGGAAAGGGTTGGGCGAATAATCTTCACTATAGGTTTGCTCCCTATAAGTGAGGATTTATTTCCCCATGGATGATATGTGAAAAGGGTTGGGTGTAGGATCTTCACCATAGGTTTGCTCCCTTTTGGTGCGGATTCGATTCCCCTCTCCCTAAATGGAAAAATCCAAAGTTGTTAGAATAAAAGGATGATCTGTGAGGCAAGTTCTGGTTTAGATGTTGGTTGTTATAAATTATCTTATTGGCTACCGATGCTATCATAAAATTGACGATTGAATCTGTTAATGTTGATAAGCTGAGATCACACTATACACTCATGGAACTCAATGTGTAGAATTATTCTAGTTAATGGATTAATATTTGAACTTGATTATGAAGTCTACCATGTGCTTACCTCCAGGAGAAATTTATGCCCAACATTCTTTAATCTTAGATTTCTCATATCTGAATCGTTCTTCAAAAATATCACTCGGTTTCATGGAAATTACCCTGTAATTCTCAACTTATTCTTCGCATATTTTGCTCGGGACTAGCAAAATGCTGGTTGGGGGTTGTGTTGAGGGTCAAATATTGCATATTAGACCCCAGTTATTACCGGATTTATGAACATGATACTGTTTAATGACCCATTTCAATCGTGTTTGTGATGCAAGGTGTAATTGCTAGCTTAGACTGGAAACAGGTACTAAAAGTGTGGATTTGATGATCTGAAAACACCATCCAGTTCAGACTGAAATCAGGAGGGGAATCTGGTGAACGGTTTGGATTTCTCAAAAGACAAGGGAGTAGGCCCCACCGAGAGTCCAGCAACAACGTTTCCGGGCTCTGTTATGCGCGAGCTCTGTTACGCAGGAAAGGCTGCGGTTGATCCAAGTGGGCCACCATTGTTCATCAGGGACCTAATCCAGACCGTCTATCAGGTAGAGGAGTCAAAACCGTTCGTAGGGACGTTTTCTTTTCACAAAAACTGGGCCCAAAGCAACTCAGTTGTATCGTTTCTCTCTCTACTGCAAAAATAGATTACACACGTTGTTGCGTAAGCCTTCACCGCCTCTACTGCGTACGTGGGGTCCTGCTGCGAATGGGAATCACAGAGAGAGTCGGACTACTGACCACCCTTCCAGGCTTTATAAAAGGAGAGGGAGAGAGGGTATGGAAAAAAATCATCTATGGCTAGGTAGGAACGTGAAGAGAGAGAGAGAACGGAGGAAAAGCTGGGATGTGGGATCTCGGCTTGGGCAGCCGTGGAGGCTAAAGAGTTAGTTTTTCTTTATTTTATTTTATTTTATTTTATTTAAGATGTATAGCCTATCCATGCTAGGCTAAACCTCTTAGCTAGGGCTAAGAGGTGAAGCTTGTAGCGTGATGGGAGAACCTGTTGCTTGTGCCTTTTTTTAAGACTGAATTAATATTGATTTTAGTGTGATTTTAAGGGAATGTTTTTAGTCTTTAATGGTCTGTTGTGACTAAAATTACAATGGGTCTGCGATGGCTTTGAGCATGTTCTTCTCCTTTTGTTTTATGACGTCAGGAAGCCTGTTGTTCACCATCGTCTCCTGGGCATGGTTGGATGTCGGTACCCTTCCTAACTTTCATGGCATGTTGATGTGGTTGGTAATTAGTCTAATTCTGTTGTTAGCTTGTCTCCTGGGTATGGTTTGATGATGGAATCCATTCTAATTCATACACCTTTCATCTCTTGAAAACTATATCAAAGGCAGTTCAGTAAATTTTCATAATTCGTGATACTGGCATAAGATCTCCCTGATCTCTACAAGTGGATCCTCTGAATCCCTAGTTTCCCTTCTCTGAATTTTTTTCTAAGTTTTAGATAATTATTTCACCATTATTCTTCAATCATAATCGGTTTAGATTTCATCTTAGCCTAGTTCTAGATCTGGTTATTTTCAGATTACGTACAGGTTTCAGTCCCTGTGGATTCGACCTCGGTCTTACCAAGTTTATTACTACATCACAACCCTATACTTGGAGAGTGAACATTTATGGGACGATCCTGCTAGACTGCACAACAGATATTTCTGGTAGTCCACCATGTTGGCCCACCCTTTTGGAGGCTCAAATGGGGTCAGTTGGGACTGAAATTTGGCATGCTTATAGGTGGGATATACACCTTCAAGAATCATATATTACATGGTACCAATCTCCCCACCACAAATGCCTAAACTCAGGCCCCAAGATGGCCTAAAAATCTGTCCAGACAGTTCTGGACATCAACATATATCTGAAATAAATAAATTATAAACATTATTTTAAAGGGGATTTAATCCCAGAAAATCATGGTGTGGTCCACCCTAGTGGGCCCCACAAACATCCAAACCATCCACACCTTCCAAACACCTTTGTATGCACCCCATTTAGGAGCATTTTGGGGGTCACAAGTCCAAGGGATGGACTGTCAAAAACGTCCTCCCACTTAGGATGGTTTGGATTGTTGGTCCACAAGGTGGTCCACACACAATGATCAGAAGCATAATAACAAGAAAAGAAGGAAGACCGGCCACAAGGGAAGTCTTCACCTCATTGAGGCCCTTCCCCTCATCACACATACATGCGCATTTCATTATCACAATATGCAAAAGATCTACAAGATCAAAGGGCTATCTACTTGGGATCTATGGTGGAGATCCAATCTCCACCAAGGATCAAGGGTCTAGATGACTCAAAGATCCCTGATCAAAGGAAGAAAAAGCATGAAGGGATCCATGGAGAATGGTCCCTTGCATGCAACATGCATGTAATGTAGGATAGGCTACCAGCCACATCCATGGAGACTTAGGGCTACCACCATCACTTGATGGACCCCACAAGCTCCAACATGAGAAGAAAGATGAAGAATAAGAAAGGAACCAAAGAAATATGAATTTTTACAAATGCTAGCACACCCACATATGGATCAAGCTTGAAAGTTACACCATCTTCATCTAGAAGCTCCAAGGATCATGAATCTAAGGTTGAGATGAGTTAAGAAGGGATGGATCGGGAGGTATTTGGAGTAGCAAGTGCTAAAAAATAGAGAGGAGGTGGGACGTTTGGAGAGTTGCTAGGGAGAGGAGAGAGGAAGGAGTTAGAGAGAAATGAGAAGAAATGAGGGTTGCTTGGGGGTGTAGAGAAGCAATCATTACTTTCTCTACCTAGGTTAGAGAAAACACTCATTAAGCCATGGTGATATAAACAAAGTTACTAGGGAGGTAGGCTTATAGGGTAGTAAGGTAGTAGGTTTTCTAGAAATCCTACACTAGGCATGGCATCATCATCCACATGCTCATGAGAAAAAGTGTGGGGTGGGGTCCACCATTCACACATCAATGGTCTATATCGAACATTGCCCTCGACTTGAGATGTACACATCGGATTCACGCACGGGACTCTGATTGGAACCGCGACATCGATACGGATGAAATGGCATAGGTTTCGGGTTAATTCGAATCGGGTCTACGTGACCGAACTTGAGGACAACCGCAAACATTATCCGTAGGTCGCGAGTCACCAGAATTCGATCGGTAAGACCGCGTGACCTAAAGAAATGGCGTGCATACTTGGGTTAGGATCTTACAGCTCTCCCCACTAACAAAGAAATTTCGTCTTCGAAATTTACCAAATCCAGGACAAAATGGGAATGTAGAAACACCATCATATATAACAATCAGTAATCATAAGAGAAGGCAATGCATAGAATCATACAATAATCAAACATCAAATAAATGGAGATAACGCTCTCGAATCTTGGCATCGCGTTCCCAAGACGCCTCAGCCTCCGAATGATTACCTCACTGCACCTTCACCAGGGGAATGACCTTGGTCCTGATAACCTGTTCCTTCCGATCAAGGATACGAATTAGTTGCTCGATATAGGAAGCATCCTCATGGACCTCAAGGGGCTATCAATCAATTACTGGAATGATGTCCGACCCACACTTCCTCAACATAGATAATGGAACACATCGTGGATCCCGGACAACTCTGAAGGTAAGGCAAGCCTGTAGGCCACAATGCCCATGCGCTCGGTAATCTCAAAAGGTCAAATGAATCTCAGGGCAAGCTTGCCCTTCGCTCCAAATCAAACCACGCCCTTCGTAGGCGAAACCTTGAGATATACCATGTCCCCGACTGCAACTCGAGGGGTTGACGCTGACGATCAGTAAAACTCTTCTGTCGGCTCTGAGTTGTGTGCATCCTCTGCCTGATAATATCCACAACCTCTGATGTCTACTGCACATGCTCGGGACCTAGGAGATGATGCTCTCTAACTACGGTCCAGCAGCTAGGAGATCTGCATGATCTACCATATAGTGCCTCAAAAGGAGTCATGCTGAAGTCGCATGATAACTGTTGTTGTATAAGAACTCGGCAAGGCCCAAATGCTCGTCCCAACTACCCGCAAAGTCAATCACACAGGCTCTGAGCATATCCTCAAGGATCTGGTTGACCCTTTTGGTTTGCCCATCCGTCTTTGGATGATAAGCGGTACTGAGATGCAAAGTAGACCCCATCGCCAATTGGAAACTCCTGCAAAACTGAGAAGTAAATCTGGGGTCTCGGTCGGAAACGATCGAAACCGGAATGCCGTGCAGTCCACTATCTCCTCAATGAATACCTTCGTAAGTCATTCCAATATCCAGGTCGCATGCATCAGAATGAAGTGTGTTGACTTCGTCAGTCGATCGACAACAACCCAGATGGTATCGTGACCTCGCTGAGTCCTCAGTAAACCCACGATGAAATCCGTCGACACATGCTCCCACTTATAAAATCGAACGCTCAACGGCTACATGGGACCAGGGTGTCTCCGCTGATCGGCCTTAACACGCTGGCAAGTGTCACACTCAGCCACGAAGCTAGAAATCTGGCGCTTCACCCCTGACCAGAAATACTGCCTCGTCAACAAAACAAGCCAACAAGCTCGACAACAGCTCTCCTTGGGCTCGACAATGAACTAGAATATCGGTAAGCTGGGAATACGAAACGTGATCGTCCTTGCGGCACAGTCTAAGATAGCATGATACTCGGCAAGCCAGCCCATACCCAGGATGACATACAACTTGGCCATCGGTAATACAAACAGGTCAGCGGGCAGGAACATCTTACCAACCAAGATGGGACACGATAAACAACATCGGCCTAACACAGCAGTCGTTCCCAAGGACGTCGATACTGATAATCCCTCATGACATATTCTAATGGCAATCTGATCGAACAACATAAGTCCTTGGATACAAAAGGGTGCGATGCACCAGAATGAAACAAAACACGAGATTTACATACGAAGACAGGGAGAATACCCTCAACGACTCCCTTAATGACTATGGGTCCTGCTGAGCTGCACAAAATCTGTCCTGAGCTGGCCGGGGAGGTGTCTGTCCCCACTGCAGTTTTACTACTGCTGCTGCTGCCGTTGTGGCGGTCTATACTGCTGTCTCGGCTGCTGTCGGGGTCTCGGTGGTGGGAGCCATTATCGCTGCTACTGCGGATGGGGACACTCGTGCCTACTATGTCCTGTCACAACGCACCCATAACGAGTGCCAATAAATGGCTTAGAAGAAGAAGTTGTTGGCTGCGGGGGAGGAGGACACTTCCTCTTACGGTGTCCTACCTTACCACATCCAAAGTAAGTACCAGTAAACGGCCTCTGAGGTGGTGCTGAACGTGTAACTGATGCTCTGGCGGCTCGATGGGCTGCGCACCTCTGGTGCTGTCGACGCTGCCGGGAGCTATCGGAGGGGGCCTGCCTCTTCGGGTCCTTCCTCGGATCATGTTCCCTCTGCGAACCGATCCACTCAGCTTCGCCCTGTAATAAAACTACTGTCAGAGGAACTCGCTGCTGAGTCAAGTCTCACGGCACTCGCGCGCTCCTACTCTACTTATCCGGGCGTCTAAGGAACGGGCTGACGGGTTTAAAGAACAACAGTGATGACCTGCATCATCTTAGGGAAATGCTTAGCCCCTAAAGGAATCGTCAGATAAACGGGGGCGGCACTAGCCTCTGGCGGAGGCACAGGTGCGGCGGGAGCCTCGGGAATAAGTACGACAGGCTCAGATGGTGGAGCAGAAGTCGCTCGGGGTCACTGGAGCGGAATGAGAACCACGTCCACGGGTACCACGACCACGGGCGCCTTGTCTAGGCGGCATGATCTACTGAAAGAACAAAGGTGATGGACACCTTGGGATTAGAATCCTTGAAGGCTCAAACGGAACAAGGGAAACGCACTCAAGACACGACTTGTCCTAAGCTCGCAGTAGATATGTGGTGTCGTCCTAAGTTATTCCGTAGGTTACTTGTTATGATCTAATACCAACTCCTGTCACGCCCCAGACTCGGTGACCGGACTCACAAGGAACCCGATAGCCGGTTCCGGTCGTAATAGCCTCCGTAGTATTCCATTCTTAGATCTTGAAATAGGTTCCAATCCTGGGATCCTACAAGGAGGATTTCTATACCATAAATCTGATTCAATCGAGCATACGCAAGATCATAACATAGTAACCACAAATGATAACTAAAGGAACAACATTACAAAATCCACTAAGAATTTAAGCTTTATACAAGATACATGGCTCAAAAGAAATACATAAGGTAAGAAAGGAAGAGAAAAGTCTACAACGGGTCCTCAGCAAGCTCCGATCCAATGCTCCACTGCTACTGCGCCGACTTAAGATGTCATGCCCCGAACTCGGAAACTGGGCTCACAAAATTCCCGATCGCCGAATCCGGCGCCGACAGCCTCCATAGTACCCCATTCTCGGCTCCTGGCACCCATATACCAGGTTCCGATCCTGGGATGCTACAAGGAGGATTTCTAATAATCAATTTGATTCCTAATGAGCATAACCATAAGCATAACCCATAAACAATAACCACAAAAACACCATCACAAAATTCACTATGATCAAAAACTTTAAGTACAAGGCGTATGAAGGGAAATACAAGATAGTGCTAATAACAAAACTCCAAAAGCTCGACTGCACGCTCCAACTGCGGCGAAGCTATGACTGCGTCCTGGCGTCACCTGCATGCATCAATCGTGCATAAACTTATAGAAAGCTTAAAGGGTGGTGTAAGTGTGTGCGCAATATAAGCGTGCTCAAAATGCAATGTCAGAGAAATGCGAAGTCATGCTGATGGATATGTGAACGCAATCAACCGTACCAAGGCTATGCAGTGCAAAACATGAATGCGATCGGCCACATCAAGGCCATGCGATAAAAAATGGAAGTCAAGCATGTCAAACCATTTCAACATATCAATGCAGCTCCTCACTAGAGCATCAAGTCAGTACGGTTCTCAGTCTGGATAATCACCAGGGTCTAGTACACTCTAGCCAGCTTGCCGCCCCTATCCGAACACACAACTGGGAGAGTGGAAGAGACCTCACTATCCGCCTGCCAATATCGGGCCCGGGTCGTCGATAGTGGACCGATTCCTCAAGCTGGTCAAACTCAACCTAGAAATTGCCCCCTCACTCAGGCGGGTAAGGTCACTCCCCTTTCCAACCGACCACGACACAGTGGGAGACGCAGCCTACTGGTATACGGCCCTCGCGCGCTCGTGTATCCACTTGGTCTCGACGTTGAAGTCATCCTCTAGTACCATCGGGTTTAGGGATTTTTACCCAGGGACATCTATGGCGCCCGTATGCTAGAAGCAAAACATTTCCGGTATCCAATCCAGCCACCCATGATGTGTCTGTGGAGGCTATGGCCCTGATGTATCTAAGGCATGCAATAATCATGATCATACAAATGCAAGTGCATAAATCACTCTACCAAACATGCAACAGTCCTGCGTGAACCATGCGCTTATGTAGGGCAACTCCGCCTATCAGGGAGCCCATAAACAGTTCGCCCGAAGGTATATGCTATGATCACTCATTTCTCATATCAGTCATATATATGATGCGTATGATAATGAACCATGTATCTATACTAAATATGTATATAGGGATGGGCTCTGCGTATCACAGAGATGGGCCTAGACGGCCTACTTACTACAAGTATGGGCCTATCAGTGGGCCTTAGGGAGTGTGACAATGCGGACATTTAAACAACATTATCCTTACAATGTGGACGTCAAACCAACATTGTTCCCAAGGCATAGCCCGCCATAAAGTATCATTACACAAACCATAGGGAATCACTCATTGCAATGGACCTATATATATATATATATATATATATATATATATCTTATTGGGCCTCGACCCAAAGGCCTTAGTTTCATCAAATGGGGCGCCTCATATGGGCCTTATATAAATCAAGTGGGCCGCATTAATGGGCCTTATGTACATTGCAATGGGCCACATCCCATGGGCCTTATGTACATTGCAATGGGCCACATCCCATGGGCCTTTGAAAACATCACAATGAGCCTAACAATATGGGCACCATATATATCAAAGTGGGCCTCGACAACGGGCCACCAATACATCGAATGGGCCTAATCACATGGGCCCTATGTATATACCAAGGGGGGCCTCAACAACGGCCATAAATACATCAATATGGGCCCCATCACATGGGCCCCATATATGTACCAAGGTGGGCTTAATCACATGTAACAAATGGACCAATCCACCATTAAAATTCTTAAGGCCACCACAACCTAATATAAATAATATATATATATATATATTATATATATATAGGGAAAAGGTACACTGAGCTTAAGCTGACGATAAGCTCCCCATGAGGTCGAGCTGTGTGGGCCCCACTATAATGTATATTTTCCATGCAACCTATGATAGGGTCACATGGACCTAGGGCCTACCATAATATTTGTTTGAAATCCAACCTATTCATAAGGTCATGTGGACCTGGGTAGGGCCCACTGTAATATTTATTTGAAATCCAACCTGTGGGCAAGGTCATATAGACCTGGGGCCCACAAAAAAAATGTTTATTTTCCATTTAAACCTGTTGAAAAGGTCATATAGACATGGGCCCACCAAAACTGGGCCCACTGAAATATTTATTTTCCATTCTGTTCATAGGGTCACGTGGACCAGGGAGCCTACAGTGATGTTGTTTGCCATCCAAACTGTTCACGGGTCACGTGGACCATGGGCCCACGGTAATGTTTATTGCCAGCCAACCTATTCAAAAGGTCACGTGGGCCAGGGGAGCCCACCGTATTGTTTATTTGTCACCCAACCTGTTTATAAGGTCACGTGGACCTGGGGGTGGGCGTGGGGCCCACCAAAATGTGGTTCACAAATCTAGCCCACTCATTATGTGTGCCCCACTCGGCCTCAGACTAAGTTTCAGCCGCATTCAAATTTCAGGTAGGCCCCACCAGTGATTTTATATGTTTTAGGCACGTCTTCACATGATTTTAGATGGTATGGCCCACCTGAGTTCCGTATACAGCTGATTTTTAGAGTGGGTCCACCTCAGGGAGTAGCCCACCCGATGAACGGTGTGGATATCAAATATACATCATGGTGGGGTCCACAACTAGGGCTAATGGGGACCACCCCTTTTTGTGTACGTCATGACAGTAAGGTGCTTGCCACCTTTTGTCATATGTATTTTTTTTTTGTTACCCTAGGTGGGACCCACATTAACCAGATCTACCCCGTCCATTGTATGTGTCCCACAAAATTAGGGGTCCAAACCAAATTTCAGGTGGGTCCAAGCTTCACGTGGACCCCAGCAATCATTTTCCAAAGTTTTAACGGCAAAAACCACTGTTTCCTATGGTAAGGCCCACTCAATTATCGGATCACCCTCAGTTTTCGGCTCAACACCTAAAATGTTCTGAGAAGGAAGGGGGACGGCTTCGATTATATACATACATCAGGGTGGGGCCCGCATGGGCGGCCCACCCAAAAAGCTAAATTTGTTATCTTGCTAGTACACACCCCTGTGAGTACACACACCATGTTAGCCACACCACGCCCAGCGTCCCTGGAAACTGGGCAATGTTGTTACAACACATGTACCATGGTGGGTCCCACATGTATGTGGCCCACCACCATGTAATATATATATATATATATATATATATATATATATATATATATATATAAATTTAGTATTAATACAAAATAAATATAATAAATTATATAACATGTGGAGCTTCCCACCATCCCAAAAATGGACGATGGATTTCTCCTAAAAAAGTAGTGGGCCACACCAATGATGAATGGAGTGGATTTAACATGATTTGGTGGGACCCACTTCATTCTAGGGAGAGAAGAGAGAGAGAGAGAGAGAGAGAGAGAGAGAGAGAGAGAGAGAGAGAGAGAGATACGGTGATAGAGAGAAGGGACCCCGCCACTATGAGCCCTCCATTGATACAATACATAGATAAAAATGGGTCCCACCAACAAGTGGGCCCTTAAATGGAAATCAACGGTGGATCACCCACCTCTTGTACTCCTCCTTCCTTCCTTGCACTCCTATGCTCCTTTGCTTGACTTTTAATGGTGGATAATGGACTTTTGATGGTGTGGATGAGAGATGAGAGGGTGTAGGAAGGTGGGCCACACTTGTTGTTTTGGTTTGGGGAGAGAAGAGAGCTTGGATGTGGGTTTGCTTGGGAGATTTTTGGAAATGAGAGAGAGAGAGAGAGAGAGGAGTGATGGGTGAAAAGGATGGGTGAGGTGTGATGGGTTGAGTGAGGGCTTGTAAGAAAGTGATGGGTGAAGGGATGTAAAAGTTGACTTTGGGTAGCTTGTGTAAGAAAAGGGTAAGGATAGGTATGGGTTGTTGTACTTAGGTATGGAGTGACTTGACTTGTACTTGACATTGATTGATTGATTGGACATATGGTAGAGATTCTCTCGAAGTTCGCAACGCGCAGTGTTTTATTTGAATTGAACGCAGGCCTACATCTTCTACCCTGGGTATCGGGTCGGTGCGCGAGTCGCGGCGTTAGAACCGCGGCGACGGTGCGGTCGCTATGATACAAGTTTCGATTCAAGCCGACTTCGGTATGTAGGACTCAGCTTAGGATCGTGCGCAAACGTCGGAAACAGGTCGAGGGTTGCCGGAATTTATCGAGAAGGATCGTGGACGTCGAAGGAACAGTATGGACTAGGATACGGGTTTTACATAAGATCTTCTACACACATCAATCGTGCATGAGTATATAGAAAACTTAGAGGGCGGTGTAAGTGTGTGAGGATGTGCTTAGAAGAAATAGGAGGAAGCAAAAGGAACCATGAATGATACCAATGCCACTAGTCATACCGAGGCTAAGCATGAAGGCATTATGCCATACCACGGCTATGCAATGCAATACATGAGTATTGGATGCCATACGGAGGTGATGCAATAGAAGGCTTATACAGTCGATGCAAATGCAATGTGAAGAATGCTAGTCCTCATATCCAATCCACATATCAAGTATAGTTCCATCATAAGGAATCCACCGGGGTCTGAAAAGGCCGAGCTATTAAGTCCTAGAGGGGGTTGAATAGGAGTATGCCAAATTAAAAATTAACAGCGGAATTTAAACAAAATATAAATACTGATAGCAATAAACAATCTCACAATGCTGAAAATAAATACAACCTCAAATGTACGAGTATTGAGAGATTGATACTAGTGTTGTTCTAAGGACAGCCTTACACCAAAAACCAAAGGTTTATGGTAGGACAACTTGATTCCTAGAAAGGTCTATGCATCAAAAACTCAAACTGATACAGAGGAATAAAGAAATAAATAGCAAGGAATGAAATCTAAGCTATTACAACATTCCCACACTTGCATAAAAGAAATTACAATATTCTCCACAAATGCAAAAAGGAAAATTACAATCATTCACAAAAAGAAATAGACAATCAAACCACAAGACCAGAAATTATAGTGGTTCGCTTGTGTGTATACCAACTATTTAGAAAAACAACCACACAACTACTCCACTCCTAATATCCTCACATAGTGGATATTAGCATTCATTATGAAAATAAGTTTTTTAAGGTTCACCTAAAACCCTCACAATTGTGTCTTTCAAGTGGGCTTACACAATTCAAAAACCCCACACTCTGAGTTTTCTGGATTACCTCAAACAAACCAAAACAGAGAGATTTTTCAGGTACAATCTCAATGAAACCAAAAGATAGAAATTTACAATAATGTAAAATACCTGGATATTCTCCTTTAGATGCAGCCCGGAAGAACCAAATCAGAGTAGAAGTTCAACGTAGAAGTTCAATGTCCACACTCACTTATGAAATAGTTCTAAGGTCTAGATTGATTTTAGATTTAAAGCACCTTGGGCTAGCTTGATTTGATTTTGATTCCAAGAAATGGGAATACTTCAATCTCTCTTTCAAATATAATTGGAATGCAGAATACAAAATCAAATCAAAGAAAGCTAATTAAAGAGAATATATAATGAGCACTAAATAGCTTAAGAATATCACTAACTTATCTCTCAGAGTGGCTTATTGATTTAGCTTGAATTGAATATAAAACTCTGAAATTCGTGCTCTATTTATAGTTACAGAAATTGTACTCTCGATTGGACCTGAGGTCGGCACGACTGGTCATAAGACCAACAGATTTTTAAAATTTTGAGCATGATAGGATAAAGCCGTTCCTTGACTGGTCGTAGGCTCTGCTTGACCGGTCGAGTGGCCTCCATGACTGGTCCAGTCCTGTCCACGACTGATCGTGTGGAACCATTTTTAGTTGATGGACTTTGAGTCGAGGATGAAGGACTAGTCGAGCACAGGTCGATCACTGTTCACACGACCGGTCGAGCAGTCTCTAGGATGGTCGAGGCTTTAACGAAAATTTCCAAAAATCAGTAACAACCTTAGGACTGGTCAAGCCAGTGCTAGGACTAGTCGAACAAAGTCTAAGACTAGTCGAGAAATAGTGAATGCACTTTTAAAGTGACTCAATTTAAATTATGTATACAAAATGACCTACCCTATGGTTAATCTAGGGTTATTCATACCTTATCCATGATGTATGAACATTGAAACTTCTTTTCCTTCGGTTGATAGATTTTCTTTGAAGTTCACGACTGATTTGACGTATCTTGACATTCGTAAAGCTAAACTCGAGACTTTTGAAGCTTGAATTTGTGACATATTGAAGCTTCAGCTTGAGGATCAACGTATAAAAACTTTTTCTTATCTGAATGAAGCCTTGAAAAACTCGGAACTTTTGAAGCTTGTAAGATTGAATTCACACTTGATGCCATATATCATAAATACCATATATCAAGCATGACAAAATTCTCCCCCATTTTGTCACAATATGACAAAGGAAGATCAATACATGAAACAGGACATAGATACATAAGGAAAAATAAGTCGAGCAATGAGGAATAATGGATCAAGATAGCCAAGATATTAACTTTATAAGCAAGTAATGTTCAGGCATAATCAACCAACATCAATAGAGTTCGACCAAATACAATCCCATAAACCAAAAGAAAGCTAAGTATCTGTAACACCCCGTACTTTTCAGTACTCGGGTGTTGCCTCGTAACCTAACTTAGTATAGATACCGGTCTAATTAAATTGAATGTCCACACGTCCTAGCCTAAACCTGAACGTAAAGACCGCTACATCATCATCATAATAAATCTTGTATTCGAATTTCAATCACTTGATAGATGAACCAGACCACCCAGAAATACATTTAATAAATATATAGATTTTATCAATTACTACATTCTACACAAAATCATCATTTGACACAACAAACACACAAGATATTAATGAATGCACTTTGACGATTTAATACCAAATTAAATAATGTTGAAAATGTATTGAAATAGAGTGATGTGTATGTACTTAATGTATGAAATATTATGAAAATAATATTATAATAAATAAACATAATGAATTTTAATTTTACAACATAAGATTTACTCTATAAATATTAGTGTAGTATTAAGAATCTTTTATAAATACATATACAAAAATTATTAAATAATTAAATAAAGTCGTATATTACTGAACAATACAATTTAAATATAGTGTTGTACAACTTCCAATTCATACATATGTATAGTATTATACTGTATATTATAAACCATACACTAGAAAATGTATGGCCAATAACATGTAAGTAGTAGTATGTTAATATTTAAATTATTGTAAATTGTTTTAATTAAGGTAACTCTAAGTAGTGCACAATAGTGATAAATTTTATATTAATGGGCCATAAATGTAGGATGGAGACCTTACAAATGGTCCCTTAGACCCTTTTACCGTTGAAGTTCAATCCCGGGGTGATCCGACCACTAGATCATCGAGATGAGAGAACCCACCATTAGGGTGTGAAATTTAAGAGTATAGCCCACCTGGACCTTTGATCGGCCCCATTTTGGTTAGAAGACCTGATTGAGGCCCCCAAGCAGAATTGACGGAGTAGATTTCCCAAAATCATCATGATGGACCCCACCTTAGTGCACGTGTACAGCTAGGGCAGTGTAACGGCTGTGCACTGGACGTCACTGCTCGGTCAGATGGTCTGACCGAGATTTCCAAAGAAGGAAATTTCCTTCTTCACTCTCTCCGTTTCTGCAGCCGACGGACAGCGTCCGTTCCCTCTCATCAGTGGCCCACCATATGGTCCCACCTTCGAGATCTAAACCGTTCATCACGACCGTGTGACGGTCCCGCACGAACCCTGGGTGGTTTCACTCGTTGAAACTCACACACGTGCACGCAATGTCAGCCTCAAATCAAGCCACAAACACACCCGTTTCCAGAAATGGAAATCTGCTGCTGCTGCCACGAGGGCGATCCGCGTGCTCTCTCTCTCCCTCTCCAATCCCAGCCGTCCATTTCAAACCGATCCTAGCCCTCCAAAGCTAGGTTTTCAGATAAAAAGAGAGAGAGAGAAAGAAGAGCCAAAAAAACAACTCTCCTCTCCCCAGCCGACTTCTTCCTCCGTCCGAACCCCCCCCAAACTTCTTCCCAAGCTTCAGTGAAACTTGTTTTCAAGCTTTTAAGGGTCCATACGGACCGTCCAGAAGAATCAGATTCGTGGTAGGAGCCTCCGCTCGAGATCTGCCATTAATGGCGGTTCTTCTTCTCCACCAAGAAGCAGTCGGCTGCTGATGGTTTTGGCCTCGTCCAAGCTTGTGGGACGTGTCTGAAAAGAAAAAGAAAGAGAGAAAGAGAGAAAGAAACAAAGAAGGAAGAAGGAGAAAGAAGGATGAGAGTGAGAAGGAGGTGCGGCTGTTGCACCGCACCATCTTAACTCGACTCGCTGGGTTGCGAGTTGGGCCTGATGTGGGGGACTGAGTCCGGGTATTGCTGGACCCGTTTAGACAGGAAGAAGGAGAAAAGAGAGAGAGAGAGAGAGAGAGGAGAGAGAGAGAGAGAGAGAGGAGTGAATCAGTCGGGGGTGGCACCCTCCGGGTTGACCCGACTCGTTGCTGACTCGAACCGAGTCGAGCTGCTTGGGTAAGGCCGGGCCTGGCTTGGTCCTGTAAACCTGCTGGTGTAGGTTCGAGTGGGGAAGAAGAGAAAGAAATAAGAAGGGAAAGAAAAGGGGAAAGAGAGAGTAGAGGAGGAAAGGGAGAGTTGGGACGAGTTATGGCTGACTCGCTGAGTCAGCTGGGATGAGTTGACCTGGGACTGGCCTCAGTCTAGCTGGTGCTAATAGGGAGAGAGAAGAAGAAAGTAAAGGAGGGAATGAGGAGAAAAGAAGAAGAAAAGAGAAAAGAAAGAAGGGGTGGTGTGTGAGCCGAGTCAACCCGACTCGAACTGAGTCGACTAGGTGAGCCGCACTTTCTGTCCGGTTTGGTATTATTTCAACTGTCATTTATTATTAGCATTTTTAGAGTTTCTCAGTTAGATATGACTAACCGTTAGCAAGTATCCATACTTATATTAATTGATATATATATATATATATTATATATATAATATCTATATATCTATATATATATACACATATATAAATTGTTATTATCATTAAAATATTAGTATTTTATTCTTAAAAAAATATTATTATTGACGTTAGAACATATTATTTCCGTTTACTACAATGATTATTAGCGTCACATTAATTAATATTAATTATATCATTACCATAAAACTATTAATATTATTAGTCATGGGTAGCCATTAGTAGGTCATTATGCTAGAGCTAGTTATTATAAACAAATTGCAACTAATAAATGGTATTATTATATATTCCATCCTAAATAATCATTTTGGGATAGTAGATTGTACTAATCATGAAAATTATCATTGCTACATTAGCTAACATTAGCCGCAACATTGATGTTAATAAATATCTTATAACTATTAAATTAATATTTCAATTAATTATCCATTAGCTAGAAGTTTAAATCTCAAAACCTAAGCCTAGACCTAGACTATAGGGTGAAACCCTAAACTTAAGTAATCCAAACCTTAGATCATAATCTTGGCCATAGATAGTTTGTAGAACTTTGATCTAACCATACGATCTTACGATTCATGTTAGGGTTTGACTCTAAGGGCGTCCTAGCGACAATGTGGGCAGTTCAAAGTATAAGGTGATGATTCTTCCCCTTGAGCTTTCCATCTTCTCATTAGCTTAAGTTATAGTTTTTATTTAAATTCATAATTGATATCTCTCTCTTATAACCACATGTGTTAGTTGGTGGAAATTGAATTGCTGTATAGCCTACTTAATGTTCATCCTGTATATTTGTTCATGCTTGTGGATTATCTGTGTATTGCTTATGGACTTTAAAACTGGTACATTAGTGGGGATTTCCCACATGTGAATGTACACCCATACTTGGGATGCAACTTGGCTAGTTGTGATCGTAATGGACCTTCGACTTGGTGGTTATTGAGTGGTGGTCTAGATGGATCATTGATGTGGGCCTACCATCCAGGGTTGTTGTGCTCAATGGTTTTCAAGGATGGTTTTCATCGTATGGTTTTGATATTCGCCCTATGTGGCATATTTTGATATTCGCCCTACGTGGTTTTATCTGATATTTTTCTTATATGGGTTTGCTGTTTTATACTATGCAACCATGCGATGGTAAGCCCCATATACAGTAATATGATTGACCACTAGTCGACAGGGTTCCATTAAACATCCTAAGATGGTAGTCTCATGGGCCGGGGATGGTGGGAATGGGACACTATGCCCGAGCCGTCGGCCTACGCTGGGCCATGTGCTCCCCGTAGTGACCTTTGAGCTTATCCAAATTGGCTGGTTGTAAATGGACTAATAATGACATGGCTAATCATGCATACATGGCACGTTCCGACTGGTTGATATTTCCCAGGTTCGATGATTCCGACTGGTTGATGTTTCCCAGGTTCGATGACTGCATGGGTGACGGCCCACTGTCCGCACGGATGAGCATCCCCGGGGCGATGATTGCATTCATGCATCCATGCATCTAATAAGGCTGCATTTAAACTGTTTTGGTTGTTTTGATGTTTTACACTATTTCTTACCTAATGCGGCAGTGTGTAATCTTAAGGGGAATTCACACTGAGTTGGCCACTCATCCATCAAATATACAATCGTACAGGTAGTACAGGTGCCTTTAGTGATATGCATGTTCAGACTTGATGAGGAGCAGGGCACGATCGCCAGGGACGCATGGTTGTACTTGCCTGGAGGAGCTGCATGATCTTGCAGTTTATATTTATATGTTTTCTTCTATTCTTCATATATTAAATTTTATAAATCTTGTACTTGTTAAATCCTGAGACATCGGTTTGTATAAGTCATTATGGGCAGCCTCTTGTATATTTGAATCATAATGAAATTTCCTTTATTGCTTATTTGTCCACACTACGCTCATTTGCTTACTCTGATAAAAGAAAAACAATATTATGTCTGACCATTCTTTAAGGTTAACACTCGGGTTTTTGGGAAACGGGTTGTGTACTCGGGTCCCAAAGATTCGGGTTGTTACAGTATCATAAGAGTTATTACAAGCCATATAAGAAAACACTAATCAGATCTCGAAGAAGGAGCAGGTATGGTAGGATCAAGTTTATGAAGTCCCTTGTTCAGGCGCCTAAGATACTTGCGCATATATTTGAACTGCAAATCATGGGACACATTCATATTCTCTACCTTCTCCTCAAGTGAGCGCAACCGCGCATCAAAGTCAGATGGATGATAGTCAGGATCATCTGCTGAATCAGACTCGATCTCATCAATAATATCATCCATATTTGTGTCATCTGGAGGTAAACCACCTTCTTCTTCATTCACTGCAGCAGCTCCTCCAACACCCACATTGACTTGGCCTGCAGCCAACCTCAGATTCATTTTATTTATATTGGAGTTGTTGAATATTAGGTGTTGAATGGGAGCCTCTCCAACAGGCATAGCCACTAATAAATCAGTGGCTAACACAGTCATCAGAAAAGCAAAAGAGATATCATTGTGCCCAGGATGGAGATGGAATTGAATGATGCAATGACAGATTGAAGAAGGAAGACATACATTGGTTTTAAAAACAATGGCATGAAGAATCCGAACCATGAAAGTAGTGAGTTTGGTTTTGTTACCGGAACGAGGATACATGTTGGAAATGAATATCCTATGAAGGATTCTGTATCTGGGTAACAAATACTTTGAAGCAAGCCCATTTCCATTAGTACGCCATTGTGCATCTATATTTCACAATTCTCTAGTAAGCATATGTTTTTCTGATTCAGATGGTTGGGAATACCTTCATCAGAGATCAAATGTCGGTCTATTTCAACTGGACCTTCTATAGTAGCAATAATAAATGTTAGATTTTCAGTTAAAAAATCAGAAATACATGCATACATAGCTTACGCAATGGACCGGTATGCCGGCCTACCCCAATGTAGAATGTTATCCCATCCTACAGATTGGAGAAGAGGAAGGATTTCAAACGGAGAAAGATGTTCAACATGAACAGGTCGTTCAACTATAATATTGTGCAACCGTATATCCTGCACATAGGAGGGATCATCTTCGGGTGACTGAAGGTGGCGCACTGTGATAGGTGTTGATCTAGAAGAAGAAGGACCACAAGAACTTTTCTTTTTGCCTCTACCTTCCATTTGCAACTAGGAAATCAAGGAACCAAGTGGTTCCAAAAGAAGTAGAATGCGTTTTCTCAATATCAAATTTTAGAGAAGAAAATCCCAAAAACCTCAATGAAACAAGAAATAAATCACATCAAAGATGGAAAAGGAGTGATATGAACTTGAATCTACAAGGAAAATGGAAATAAACCACTAACCTTGAAGAACTAGGAGTTGGGTTCGACCGGTCGACCTAGGACCTGTTGGAGAAGAAGCTCAAAATGAAGAAAAATGGATTTTTCCCCCAAATAAAGTTCAAACCCGCGCTACACGACTGGTCGAGTACATGCTCTACCGATCGTGCCATGACTGGTCGAGCATGTACTCGACTGGTCGTGTACAACCAAAAATGAGCAATTTTCATATAATTTGAAATTTTAAACGTAAAATAACAAATATATATACATTATGATACAGGAACGCATGAATAATGAATTTAAATTGCACATACCAAGATCAAATTTGAATTTAGAAAACCTGTTTTTGTCAAGCGGTTTTGTGAATATTAGTCCACAAGTTGAGTCTCGGTCGGTATGTATTCTAAGGAAATTGTCTTTTATTCCACTAATTCACGAATGTAGTGATATCTAATGTCAATGTGCTTGGTTCGTGAATGCTAGATTGGATTTTTAGATATATTAATTGCACTGGAATTATCATAATATAAAACCATATAATCCCGTGCAATCCATAATCGCTTAACATTCTTTTCATCCATACAAGCTGAGTACATGCATTACCTGCTGCAATGTATTCAGCCTCAGTAGTTGAGAGCGATGCGGAACTTTGTTTCATACTTTGCCAAGAAATTAAACAGTTCCCAACATAGAAACAACCACCACTGGTTGATTTCCTATCATCAATGTTACCAGCCCAATCAACATTAATGTAACCAGCTAATTGAACACTAGTATCATGTGGATACCAAAGACCCAAATTTGCAGAGCTTACGACATATCGCATAATCCGCTTAACAGCAGTTAAATGTGACTTTTTAGGGTCAGATTGATATCTAATGCAAATTCCTACACTAAATGCAATATCAGGTCTACTTGCAGTTAAATAAAGCAAGCTTCCAATCATACTTCGATATAGTTTAGGATCCACACTCTTACCTGTAGAGTCCTTTGAGAGTTACAAAGTAGTACTCATAGGAGTATCGAAATTTTTACCATTCTCAAACCCAAACTTTTTAACTAAGTTCATAGCATATTTGGTTTAAGAAATAAAGAAACTATTAGGTTGTTGTTTAACTTTTAACCCTAAGAAATAATTCAATTCCCCAACCATGCTCATTTAAAACTTAGATTTCATAAGATCTGCAAACTCAACAGTCATGTTAGCACAGGTAGATCCATAAATAATATCATCAACATAAATTTGCACTATTAAAATGTGATCATTATGTTTCTTAACAAATAAAGTCCTATCAACACTTCCCATTAGAAAATTATGACTTAGCAAAAACTTAGTAAACTTTTCATACGATGTCCTGGGAGCTTGTTTCAAACCGTAGAGAGCCTTTTTTAGGCGATAGACATGATCATCATTCTTAAGGTCTTCAAAACCCGTTGGTTGTTCAACATACACTTCTTCATGCAAATCGCCATTTAAGAAAACACTCTTTACATCCATTTGGTATATTTTGAACTTTCTAAAGCATGCAATGGATATAAATAGTTTGATTGATTCAAGACGAGCTACTGGGGCAAAGGTCTCATCATAATAAATGCCTTCAATTTGAGTGTACCCTTATACAACCAGCCTAGCCTTGTTTCTAATGATATTACCAAGTTCAAACTTATTTTTGAAAATCCATTTAGTTCCGATAATGTGTTTATCTTTATGTCTTGGAACTAAATACCAAACATCATTTCTAACAAATTGATTAAGCTCTTCTTGCATCGTAACTATCCAGTTTTTATCAGTAAGAGCTTATTTTACATTAGCAGGTTCTATCTGAGATGTAAAGCACATGTAATTACACATATCTTATAGTTGTCTATGAGTGCGCACACCAGTGAGAGGGTTTCCAAGAATCTGATTAGTTGGATGATCTTTAACAGTCCTCAGTTCAGAGTTATTTTGACTTGATGAAGTATCTGGTTTATCAATTAGAAGTACTTCATCATTTTCTGAACTTGAAACAGGTATATTCAAGTGATCGTCAATAACCACACTAATAGACTTTTGAATAACACCTGTAACCCGATACGCTTGACTATTCAGAGCATACCCTAAAAATATTCCTTCATCACTTTTGGTGTCAAACTTACCCAGATTTTCTTAGTCACGTAAAACGTAGCACTTGCTGTCAAAAACTCGAAAGTATTTGACAGTAGGCTTCTTATCAAGCTACATTTCATAAGCCATTTTACAATTTAATTTTCTAGTATAAACACGGTTAATTATATAACACGCAGTATTTACGGCTTCGGCCCAAAGATTTTTAGGGAGCTGCATACTGTTTAACATTACATTTTCCATTTCTTGAAGCACTCTATTTTTTCTTTCTACTATACCATTTTGTTGTTGTGTTTTGGGCGTAGAGAATTCATGTGATATTCCCTGATCACTGCAAAACTTCTCAAAACCGTTATTCTCAAATTCTGATCTACGATCGCTACAGATCTTACAGACTTGAGACTCTTTTTCAGTTTGGATATGTCTAAGTACCCTTTTTACTTCATCGAGAGTTTCTAATTTGTCTCTTAGGAAGACTACCTAAGTATATCTGGTAAAGTCATTAACAATTACCAGAATGTACTTCTTGCCACCTCGACTCTCCGTTCTAATAGGTCTAATAAGATCCATATGGAGGAGTTCGAGCGGTTTAGATGTGGCATTGGAGTCCACCTTTTTGTGAGTACTCCTAGTTTGTTTGCCAATTTGGCATTTGCCACATATTTTATCTATTTTCTGTATTTTGGGTAAGCCTCTTACTAACTCTCTTTTGCTCAATCTATACAAGTTGCGGTAATGTACATGTTTGAGGCGTTTATGCTATAACTCGATCTCATCGGTATGGACCATGTAACACGATAGATTAGATGAGCTAGAATCACTTACTATGTAGCAGTTTTCAGAACGTGACCAGTTAGTATTACAGAATCATTTTTATTTAAAATTTCGCACCCTAGGTTGGTAAATTTTATGCTATGATTTTTATCGCATATTTGAGAAATGCTTAATAAGTTGTGTTTTAACCCTTCTACATATAAAACATTCTCAAATAAAGGAAGGTTAAAAAGTTGGACCGTACCTTGGCCAACAATCCCACAGTTGCTACCATCATCGAATGTGACTGAACCATCGGTCATGTCTTTAAGATTGGTGAACAGACCTTTGTCACCTGTCATGTGTCTGGAACAACCACTGTCTAGGTACCACTTTGAATGGCTTGAAGCTTTGAAAGCGGTGTGGGCAACCAAGCAAGTAACCTTAGGAACCCATTTAATTACAGTCTTGGGTTTAGGAGTATAGTTGGTCTTCTTATTTTTGTAGTTGATATAAGATAGACCAACCGAGTTAGAATTTAACAGCTCCTTAAGTAAATCAATAATTTTCTCAGCTAAACGATTACGATTCTGATTTTTACAGTTGATATGGTTGCTTTAGGTTTTAAGGATTGAAAAGTTTTATCATTTTTAGGATAATTTTGATTTAGGCTTTTCCCTTTTGAGTTTGAAGACTCTCTTTTCACAAACTTAGGAGGAGTATTCTTATGTTTGGGAGGAATACTTTTGTCGTAGCCCAATCTAGATTGGTCGCCATATTTTCTGGATCCGGATCCGGATAATAGTTTTTCTAACTTAAGATCACCTTGGGCATACTTCCATGTGTCCTTTAAACTTTTCTTTCTTCATTTTCATGATCACTGTTCAGATTTTCTTCACTAGTTGAATCATCATGATCTGAAAAAGTGAACTTGGCTAGAGTCATAAGGGCTTTGACTTCATTACCCGACTCGGTTTCAGAATTTTCTGATTCAGAAGAGGCTTCAGAGCCAGAAGATTCATCCCAAGTAGCCAACATACCTTTCTTTTTAGGTTTATCATTTTTAGGACACTTGTTTGCTAGATGCCCATATTCATGGTAGTTGTAACATTGACTATCTTTTAAAGATTTCTAGGTTTTAGATTTCAATCTTTTCATTTCATTAGGTTTTTAAGAATCAACCCTCTTTTTACTTTTGAAAATCTTATAAAACTCTTTAGCTAAAAAGGCCATATCATCTTCAGAATTTTCTAAATCAGAATTACTATTTTATTGAGAAATACATTTAGAAGATTTAAGGGCGATAGATTTACCTTTAGAAGCTTTAAAAGTTAACTCATAGGTCTGTAAAGAACCAACTAATTCTTCTACCCTCATATTATCTGTATCACGAAGTTCCTGGATCGCGGTCACCTTTGAATTGAATCGTTTAGGAAGTGAGCACAGTATCTTTGCACAAACTTTACTTTCTGGGATTTTATCACCGAGACACTACATAGAATTGACAATGTCATTCAATCTAGTATAAAAGTCCATGAAAGTTTCACTTTCCTCCATACGTATTTCCTCAAATTTGGTTGTGAGGATTTGGACTTTAGATTCCTTGACGATTGTTGTTCCCTCGTGTGTCATTTCTAAAATATCTCAGGCTTGCTTTGTAGTATCACAAGATATAATTCTCTTGAATTCATCTGGTAATAGTGCGCAAGTTATGGCATTTAAAGCCTTTGCATTGGCACTACTCTCATTTTTCTGAAGAGTGGTCCAAGAAAAATAAGGTGTGACTTTCATAGATTTGGATCTATCGATACTAGTGACTTTAGTGGTAGGAGGGGTCCATTCAGTCACTGTGGCTTGCCACATGCTCTCATCCATGAATTTTAAGAAAATCCTCATTCTGTCTTTCCAATAGGCATAATTGGAGCCATCAAATGGTGGAGGCCTAGTGACTGGAAGGCTATCAAAATTCGACATCTAAAATAGCTCAGATCGATTAGCTCAGGAAATAAATCAAAAAAGAATAATTAGAAGCAAGCTATTAGGCTCTAATACCACTTGAAAAGGCCAAGCTATTAAGTCCTAGAGGGGAGAGGGGTGAATAAGACTATGCCAAATTAAAAATTAACAGCGGAATTTAAATAAAATATGAATACTGATATCAATAAACAATCTCACAATGCTGAAAATAAATACAACCTCAAATGTACGAGTATTGAGAGATTGATACAAATGTTGTTCTAAGGACAACCTTACACTAAAAACTAAAGGTTTATGATAGGATAACTTGATTCTTAGAAATGTCTGTGCATCAATAACTCAAACTGATACAGAGGAATAAAGAAATAAATAGCAAGGAATGAAATCTAAGCTATTATAACATTCCCACGCTTGCATAAAAAAAATTACAACATTCTCCACAAATACAAAAAGGAAAATTACAACCATCCACAAAAAGAAATAAACAATTAAACCACAAGATCAGAAATTATAGTGGTTCACTTGTGTGTACACCAACTATTTAGAAAAATAGCCACACAACTACTCCACTCCTAATATCTTCACACAGTGGATATTAGTGTTCACTATGAAAATAGGTTTTTCAAGGTTCACCTAAAACCCTCACAATTGTGTCTTTCAAGTGGGCTTACACAATTCAAAAACCCCACACTCTAAGTTTTTTGGATCACCTTAGACAAACCAAAATAGAGAGATTTTTCTGGCACAATCTCAATGAAACCAAAAGATAGAAATTTACAATAATGTAAAATACCTGGATATTCTCCTTTAGATGCAGCTCGGAAGAACCAAATCAGAGTAGAAGTTCAACATAGAAGTTCAATATCCACACTCACTTATGAAATGGTTCTAAGGTCTAGATTGACTTTAGATTTAAAGCACCATGGGCTAGCTTGATTTGATTTTGATTCTAAGAAATGGGAATACTTCAATCCCTCTTTCAAATATAATTGGAATGCAGAATACAAAATCAAATACAAAAAAAAAGCTAATTAAAGAGAATATATAATGAGCACTAAATAGCTTAAGAATATCACTAACTTATCTCTCAGAGTGGCGTCTTGATTTAACTTGAATTGAATATAAAACTCTGAAATTCGTGCTCTATTTATTGTTGCAGAAATCGCACTCTCGACTGGTCCTGAGGTCGGCACGACTAGTCGTAGGACCAACATATTTTTGAAATTTTGAGCGCGATAGGATAAAGTCATTCCACGGTTGGTCGTAGGCTCTGCTCGACCGGTCGAGTGCCCTCCACGATTGGTCGAGTCATGTCCACGACTGGTCGTGTGGAACCATTTTTAGTTGCTAGACTTTGAGTTGAGGCTACAGGACTAGTCAAGCACAGGTCGAGCACTGTTCACATGACCGGTCGAGCAGTCTCCAAGATTGGTTGAGGTTTTAACAAAAATTCCCGAAAATTAGTAACAACCTTAGGACCGGTCGAGGAATTCTTGGACTAGTCGAGCCAGTGCTAGGACTAGTCGAGAAACAGTCAATGAACTTATAAATGACTCAATTTGAATTATGTATACAAAATGACCTACCCTATGGTTAATCTAGGGTCATTCATACCTTATCCATGATGTATGAACATTGAAACTTCTTTTCCTTCGGTTGATAGATTTTCTTTGAAGTTCACGACGCTTGAGATCTTGACATTCGTTGAAGCTTGAACTCGAGACTTCTGAAGCTTGAATTTGTGACATATTGAAGCTTCAGCTTAAGGATCAAAGTATAGAAACTTTTTCTTAACTTGAATGAAGCTTTGAAAAACTCGGAACTTTTGAAGCTTGTAAGATTGAATTCACACTTGATGTTGTACTTGATCATGAACAAGTAATCTTACATTTGAAGATCTTGAAGGAAAGACCATTGTCCTTGCACTGTCTTGAATATATTGATGGGCTACATAATACACAGATTCCAAGAGGTTTTAGCACTACCAAATTTGACAATTTATAGGTGCTAGAAACTATAACACTTATAAGGTCAAGTACATTGTAGGATGATTGCTGCTTTTTAAGACCTGCAAAGTCAAACGAGCCTAGAAGACCTCACTACCTGCCTATGGACAGCCAATCACCAGCGAGGCTCGACGGTAGCGGATCCATTCACGAGCTGGTCAAACTCAGCCCAATTATTGCCCTACCACTCACGCAGGTAAGGCCACACAACCTCCCAACCGACCTCGCAATAGTGGGAGTCGCGGCCTAACGGTATAAGGCACTAGGGTGCTCATGATTTACACTCGGTCTTGGCGTTGAGGCATCTCCTTGTTACCGTGGAAGTTTAGGGGCTTTCACCCAAGGACATCCTATGCGCCCCAAATGAAAGTACCCTGGTTTGTCAATTTACGTGAGTGTTGAATCAGTTCATCTATAGAGCCTGATAGGAAGATCAATTTAAGCGTCTGCCTCAACCGGATGTGTGCAAGCTCGCCACAGGTAAATTCAAGCCTCACATCCCTTGTCCCAAATCATCAGGTAAGCTAAAACCCTTAAAAACAAGGTAGAACATTATAGAGTTTTTGGGTAAGAAAACGTTTTTCAAAATAGGAAAATTCTTTAAGTTTTCTTGCCCTGTTGATTGTATCGATATACATCTCGATATGATTGACCTGCTCTATTGATGTCCTCGATGCTTTAACGATATCATCAAAAAGAGGACAAAAATGTCCAGCAACCACATGTATATCTGGACTGATTTATCGATGTATCGATCCACACATCGATATCATTGATACTTGAATTTCGAGTCCATCGATAATGGCTCGATAAGATCGACAAGCAGGTTTCCGGCGCCCCTATTTTTTAAAGAAAATTTCAAAATCCTTCGATATATCGATGCTCCTTTCGATATTATCTAAAATCGAATATCGATTAGATCGGAAGTCCATCGATGATATCGATCGTGGGCACGCATGTCTTCCAGCAAATATTTTAGGTTGGTTTTCACTTTGATCGAGGGTCATTCGAGGAAATCTATATTCATGTCGATGATATTAAGGTCGAGTCGATTGCATCAAAATTGGACACAAATTGTCCAGCAAGCTTACTGGTAAATTTATAGGATTTATTGATGCATTGACACTGCCTTCGATATCATCGATATGCAAATTCCGATGACATCGGCTGACCCTCGATCATATCTTAAAAACCTGAAATATTTCTAGTCAAGTCTCTCTCATTTTTTCAAGTGTCGATGGATCAAACCTATCATCGATGGAATCGGAGTTCAAAATCCGTTGACATCAACAATTGTTTCAATTCATCGATCAGATGGCTGAAGGTTTCAAAAGCGTATGACTTTGATTTCGAGTCATCGAGCAGACCATCGATGCTATCGAGATTATACGCTCGATGATATTGAACTCAGTCATAAATGTGATCATTTTATATCCGTTGGAACCTTTTGCCTATTTATAGAGGACTTGTCTATTGTTCCTAAGAGAGAAAGTAGAGAGTGCTTTTGTGTGTTTTAACTTATATCTTATATCCAAAGCCCTTTCTCTCAAGGGAGTTCATCCTCCAATCCACCCTCATAATTGATATTCAATAGAGTGGATTGGGGAATGAACTTCTGCATTCAAGGATCCTCCATCTACTACCTTAATGACAAATCATTAAGCTGGGATGCCTTGAATGCATAAGATTGGAATCGCTCTATCTTCCTGATAGGAAAACATTTTGAGAGTAAGATTCCATCTTGACCTTGACCCAACCCAAAGCCGAGTATTGGTATATCATTTTGTGTTACGGATCAAGGGAGTAGAAGACTCTTCGTCAATAAGGAGGAGGAGATCTTCGGTATCATGTTTATCGGGACTCATCAACTTATTTGTAAGTAGCTAGAGTCTAAGAGGACACTTGTGATCATTCCTTTATAGGATTGGGTCTTAAGTGGTTCTCACCCTTTGAAGTCCTCAAGGAGGCCTCAGACGGGAGTGTACGTGGTGGGTGCGTTGTGTGGACCCTTGCTCTGAGGAGAGCATAAACATCTGGTTAAGAGTGAACCAGTAAAACTCTGGGTTTAAGGTAAATCATGTAAAACATTGGGTTTGAGGTGAACCGTGTGAAACCTCGGGTTTGAGGTGAACCATGTAGAAACCTCCGGTAGGGTCTTATGGAAGATCCTTAGCCAGTGTGCCTAAAAGTGGGTGCGTTGTGTTGACCCTTGCTCGTGAGAGCATAAACAGTCAACCTCAGTGTAGGTTGTAAAGGTTGAAGGTGAACCTGATTTAAAACCTTAGGTTTGAGGTGAACCGCTGTAAAACCTCCTTAGTGAAATTCGGTACGCTCAAGGGTTGAGTGCGGTTGCCGGGAGTGGAGTAGATAAGTTGTCGAACCACTATAAAAATGACTGTGTTTGAGATTGCTATTCTTCTGATTGTGTGATTGACTTTAATATTTGCATATCTGAATATTTGAGATCACACCTCACACACTTACACAGTCATATCCATCATAAACTAGTTTGCATATTGTTTACTTCTTAACCAATTTGTGATTGGATCCTCTACCGGGCTTAGAAGCCAGTAGAGTTATTTTTGAGTAATCCTAATATCTGCCTATTATTAGGATTAGTGTAATCACTACCAAAAAATCGAGCAACGACTATGGAGGTTGAGAGCTTTTAGCCACGGATTAAATCCGTAGCAATATAGCTACAGATTTAATCCATAGCTATAGCCTAAGTGCTCTGTAGCTAAAATGTACCTCCTCACCTAAAACATATTAAATATAGATGGTGCTTAAGGGGATCCATGAGGTCCATTGGAATATATGTGTTTGATCTAAGTCGTCTAACAATTCTGATATATAATTTTAGCTTTTGAGCCCAAAATTTATGTAGATTAAATGTTTAAGTGGACCACACCATAAGAAATAAAATAAATTAAATATCTACTGTAATATGTTGTGTGGTCTCCATACAGATTCGATCTAACTCATTTTTTTATCAGCGCTTAAAATAATAATTTAAAATTAATGGTTGGAGTGGATAATTGAAATACATCACAGTGGGCCCCACGGTCCTAAAACCATAAAACATCCAGGGAGTCATCCGTCACGCGCCCCTCCAAAATCCTAAACCCCTCCAAAAACGAAACCTCCCATCCGCCATTTTCTCCCGCTTGATTGACGAAACCCATCTCTCTCTCCATCTCTCTCTCTCTCGCACTCAGTCTCTCTCTTCCCTTGCCCTCTCTCGATCTCCCGATCTCCCTCACCCTCTCTCCCTGTCTCTTGGCTGCATTCCCCTCTTCTTCTTTTTTTTCTTTTTTTTTTGTCAAAAACCCCTTTCGCTGCAAGAAGGAGAAGAAGAAGGAGAAGGAATAGAAGAAAGAGCATGTACGGTTAGTTTCTTTCTTTCTTTCTCTCTCTTTATCTGTTTCTCAAATCTTTTAATCCTTCAATTTGCATTCTCCCCTCTCTCCGTTTCTGAAATCTAAGGGCCCGTTTGGCCAGTCGGATTAGAAGGGATTGGTTGTTATTGGAAGGGATTGGAAGTTAAATCCTGGGATTGGCTGGGCGTGCCAAACAGAGTCGGTGATCTGATCCCAATCCCTGAGATGCGAGGGATTGGAAGGGATGGGAAGGTATAATCCCGGTATTAGCCGGGCGTGCCAAACAGACTGGATATATCAATCCAGGGATATAGCAATCCCATCTATCTCAAGACAATCCACTGACAACGCCATCAATACCTAGAAATTGAGGCCATCCATCCTTATACCATTCAATCCCTTTCAATCCACCTGGCTAAACGGGCCCTAAAAATGCTTTGTGGGCTCCACCATAATATTTGTATTTGGGCCATTCATTTTTTTCAGCTCATTTTAGGGCCAAATCTCAGGTGGACCACACCATAGGAAACTGTGGTGATTGAATGCCCACCATTAGGGCCTATTTAGTTGGGCAGATTGGATGGAATTGGATTGTATTAGAGTGAATTGCATAGATTTCAAGGTAATGATAGCTGAGTCAGTGGATTGGCACAAGATATATGGGATTGCTATATCCCGGGATTGTTATTTCTGGTCTGTTTGGGACGCCCGGCCAATCCCAGGATTAAACCTTCCAATCCCTTTTAATCCCTTGAACCAAACACGTCCCAAGCAATTTTGAAGGGATTAGGGTGGATTGGATGGGAATCTGAGAATTTTAAGAATTAGGGATTTCACCTTCTAGATTCGGGAGATCGATTTTGGTCTCAGGTATAGTTGGAATGGGGCTAGAGGAGTGGTGCTTTGTAGCATTTTTTTTTTTTTTTTGCTTCAGCTAGTCACATTGTATTAAGGAGCTTGCAGTGGCAGTCCTTCCATCTTTTGATGAACTAAAAGATGGTGATGGAATCATGTCTTCCTTAACGAAATACTGAGTTCAGCTCCCCACTTCAAATGATCCCACCATTCCATACCTTCGCAGAGGGAATTCAAAGCCCATGTCAGCCGGATGGAATCTGATGTATCACAATCGGCCCCTTCAACAGAAATTTGCTAGTTGTGTGCATCTTTTCACCTTTTCAGAATCATTGTTGATGTGATTATGATGTCTTCTTAGTTTCCATTTGCAGACATGTGATTAGGACATCGATGTTTTGGGTGGTGGCAACAGCCAGTGGATTACTTGGATTGGTCATCAACTTCACCTCCATGTGGTTTTTAAACCAAACAGGTCCCACCACATACAGGTAAGAGTCATATACCACTGAGATAGCCATCTTGATTCACCAATTGACTACTGATGAAGAACTTGTGTTTTACAGAATTTCATACTGTCATGTCCTGCTTATTTAACCTGGAAATGTTTTTGTTCTTCTCAACTGTACGTATTATAGAGGCATTTTAGTCTCACTTGAAATTCAGGAGGTTTATTGGGAGCACCCTTGTGTGGTTTTGTTGCAAATGTGGGGAGTATGTTTTATTCAATTTTTTTCCTTTTATTTATTTATTTTATTATTATTATTATTATTATTTACGGTTCTTTGGCATTTCATTTTAGAGATAGATGTTGGTTAGGAATAGTATTAATACCTGATTTGTTCGAACTCTTCTTGTTTCCTTCTAATGATTAATCATTGTTTCTAGCTCACCAATCAAATGGGTAGGATCTTCCAATCTATGGGCATTTTGTATGCCTCCCATTGGCACAGGGTCCATCAAATCAATAGTCTTCCTACCAAAGACTATATTTTTGTTGAAGATGAGGACCCATGTATGTGTGTGTGTGTGTGTGTGTGTGTGTGTGTGTGTGTGTGTGTGTGTGTGTGTATATATGTATATATATATATATAGACTCCCTTGGCAGTCCCATCTCTTGAATCTTTTACTACCATGCACTTTCCTCCCATTGCCAAATCTATCCCTCCTTTAGATGATGAAGGTTAAAATTCTATTTTCTGATCTGCCTTTTACAACCATTTAGTTGGTTTCTATTCAGAAAGGGACACCGACAATGCACACATGTTGTTATAATTCCTTATTCCTATGATGTTTCCCTGTGCAAACATGAGAGAAAGCATAGGCATATTAGAAATGAAGTTGATAGGAATGTAGGTTGTATTACTTATGGAAGTAACTGTTTGGAAGGAGTACTTATGGAAGCAACTGTTTGGAAGGAGAAAGCGTTTTTCGCAAATTATTTGTTTTTTAAATTGAACTCTATTTTGCCAATGTTTCTGAAAAAAAAAAAGAGAGAGCAAAGAAATGGCATGTAATAACGAAGCCATTTTAGACACCATTTGTATCCTTTTTTAACATGATTTTGCTTTCTTTTAGTTATTTGGTAAAAAGAGAAAGAAACCCAAAAAGGCACTCTTGGATCTCTACTGACATTGCTTACTCTCGCAAGCATGCTTCCAACCATTACAAGAAATTAGAGGTATCTTTATTTCATGCCTTTGGGTACATGATTGAATTACAAGTATCTTTATTTCATGCCTTTCGGCACATGATTGAATTAGAGGTATCTTTGTTTCATGCCTTTGCAATTTGAGTTCTTTGCCCTATCAGGTTGTCTTTGATTTTATTTTATTATTTTTTAAGCATGCTTAGTTTTTGAGATTTCTGCATGCCAATTGAATTGGATCGTAACTAAACCTTGCCTCAAGTAATGTTAGGAGCATAGGCTAGGCTTCTTGTAGTGAATATCTTGTAGCTATATAACTTATATTTGCATTAGTGAGAAACTATTCATGGACCTGCAGATCTTAGACATGTCGAGCGTTTATTCATTACAATATTGGACAGTTTGAATGGGAAATGCCAGAAGGAACTCGAGACAATTGGGAGGCAATATCCATTTAAACCTTTGAAGCTCAATTTTCTTTGCCATTATGAGTTTCAAAATGTTGAATTTGGTCTATATGCTTATTGTCTCCATCGATCATTTTCTGTTTGCCTTTGTTATAACTTGTATATGTCTGTTAATTGAATCGTATTGGCATCTGATTTTTACACACCTTACTCTTGAATCTGAACATTTGGACATCGTTTATTTTCCCCATATGGATGTATGGCGTGGATAAAACACATGCATCAACATGGGCCCACAGATGTGGGATCTTCACTCTACCAAAATGTCCTTTAGTTTCTTTAGTCCTGCTTTCCAATGCTTGTGTAATTTCAAATTGGATGTCTTTACTCCTACCTTTGGCTATGGAAAGAGGAGTTTGTGTAATTACCAATATGGGTGCAAGTAAGAATTTCTTATCATTCACTGAGCTTGCAACATTTCAATTACATGATTTGATGAATAGTTATTTGTTATTAACATGTCTAGATCTTTTTCTTAGAAGTGGATCTACATGTTGCATAGGTAGCAGTCCTTAATATTTTTTGTTTATAGTTTGAATTTAGTTTTTTTTGTCTAATTAGCTAGCAATCAAAGGCCTCAAATGTATTTTTTAAATAACTTGTTAGTAAAGAATCATTTTGATTTGGATTTTTTGCTTTGTCTTCTTTTTAGTTTTTGGATTGTTGCAAAAGAAGGCTGCAAAATAGAGGTTTATTTTATTTTTTAATTTTTATTTTCAAGTGGTTTGATTTGGATTTTCAAGTAGATGATCCCCGGCCTTGAGAATGTGAAGCTCTCTGGTACTTGCTAGTTTGCACGGTATCCCAAATCCATCATTGTGATAGGGATGAAATATACTTTAAACTTGAGTCAGCTACATAGTGTGAGTCAACACAGAACTTCACATGATGAGGGAACAAAATCTGAATGAGCTGAATTTGATATAGAGAGTCAATAGATACTTCAAAACACTGATGAACAAACTTTCTGTAGTCTCAATGGGTGCAGAGTTACAGATCGAATTTTGCTGTTGGTCCTAAATATTCAGGTTGTGACATTCCCTCTTGACATCCCTGCACAAGCAGCTTTGTGCCTTTAAACTTGTAATCCCTGATTGTTTTTGTTTGCATTTGACCCAGAATTTCTGCATGACCTTGAGATGCATGAGGTTTTGGGCAAAACACCGTGGCCCAAAAGTCATGTCATTCTACTCATCTAAAGAAACACTAATAGTCTTCATTTGTATGCCTCTCTCTCTCTCTCTCTCATGTACATAGACTATCCTCTGTTCTTGAGATGCAACAGCATCACGCTATCAAAGCCCCTTGAAATATACCCATCTTCTAAACTAGAAAATTTTCCGCAGTTCCTGAGATTTGAGGCTCTCTTGAATCTAAATTGTGGTTGATGGGTTCTTTCTTGCTATTAGTTTTGTTGGTCTGTAAGAAAAACCTTGGAAGCATATAGTGAAAGGTAAGGAAAACCCTCGAGTTTCCTTCTATGAATCATGAAAAGGTATTTGTGCTCTTTTCATTGAGTGGGTAGTTGATTACTCAAGCATGACGGTTATGTGTATTCTTTCAGGTGGATGTTGCATGTGGGAGGATTGGAGCTACGTATTTCAGATTCAAGTATCTGGTACGTCTCTTGTCAAGAATGCACATGATCGGAGTGCCCTGGCCATTTGGACAGGCCATATTTATGTATTTGCTCAAAATTGATGGAGCAGACCCGGATGTGCGTCGGAGCTATCCGGATGAGTGGGGTTCCCTGGAAGGAGGGAACCGCTATTATGACCATGATGAAGCTGTCCATTTCCTATGAATGACATTAGAGGGGCCTGGCCATTTGGACAGGTCGTGTTTATGTATTTGCTCTAAATTAATGGAGCAGACTCGGATGTGTGTCAGAGCTATCCGGATGAGCGGGGGTCCCTGGAAGGTGGGAACCGCTGTTATGACCATAATGAAGCTGTCCATTTCTTATGGATGACATTGGAAGGGCCTGGCCATTTGGACAGGCCGTGTTTATATTTGTATTTGCAGGGACCATACCCTTAACCTAAACCTGAACCCATTCTCAAATCCCAAAACCTATAACTTAAACCGAAACCAAAACCTATAACCTAAACCAAAACCTAGTCCTAAACCTAAACCTATAACCTAAACACAAATCCCTAAACCTTAACTTATAACCTAACCTAAACCTATACTTATAACCTAAAACTATTCCCAAATCCCAAAACCTATAACCTAAACCTAACAAATCCCTAAACCTATAACCTAAACTCAATTCCCTAAACCTAAACCTACACCTAATCTTAATCTCAACTCTCTAACCTAAACCTAAACCTGAAAACCCAAACTTAAACCCAATCCCAAACATGAACCCGATTTCCTAAACCTAAACTTGAACCCATTCTCAAATCCAAAAACCTGTAACCTAAACCAAAACCTATAACCTATAACCTAAAGCTAAACCTATAACCTAAACCAAAACCTATAACCTAAACTCAAATCCCTAAACCTTAACCTATAACCTAACCTAAACCTATACTTATAACCTAAAACTATTCCCAAATCCCAAAACCTATAACCTAAACCTAACAAATCCCTAAACCTATAACCTAAACTCAATTTCCTAAAGCTAAACCTACACCTAATCCTAATCTCAACTCCCTAACCTAAACCTAAACCTAAACTTGAAAACCCAAACTTAAACCCAATCCCGAACATGAAGCCGATTTCCTAAACCTAAACCTGAACCCATTCTCAAATCCAAAAACCTATAACCTAAACCTAAACCTATAACCTATAACCGAAACCAAAACCAAAACCTATAACCTAAACCTAAACATAGACCTAAACCTAAACCTAAAACCTATAACCTAAACCAAAACCTATAACCTAAACCTAAACCTAGACCTAAACCTAAACCTATAACCTAAACTCAATTCCCTAAACCTTAACCTATAACGTAACCTAAACCTATACTTATAGCCTAAAACTATTCCCAAATCCCAAAACCTATAACCTAAATCTAACCTTTTCCTAAACCTATAACCTAAACTCAATTCCCTAAAGCTAAACCTACACCTAATCCCAATCTCACCTCCCAACCTAAACCTAAACCTAAACTTGAAAACCAAAACTTAAACCCAATCCCGAACATGAACTCGATTTCCTAAACCTAAACCATAACCCATTCTCAAATCCAAAAACCTATAACTTAAACCTAAACCAAAACCATAACATATAACCTAAACCCGAACCCATTCTCAAATCCCAAAACCTATAACCTAAACCAAAACCAAAACCTATAACCTAAACCCGAACCCATTCTCAAATCCAAAAACCTATAACCTAAACCTAAACCTATAACCTATAACCTAAATCAAAACCTATAACCTAAACCAAAACCAAAACCTATAACTTAAACCCGAACCCATTCTCAAATCCCAAAACCTATAACTTAAACCGAAACCTAAACCTAAACCTTAACCTAAACCTATAACCTAAACCAAAACCTATAACCTATAACCTAAACCAAAACCAAAACCTATAACCTAAACACGAACCCATTCTCAAATCCCAAAACCTATAACCTAAACCAAAACCAAAACCTATAACATAAACTCGAACCCATTCTCAAATCCCAAAACCTATAACCTAAACCTAAACCTATAACCTATAACCTAAATCAAAACATATAACCAAAACCATAACCAAAACCTATAAGTTAAACCCGAACCCATTCTCAAATCCCAAAAACCTATAACCTAAACCTATTAAACCAAAAAACCTAAAAACCTAAAAACCAAAACCAAAACCTATAAAACCTAACCCAAAACAAAAAACTATAACCTAAACCCGAACCCATTCTCAAATCCTCTAAAAACCTATAACCTAAACCTGTAACATCCCGAAAATTGAGGGTCGAGTAGTAACTCAACTCTCGAGTTCTAGAACATCACTTATGCAACATAGATAATGATGATTAAATGTTGTCGATATTAGTGCATTGAACATGAGTGAGATTAAGCCAAAACAGCATATCATACTCCAGAGACAGTTAAATTGCAAGCGGAAGACTGTGATATATATATATACAATATAAAAACAGTGGTGGGTCTCTAGAGTGTGATGATGTTACCAGGTTAAATAATCACAAGTATAGTTCGAAAATATACCACATGTGAGGAAGTGTAATGTCTTTTATCCCAAGTACCATAGCCCTATCAATACAATACCAGGTCTTCATTGACTTGTCAGAAAGTTACATGTAGGAAAACTCCTCCTCCACATCATAGTAGTCCGGCTCTGCTTCATAAGCATCGCCATCACCTGAAACTCAACAAATCTGGTGGGTGTTCGGAACACCGTCCCGTAACGTGGAAGTGAGTGATCAACTCAGTGGAACAATAAAAGCATAGGTTAACATGTTATCAATTCAGTCAAGTAATAATGATAAAGCAGTACAATCAAACAATTCTAACTACTCTTATTTAATGCAAGTATGAAATAACATGATGTATGCCCTTGCCAAACCACCCTTATGCGACACCATCTTACGTTCGCGAATGCTTTCATCCCTCAGTACTCCACATCTACTAGGCACATGCAATGCATGATGAGCATGATTATTGAATGTTATTAGTCCATTTTAAACAGCAGTATGAGTAGGAAACTAGGTACCTCCCTTGTATCATTCCCAAAATGATCCATTCTAGGGTCGTCAGTCCTAGTTAATCTCATACGATATTATGGTTTGAGAGGCGTAGCGAAGGCAACACAAAGGGCTCGTCACCCGTCAGCACGGATACAGATCTCACCGTATGCGGCTCAATTCCTGACCGTCAGCTCGAATACAGGTCTCACCATACTCGGATCAATCGCTGGCCGTCAGCTCGAATACAGGTCTCACCGTACTCGGCTCCACTCATGCTCTAGTTGTTGTGAAGGGCTCATCGCCAGTCACAGACCTTAGAGTATACTCAAAGACACTACGAAGGACTCGTCGCCCGTCAGCACGAATACAGGTCTCACCGTATTCGGCTCTCGCCGTAGGTGTCGTCAGCTCGAATATAGTGTCTCATACCACCATAATCGGCTCACGAGTCCGGTTGCTCACTGGTCACTACGGGGAGGCACGTAACCCCAGCGTAGGCCGACAGCTGGACCACGGTGTCCCATACCACCATGTCCGGCTCATAAGTCTTAGCGGATCGAGGTACCATGGTTAAAAAGAATTTCACTGGTAAGTTTGGTACCCTACGTTCAAGTAGTAGCGTCCAAATATGGTGAACATACATTAGACAGATCGGGTTACTTGACGAGTTTGGCTAGCTCGAGCGCACAACAAGTTGAGCGATATGAAGCGCATAAGCACTTCGTGTGGACAACCACTATCGCCAACCGAAGTACGACTCGGGTTCGTCCAACACATCTCACGTGGTAAATGAAACTCAGCCACGAATTCAATTCTGATACTGATTGTCTGAACTATAATCATAGCCCCAAACACAATCAATTGCAGGTAGATAAAGCAGTAATGGATCAATATTCAAATCACACAATCAAAAGTCTAGTATTATCTGTTTAGGGCTGCCAGGGCTGTTGCACGCACTCGTTGCTCCACTCCCCCATCACCCATGAAGGATCATACAACGTAAATATGAATTTAAGCATATGCATTACGTAGATAAAATAATACAATCAGTTGAGCATGTTATGAAGCACAACACAAGCATGAGTTTGTACATATTTAATTCCGTATCACACAGCTATCTAAGGAAATCATACACATAGTTAAAGGAGTTGAGAATCATATCTCAACACCCTTATACATTACGATTTACTAACTACTACTCATTCAAACATTTCAACAAACACTTAGACTACATACATCAACATGCATGACATATGTTGTTCACATAAGTATTAGGCCAAATCCTTTCACAAGGGAGTTGCGCAATCATAACACCCGTACACCAACGACGAATAGTCATGGCAAGTAGGAATCCAAGTTCCATATTCATTTGAACATTTTCACAAACACTTGGGCTACGCATTTCAACATATATAGCGTATAGTGGTCGTGGCGTGATTCACGGCAAATCCTTTCGTCAAAGGGGTATCGCCAATACAACAATCATGTATCCATGACAATTAGTCATGGCGAGCACGAATGAGAATTCTATACTCATTCAGCCATTTTCACAAACACTTAGAATACACTATTACAACATACATGGTGTATGTTAGCAAAACATGTATTAGGGCTATCCTTTCGCCAAGCATGTATTTTTTGCATATATAATATATTTATACAACAAATAATCATGGCAACCACACATCTAAAAAATATATATACACGGTACTTTCTACAATACAGTATTTCTACATACATAGTGTATATAGTAAAACATGTATTTGGGCGATCCTTTTGCCAAATAAGTATTTTATCCATATATCGTATATTCATACAACAAATAATCATGTTTAAACACATTTCCAAAATTTATACGTATACGGTATTTTCTACGAATACCTAGAATATGTAAAATTCCATAATCTACATTTTTAATCGAAGCAGAAAACAGAAAGCACTTTGTACATGTGCAATTGCATGCAGATCATGAATCTATCATTATCTGACATTGAAAGTGTTGAAAACCATAACCTATACACCTAAAGTCTGCACCTTTTGTCGTAGAATCGTAACAGATTCGATAGGTTTGCTAAGCTTTCGTATACGGCAGTTTGGTTACCTATAGAACGAAATAGGTTAGCTATTTCATATCCTACAACCCCAACTCCAACACAGATTAGGGTTAGGGTTTCTTACCTAAAACGGGACTGGAATCGCCAGGAAAGCGATTAGAACGAAGCGGTGTAGCTCGTATAGCGGCTGGAAAGAGTGGCAGGGAGAAACTCCCACTGCTCCCACACTTTCTCTCTCTTTTCTCTCTCTCAATCTCAAATTCGTATGGCTGCCAAGAGAGAGGGTTTAAGGTCCTTATATAGTAAAAAAACTCACCGAAACAGACTCCAGGTCAAAGTATACTTAGGTTATAACCAAAGCGGCGGGTCAGTTCAGCTCAATGGAAGACTTCTGGCGGGCCTCCTTGAGCCAAAGGTCGGACTTAAGCTCACCGACAATGGATCTAGGTTCTATTAAGTTTTCATTCCAGTAGGGTTCTCAGATCACGCATGGCGGACTAGTTTCAGTTCAACGGTCAGCGGATCTCGATCGGAGATTCCGAGTACATGTAAATGTGTATGAAATTTCTCCTGATCCGAGGTGTAATTTGGTCTGATTCTGACGGTCTGGTTGCTTAAACTGATCTGCAAGTGAGTGGTGCCAGATTACTATTTGAGATATTTTATTTTGAATTAATTTCACATTTCTTACACTGTTCACTCCGAGCTCAAGCGAATAGCGCTGGGACACTATCTGGATTTGATTTCCGAGATGGTTGTCAAGCCCAGCAAGGCGGTCCTAATTCCTTAACTTCGTGTTCATCGGACTTCCGACGTGCGGTCTAGATCTGATACGAAGTTTTGTGATGCTCCCGAGAGCAGACTGGTAATGAGATTAATCATAGATTTTAGGGTACCCTAGCGTCAATGATTCTACAAGTTTTGGGTCTTGCAGATCGTATTTAAAGTGATTAATGCTAATTTCACAGGCACTCTAGTTTCGCACTGGCTAATCCTCGCCTAACTTCTAAAGGATTTAGTCCTGAGTAATTTCTATCTGAGGTGGTACCTGGGCCTTTGTAGTTTGTATATAAAGTGATCCAAGTTATACTACTTAGCTAGTTTAAGATAGTGTCTAGGGTGAAAGTACTTTGAAAATTTTAAAGAAAAAGGTGATGGAGGGTGGGATTTGTGAAGGAAATGGGTTCAAAAGCGGTTTTAGACTTTGGGATTGAGTTCTGACAGGTTAATAAGGTGTTAGGATTGACCCATTGCCTAAGGACGTCTAATCTCAGGTTGGCAAAAAATCCGGGATGTCACAATCTACCCCCCTTAAAACAAAATTTCGTCCCCGAAATTGACTAAGGGTAATAAGGGAAGATTTCTATTATTTCATTTGCCTAAGTTTTATGATTTCGAGTTTCTACGTATGGTAGGGCATATGCTAGTCTGGTTCATTTTAGTCTACCCCCCTTAAAACTTATTTCTTTATCCATTTCTCATACCCTGATGGTTTGCTACAATTTATTTCTTTACCTATTTGAAGTCTTGACGATAATTCCCACTTATTTAGAGTAAGATAGTTGTTTTCATTGTTTGACCAGCACGGAGAGACGATTGTAGTGGGCTTGATCCCGATACATTAATCATCTACTTTGCCAGGGTAGAAGGCTCATCGTATCCCTTCCTAATTCTGATGGATCCTAGTCTTCTGTTCGGCTAAGCAGTGAGTCCGTTGGCAGTCGCCCAGGATTGAGAATTGGGTCAAGCCGCGAATGCTTCACAGTTGTATATTTTAGTAACTCTGTAGTCCGATCACTCTATAAAAGTAGGGAAAGTCCATCATTGAAAGACTCAAATTGTTTATTTCTAAGGTTGCCCTTTAGGTCTTAGTCCAAGAGAGTCCTCGTTATTATCTATGTCCAAGGAAATGGTGAATCAAATCTTACTAGATCATCCTAAAACGGTTTCTCATAGTAGGACAGGCTAGGGCTTCTATAATGTTCGTATTCAATGAGCACCGTTTCGATCCTGGGCCAGTGGGTAGGGTCCACCACGCTTCGCTGCGCTACCCAGATCAAAGAGATGTATTAGCCGACCTAACTAGAGTGGGCTTATAATGTTCTACCCCCCTTAAAACTTTATTTTCACCCTCAAGGCTCAAGAGCTATGTCCTGATCCGTATGTCGGAACAAGGTGTAATTTATAACCTATCCTTTACATGAAATGGGAAATACATTGGTCTGCCTTTCATCGACGATGTGTACTATGGCATTGATACCTATGGGTATCGAAAAGAGCTAAAAATGATGGGTAATGTAGTTGATTTTGGGGCAGGTGTGAGTTGAGGCCAGATGCCTAATTCTACCAAAGGAGGAATATCATCACGGTCCCGACCTACCTTATGTACTCATGTCAAGCCTAACAGGCAGGCTATCTTTCTACGTTCATATGCACAGAATGTATGCCGACATGGCATGTAATTAGGGACCTAATTCCTAATTATTTGTTTTCCATTTGGGTAATTCCTTGGGCCTAAAAGACAAAGTCGCTATCGGCTATATACTCCTAATACTTTTCTAAGACGAAGTTATAAACTTTTGGTTGCAAGTGGTTCGGCCAACACGGAAGAAAGTTGCGTAGTGGGTCTGAGCCGGATACATAGATCTTCTGCCTCATGAGGACAGAAAATGTATCGTATCAGTTCTTAATCCTAGTTGATCTCGACCTTCTGCTTGATCAGAGCATAGAGTTCATTGGTCACTACTAGGATTGAGAATTCGATTCAGACCGCAAGTACCTCGCTTATATGTAGTTTCTCTACTCCGTGTTCCCGATTGTACTAAGTCCTTGAGAAGGCGATTCTAAGGGGTGTATGGATTTGACCTATCATTAAATCCAAGGGATATACAAGTTTCCTCTAGGTATAATCCAAAGTCTATTGTTATACACTAGATGATTTTACACCATTTTTAATAAAGGAAATTGTTTGTTTGTTTATTTAGAATTGAGTTGCCCGACATGAATGTAGCTACGCTCGAGCACTTCACATATACTCAAACCAACTAAGGGGGTTCTAGAGTTCACGTTCTTAATTTGGTTGGATTTCTTATACTGTCAGGTCTGTCGAAGCACTGCTCTAGGTCCAAACTCTATGGGCCTTTTTGTCAAACAACCATTTATTCTAAAAGCTTAAGCTATCAGAGTGTGGTGGGTTAATGTATATCAAGGGACTTTATCACTTCAACACTATTTGGCCAGTGGTCTTAAGTTGTATTAAATGGGCTTGCATTGCTAATCTCCCTTGGGGATTGGGAATGACATGTTTAGTAGGAAAGTGGGTGGGGATTAAAATTAATGATATAGGCTTTGGAAAATGAGCCTTGGGTTGGAAAGTGTGAGATGGGATTTCCATATCCCACGTTGGGAATTTCTAAGTGTAATTTGAAAGAAAATTCTAGGATTTACGTTTAATTGCATACACTCCAAATATGGTATTGGAAAACATGGGATACCCCAATCTAGGAACCATACCGTACACGTACAGTTATTATTACTTATACAATCCTATCCACCTAATTCACCTAATGCAGTTTGGTCGAATGGACCTTAAACATTCCAACTTTCGGAGGTTGTGAAAAAGATGGTGGGAATGGAGGAAAAAGCTGTATTCAACTCGAATAAGGCCATGAGAAGTGAGGAAAAAAGGGAAAATAGGGCTGAAGTTTTTGGTTCTCCATGAACTTGGTTCTCATCAAGGGTTGTAGAGGCCCAACTGACAAGCAGTAAAGAAAGAAAAATGAAGAAAATGGATGGGTAGAGGGCTTGCCCGATTTTAAGCTCCAAATGGGGGGTGTGGGAGTCCAAATGAGGGAACAGGAGAGGGCAGGGAGGAAGGGAACTACTGTGGATGATGGGAATGGATGGGTTGTGGTCGAAATCAACAGAAAGGATGATCGGAAGGGCGGTTTTGAAGAGAAACAACCAATTTGGAGAGAGAAAACGGCTTGGATGGAGGTTTGTGAAGGAAGTGGTGTTTGAGAGGGTTTCGATGGAGGGGACATACATCAGGGGGGTCCCATGTAAGACCTGTATCCTAGTCCGTACTGTTCCGAAGGCTTCCGCGATCCTTCTAGTCGAATTCTGGCAATCCTCGACCTAAAGCCAACGTTGCGCACGATCCTAAGACGAGACTTGCATGCCAAAGTCGATTCGACCCAAAACCTATACCTTGGCGACCGCGCCGTCGCCACGACTCATGCACCGACCTGATACTCGGGCCAGGAGATGTTGGCCCGCGTTCAGTTCGAGGAAAACGCCACGCGTTGCAAAACCCAAGAGAATCTCTACCTAATGTCACATCAATCAATCCATCAAAGGTCAAGTACATATCACCTCACATGTCAAGTACAACCCCATCCCCAAGCAACCCAAAGTCAACATCTCTCTTACACAAGTACACATCACTCACACCATCACACCCATCTCTCTCTCTCTCTCTTACCCCTCTCTCTCATCTCTTTCTCATTTTCAAACTTCACCTCCCCAAGCAACCCACGTCCATGGCTCTCCATGGGAGGAGCATTGTGTGGCCCACTCCCTACCATCCAATCTAATCCTTCAAAGACGATCTCAACCGTTGAATCACACCCATTCGAGCTCTAGATTGCATTGGCGGAAGAAGGACAAAGAGATCAAAGGTGGGTGATTTCATTTGTTGTTTTTGATGATTCGAGGGCCCACATGAGGAGGGACCCATCTTGATGTATGTGATTGTAAGCTAGAGGGGCCCATGGTGGTGAGGTCCCTCTCATTTTCATTCGATCTCTCTCTCTTTATCTATTTTTTTTATGGCCCACCTGGATGGATGTAGCTGTTGGGCCACATGTATGTGGACCCCATCCTGATGGACGTATGGAATCCATCGTCCAATGGTGGATCATCCAGCAGCTGACTGTGTGAATGGAAAACATAAGTATCAGCTTGATCTAGGCTCGGGTGGGCCACTACGTGGAACCACCGTATGTATGTGATTTATCTACACTGTCCATTCACTAGGGACGCACCATGATATGGTGTATCACCACTGTGCATCAAGACGTGGGACCTACTGACTGTCTGCCTATATCCAGACCGTCCAGCAAGCTGGACATGGGTTGGACGCTGGTGGCCCACCCACGTGGCACCACAGTCATATATGTTTTTCTTATGCTGCACAGCAGCCGTGGAACCCACACTAACGTGGAAAACCATATGGAGCAGGTGATTATCAACGCTGTCCATCCGTTTTTCACCCACGCCATCCATCATGATCTAAGTGTTTTATCCATCGTCCATCCCTGGACGGTGGGAACCCACCTCAATGTATGATCATCCACGCCATCCGTCCATTGGTGGGACCCACCATGATAAATGTGTTTTGCCCAAAGTCGTCCAGTCCCTGACGTGGACGTGGGGCCCACCCATGATGTTTATGTTTTACATCAACACCGTCCAGTGACCTGGACGGTGGAAATCACTTTGATGTGCTGACGCTAGCCCCATCCTGAGGCATGTGCTATATTCAACCCTTTCATTTAGCACGTGTGGAGCCATCCCACATGGGCTGCACGTGTGAGATGGGACCCACCTTGATGTACATGCCTTTCATCCAAACCGTCCATTCATCTGGACTCGTTGGCAGCAGCTTGGTTTTAAAAAAAAATAATAATAATGATAATAATAATATTTTAATATACGTACATAGGTTAGATGTTGAGGTGGGCCACACGTGTGGACCCACCATGTTTTATGCGTTGTATCCCCACCGTCCAGAGAGTCTGGATGGTGGGCATTTGTTAATTATACTTATATATTATAACATATTATACTAGATAATATATGCTGTGGTGGGCCACTGCTACGTGTGGACCCACCATGGTTTCGTGCATGAGATGAGCACCGTCCAGAGCACCCTGGGGTCTGGACGGTGGCTCTTTTTGTAATCCATATACATTACATTATGTATATTATATTATATTATATTATATGAAATTATATTATATTATATTAAATTATATTATATAATATATGTTATAGTGGGCAGCCTCTGCCACGTGTAGATATGTGTAGTATATAATATTATATTATATAATATATAATATATTAAATTTCACAGGTGGGCCACTACGTGGACCGCACCATGATGTATGTTACATCAACACCGTCCAGTTGCTGGACGGTGCAGCAGGCATGACATCCAAGTCGTCCATCCATCTTACGGGTGGGGCCCACCGTGATGTGAACCATGCCGTCCATCAGATTGGACGTGGGCCCACCATGCCGCATGTGTTTTATCCAAACCATTTATACATTCGGTGAGCTCGTCCTTGGGCTTGAGGCTAAAAATAAGACACACCCTACAGAAAACAGTAGTGTTGAACGCCCACCCTTGAAACCCCTTTGGGTTACAGAAGTTTTGATTCAATATAATATTTGTTTTCCTTTCCTGTTCAGGTCCTTGTGACCTTATGAACGATATGGATGGAAAATAAATGCTATGGTGGGCCCACTGGAAATTTAACCGTGGAAATCATTGTCACCATTGTCATTTGTGGTATGGTCCATATGATCCTTTGGATATAATTTATTTTTTTTATATACACCATAATGATCCCTTGCAATGAATGCATGATGTATTTGACTCGGCCTATTCAACTCGGCCCATTTGTACTGGCCCATTTGATGTGATCGGGGCCCATTATGATGTATTTTTGGCCCATGGATGTGGCCTATTATGATGCATATTCGGCCCATATGTTAAGGCCCATCTGAAGTATGTGAGGCCCATTGGTTGTGTGTGAGGCCCACTTGATTTATAGGAGACCCATTGATGAAGCCCATCATGATGTAATTGTGGCCATATGATAAGGCCCGATGCGATGTTTATGTGGCCCTTGAGATGCGGCCCATTACGATGTGTATGGTAATGTATTTGAGGCCCATGTGTAGGGCCCACCTGTGATGTATATTAAGCCCATGTGTAAGGCCCATTATGTTATATTTGGAGCCCATGGGTTAAGGCCCATCGTGATGTATAAGGGCCCGTGGGTTGAGGCCCATCATGATATATTTGAGGCCCATGGGACATGGCCCATTGTGATATATTTTCGGCCCATTTAGTAAGGCCCATTGTGATGTATTTAAGGCCCATGGTTGAGGCCCAGTGCGATGTATGTATGGCCCGTTAAGTTATGTATGAATTCCTTGTATGGGCCACTCCTTGGGAGCAATGTTGGTTAAATGGCCACATTGTTGGGCAATGATGATTTAATGTCCACATTGTGACCTTCCCTCAGGCTTTGTTAGACCCATTCTCATCATTCTCTTAGTGGGTTAACCCAAATAAGTGGGCCCCATTTACCATGAACGGATGGCTCCGTGTTACCGGATTTGATATACCCACGGCCGAGGGCCGATCTTTATATTGTGGTTGATCGGTTGTTCATCTATGGACCCCGCCCTGTTTATGTGCTGGTTGTCGGTATCGATTGTCGATACCGATCATTGGTTCCGATTGTCGAGGCCGATTCTATTTTGTCGTGGCCGATTAACCGATTACCGATCGTGGCTGATTATCGATTGACGTGGCTAATTGTCGATTCTGCTTGTCATGGCCAATCGACCGATTACCGATCGAGGCCGATTATCGTGACTGATTACCGATCGTGGCCGAATGACGATTCTGCTTGTCGTGGCTGATTGACGATTGCCGATCGAGGCCGATTATCGATCGTGACCGATTATCGATTGACGTGGCCGATTCTCGATTCTGCTTGTCGTGGCAGATTGACTGATTACTGATCAAGGCCGATTATCGTGACCGATTACCGATCATGGCCGATTATCGATTGACGTGGCCGATTGACCGATTACCGATCGAGGCCGATTATTGTGACCGATTACCTATCGTGGCCGATTATCGATTGACGTGGCCGATGGTCGATTCTGCTTATCGTGGCCGATTGACCGATTATCGATCGAGGCAGATTGTTGATGCCGGTTATTGATACTTATTATGAGTATGTGATAGCATAGTGTAACGACCTGTAAATTTCCGTACATTGGGTCGAGTACCACCTCGACCAGAAATCACGTAGGATTAAATCCCTTAGAAATTTAACAAAGTTAACTAAGTACTAAACTCGGTTAGCCATGAAATCCGTTGGGATCGCTTTAAATATGATCTGCAAGACCCAAAACTTGCAGAATTAGTGACTCTAGGTTACCCTAAAGTCTAGAGCAAACTCATTACCCGTCTACTCTCGGGACTGAAACGAAACTTCGTATGAGGTCTAGATCGCACATCAGGAGTCCGATTAACACGAAGCTAAGGAACCAAGACCGCCCACTGGGCTTGACAATCATCTCAAAAATCAGATGATTCCGATGTCCCACGGCCATTCTTTTCGATCCGGAGCGGGGGAGTGTGAAAAAAACTATTCCCATCCAAATAAAAATATTTGGAATAGTGATCTGGCATCTTTTGGTTGCGCGTCAGTATTAAGCAACCTGACCGTCGGAATCAGACCAAATTACACCCTCGGATTAAGAAAAATTTCAGGAACATTTACATGTACTCAGAATTTCTGATCGTGGCCCACTGACCGTTGAACTGAAAGTGGTCCACCACGTGCGATCTGGGAATCGGATCGAGTCGAAAACGTAATCCCACGTAGATCCATAGATGGTGAGCTTAAGTCTGACGTTTGGCTCAAGGAGGGCCACCAGAACATCCCTTTTGAGCTTGGAAAGTGGCGAACTGCCTATATATGCAGCCACCCTTGAACCTGAGTCTATTTTGGACATGATTTTGGCTATAAAAGGGGCTTAGAACAGCCCCTCTCACAGCCATACGAATCTGAGAGCAAACCCTTAGAGAGAGAGAGAGAGAAAAGAGAGAGAAAGGCTTGGAGTTCTTAGCCGATCTTCCTCCTGCTGCTTCCACTCGTCACACGGCCTACACCGCCTTATTCCAGGTGTTTTCCCAGCGGTGTCCATCCCATTTGAAGGTAAGAAACCCTAACCCTAGGTCTAATTTGAGGTTGGATAGTGGTAGGTTATGAAAAAGCTAATCAGTTACACTCTTTAGGCTAGGAAACTCCCGTATACGGAAGCTCCAAACACCCTTGCTGATTTGTTGGAATTTCAAGGGCTGAGGTGAGGACTTTAAGTGTATAAGTTACGGTTTTCAACGCTTTCAATGTCAGGTAATGATAGATTCATGATCTGCATGTAAATGCACATGTACAAAGTGCTTTCTGTTTCCTGTTTCGATTAACGTTGTAGAATATGGAATTTCACATACTCTAGGTATTCGTAGAAATACCGTATACGTATTTTTTTTGGAATAATGTTTGACATGTTTATTTAATGTATGATTATACAATGCATGGATAAAATACTAGTTTGGCAAAAGGAATCGCCGTAATATACGTTCGCTTGTAAACACTATGTATGTTGAAATTGTGCATTCTAGAAATATCGCATATGTGTAAATTTTGGAAGTGTAATTGACATGATTATTTGTTGTATGAATATGGTATACGCGGATAAAATAACCGCTTGGCGAAAGAATGGCCCTAACGCGTATTTTGCTAACATACGTCATGTATGTTGGAATAGTGTATTCTAAGTGTTTGTGTAGATGCTTGTGTGTGTAAATGCTCGAGTGTTAGTGCCTTAGAGAGGTGCTGATATGGGATTCCTGACTCCCTTAGAGACATGTAGGATTCCCTCCATGCGGTGGTTCGCTAGAACCACTCACTTGTAATGTGTACATAATTGTATCCCTATGTGGATAGTGCTTACAACATGCTTTACAACATGCTTTACTCCATGTTTTACTTCATGCTTTATAACATGCCTGCTAACATGCTTGTATTGCTTGTTTATCATGCTTTACTCCACATGCTATGGATGAGAACTGTTTGAGTTTGGGACTATGCCTATAGTCCAAACATTCGGTACCAGATTTGCGGTTGTGGCTGAGATTCATATCGCCGCAAAGGATGTGTCTGGCGAACCCGAGTCGTACTTCGGTTGGCGATAGTGGTTGGCCACACGGAGTGCTTGTGCGCTCCATATCGCTTAACTTGTAGTGCGCTCGAGCTAGTTAGGCTCGTCAAGAAAACCGAGATGTATTTGTGTGTTCACCATGTTTGGTCGCTACTGCTTGAACCTAGGGTACCAAACTTACCAGTGGCGATCCCGTATAACCATGGTACCTCGATCCGCTAAGTCGCATGAGCCGGGCATGGTGGTATGGGACACCGTGGTCGAGCTATCGGCCTACGCTAGGGCCATGTGCCTCCCCGTAGTGACCATTGCGCAACCAAACTCGTGAGCCGAATACGGTGGTATGGGACACTGTATTCGAGCTGTCGATACTTACGGCGAGAGCCGAGTACGGTGAGGCCTGTGCTCGTGCTGACGGGCGACGAGTCCTCCGTAATATCATCGAGTACGCTCCAAGGGTCTGTGATTGGCGACGAGTCTTTCACAGCAACTAGAGTGTGAGTTGAGCCGAGTATGGTGAGACCTGTACTCGAGCTGACGGCTAGTGATTGAGCCGAGTACGGTGAGACCTGTACTCGAGCTGACGGCCAGCAATTGAGCCGCATACGGTGAGATCTGTATCCGCGCTGACGGGTGACGAGCCCTTTGCGATGCCTTCACTACGCTTCTCAAACCATAATATCATATGAGATTAACTAGGATTGACAACCCTAGAATGGATCATGTTTGGGAATGATACAAGGGAGGTACATTAGTTTCCCAATACTGTTGTTTGAAATGGACTAATAAAAACTTGGTAATCATGAGCATCATTGCACCGCATGTGCTTTGTAGATGTGGCGCACTGAGGGAGTAAGCATTCGCGAACGTAAGATGATGTCACTTGAGGGTGGTTTGACAAGGGCATATCGCATCATTTCATTTCATTTTCGCACTTAACAAGAGTAGTTAGAAATGCTTGATTGTACTGCTTTATCATTACTGCTTGATTGATTTGATAACATGTTAACTTATGCTTTATTGTTCCACTGAGTTAGCTACTCACTCCCACGTTACGGGACGGTGTTTGCAACACCCACCAGACTCTGTCGCAGGTGTAGATGGCGCCTTGGTTCAGGAGCCAGAGCCCAACTTTGATGAGGACCAGGAGGAGTTCTCCTTCATGCAGTACTCTGACGGCTTTGCTTAGGCCGACTGCATCGCGGGATTCTCAGGGCCTCTTTTGAGGATTGTATTTTGGTTTTTGACTTAGAAACAATACATGTATATTGGTACTCAGCTAGTACTCATACTCTTGAGTTCAGAAAATTTTGTTACTTTACATACTTGAATATAAAATTTCAGTCTTCCGCTTGCCTTTATACAATTGAACTGGAGTATGAATTACTGTTTTGGTATAATCTTATTCATGTTTATTGCGCTAACTCAGACAACATTTAACCAGCATTGTGTATGTTGCATAAGTGATGCGTTGGAACTCGGGAGTTAAGTTCATACTCGACCCCCGAATTTCAGGGCGTTACACATAGCATCATGATACACGCTCATAAGCATCATTCGCATGTTTGTTATGAGATGTGGTTGATCATTGCATATATCATTGAGTGTGTTGTTATGAGACTCCCTGATAGGTGGAGGTTATCTCACATGAGCGCACGGTATGCACAGGATTGATGCATGTCTGGATTGTATGACTCATGCATCTTGCATTGTGATTTTTATACGCCCTAGCGACATCAGGGTCGTAGCCTCCACAGGTATTTCGTGGATGGCCAGATGGGACACCGAAAATCTGTTCTACATGGGGTGCTATAGATATCCTTGAGTGAAAGTCCCTAAACCCTCTTGGTTCTAGAGGTTGCTCCAACGTCTAGACCGAGTGGATGCATGAGCGCATGAGGGCCGCATACCATTAGGCCGCATCTCCCACTGTGTCGTGGTCGGTTGGAAGGGGGTACGACCTTACCTGCCCGAGAGGAGGGGGCAATGCTAGGCTGAGTCTGACCAGCTCGAGGAATGAGTCCGCTATCGACGAGCCGGGCCCGATATTGGCAGGCAGATAGTGAGGTCTCTTCCACTCACCTTGTTGCGCGCGATGGGGCGGCAATCTGGTTTGGAGTGTAATAGACCCCGGTGATGATCCCAGAGAGGAACCGTACTGATATGTGGACTTATTGAGCAGGATTTACATACTCATACATTCATTTCATTCACTATCCACTCGGGCTGGTGGTGCGCAACTAATTGTTATGTACCTTCGCATAGCAAGAATTTCGGTTGGGCGTGCGACTAACCTGAGATCAGGAGTTTACCACATTGAGTCTGACTATCCAAATTTAGGTATGGGACTGGTTTGGATAGAAGTTCCTTGTGATAGACCCCATAGCTTGTGATACTACGTACTATCATCCCGACTTCACACTCTAGCATGGTCATTTCATTCGCATCGCATATTGCATTACATCCGCAGGTATATGACATTTTGGGTTGCTGTGTTTCTTTACTTATATGGTCTAGACAGACTTAACAGGATTTGTATAATTGCATCGCATCTTCAGCAGCTGATATTTGGCTCTTTATGACTCTTTATTGCACAGCTGTTCCATATTGCGTATTCTGATATTGTTTGACTTATGGACTTGTCCATACTTCCGCTTATTCTGTTATCGTATAATTTATGATCTTGTCAGTATTTCTGCGCACTCTGATAATTCATGATCTTGTCAGTATTTCTGTTTATTTCGATAATGTACGATTTATGGATTACATGTAATTCCGGTATTGTATGATGATGACATTGTATTGAATACTTGGCACTTACCTTGTGCACACACTTACACCACCCTCTAAGCTTTCTATAAGCTTATGCATGATAGATGCGTGCAGGTGATGTTAGGTTGCAGCAGTGTAGAGCTTGGAGCATGCAGCGGTCTTCTAGAGCTTGATTTTCGATTTATGTATTTCTCTTTCAGCATTGTACTCAAATGATTATATTAGTGGATATGTGATGATGATGTTGCCTTTGTGAATTGGGTAATCTTGTGGTTATGCTTATTTTGAGTTAAATGTACATTGAAAAATCCTCCTTGTAGGATCCTAGGATCAGAATCTGGCGTATGGGCACTAGGAGCCGAGAATGGGGTACTACGGAGGCTGTCGGCACCGGATTCGGCGATCGGGATTCCTGTGAATCCGATCTCCGGGTTTGGGGCGTGACATCCCACAACCCCCAAACTTGGTCGGCTGGAGCCACGGGCCCGGCCCATCAAAAAAGATGGCGAGGCCTCGCCGACATGGCGAGGGCCTCGCTAAAAATTCTCGGGGTTTTGAAAGGGGGGCCCCATGACCGTGGTCCTCCAGTCCCCTAGGCCCCAAAAAACCCTGGGTCCCACCCTGGGTACCCCTAGAAGTGCTCCGTTTAGCCCCCCGACCCTGATTCGCTCCATTTCGGGTAGTTCGGGACAAATTGGACATATCTTGCAATCTAGAATGAGTTATATGACGTAAAATATATGAATTTGGGGTAGAACAAGCTAATGAAGCCAACTAACCCAGCTATGTGGGGTTGCGATGCCCGGAATTGTGAAAAAACCGTCTGATTGATGGTCGTTTCCCCGTTTCAATTTCGTTTTACTAAAAATAGTAATTTTAGCTTGATTACTATTCATCTGTTGGGATTTAGGAGTTACGCCCATAGTGAAAAGGGCTTAGAATAATTAGGAGAACGATTTGGTGAAGCCAAATAGGACACTTACTATTTTTGGCCGAAAACCTTGCGCACTAGTAGACATCACGACCTTATAGTAAGTCGCGAATTTTAGGAGTTTTAGTTGTAGTTTGTTTCTGATTTCTTTCCCAATGCTTGGTATCCCTATTTAAAGGGTTTTGAACTCGTTTTTAGTCATTCATTAATCAATTTTGAATTTATTAGAATTTATTTCTACTTTCTGCTTTCGTTTCTCGTAGACTC
>JAJHSJ010000001.1:99523911-99605026 GCA_021015155.1 Magnolia officinalis
AAACTGTCAACCGCATTCGAATAGGGCACATGAGACATAACCTGCTTTTCCTCATTTGATTTATGACATTGTTATAAGGAAAGCTTAAAGTGAGTCGCTTGGGGAACGCTCACTGGCTTTGCCTGATCCATCCCATACTTATTCAATATCTTTTCAAGGTATTCTGCTTGTGATAACCAAGGCCTGCTCCTCTTCCTGTCTCTATGAATATCTATGTCGAGAACCCTCTTTGCAGTCCCTAGATTTTTCACTCGAATGTCCTTGATAACTGAGTCTTCGGTACGTTGATTTAGATATATCATAACAAGCGATCAACATACAGTACTAGGATGATGAATTTTCCATCACTCAGTGTCTTGTAATAGAATAGTGATCGTATTCACTCCGAATAAATTTTTGACTCTCCATGAAAGAATCAATTTTTTTATACCACTGCTTAGGCGACTGTTTCAGGCCGTACAACGACCTCATTAACCTGCAAACCTTTTTCTCTACCTCTTTAACTTCGTAGCCCTCTGGTTGCTTCATGTAGATCTGCTCTTCCAATTCCCCGTGTAGAAATGCAATCTTCATGTCCATTTGTTCCAGCTTAAGATCGTATTAGGCAACCAGCGCCAACATGAATCTGATAGATACTTGCTTAACCACCGGCGTGAATATCTCTGTGAAGTCGATTCCTTCTCTCTGAGCATAACCCTTTGCTACCAACCTTGTTTTATATCTATCCTGTTTCCTTTTGAATAACCACTTGCATCTGATCACTTTTCGGCCCACAAGAAGCTCCACTAGCTCTCATGTGTGATTTTTGTGCAACAAGTCCATCTCATCGTCCATAGCCGCCTTCCACTTTTCTGCATCAGGCTCATCAAGAGCCTCTTGAATAGTAGACGGGTCCCCCTTATCTGTAATGAGGGCATATGCAATATTAGAGTTGTCCCTATATCTTGCCGGTAACCTGCGATCACGTGGTGGATTCCTTCTCACAGCTGGCTGATCCACCTGATCCTTTACCTCTGTCTTTGCTTGAGTATCATCTGTGTCAATCTGGACATCTACGATCACCTTTTCTGGTTCCTCTTGTTCCTTTTAATCATTCTTGCGAAATAGAGAGCTTTCATCGAATCTGACGTCACGGCTAGTGATGACCTTGCGTGTGACTTTGTCGAATAACCTGTAACCTTTCACACCAATGCCATAACCAACAAAGATATATTTTTTGGCCTTATGGTCTGGCTTATCTCTCTCAACTGACGATACATGAGAGTAAGCCTTACAACCAAATATGCGTAGATCTGAGTAGGCGAGTTTCTGACCACTCTATACTTCCTCTGGGATTTTACATTCAATTGTCGTTGAAGAAGAACGGTTCACCAAATAACAAGCCGTGTTAACGGCCTCAGTCCATAGGTCCTTGCCCAACACAGCATTATTTAACATGCATCTGGCCCTCTCCAGGAGAGTCCGATTTATTCGTTCAGCAACATCGTTTTGCTCGGGTGTATGGCGCACTATGTTGTGCCTGATGATCCCTTCATTTTTGTAATAATCATTAAACTCAGTGGAAGTAAATTCTCCACCATTGTCAGTACTTAAAACCTTTATTTTCTGCCCTGACTATTTTTCCACCATTGCGTGAATATAGTGAAAACTTCGGATTTACATTTCATGAAGTAAACCCAAAATTTCCTAGAGTAGTCGTCAATAAATAAAGCAAACCATGACGACCTCCAATGAAAACTTATGGCGATGACCCCCATACGTAAGAGTGCACATAATCAAGCACTCCCTTACAAACATGTTTTTTAGATTTAAAAGACAGTCTAAATTGTTTACCACATATATAATGCTCGCATATATCTAAATCAGAAATTTTAAAAACTGAAATCAACCACTGATTAGAAAGTACCTTCATGCCTCACTCGCTCATGTGGCCCAGAAGAGCATGCCACATACGTAGAGACATGGAGTTTGCAATAGCTACTACCACTCCACCTGCTAAAGTGCTCTCAATCAACCTGTAAAGGTTTCCGTGCCTCTGCGCTCTCATAACCACAAGTGCTCCTTTTGAAAATTTAAGGACCCCATCAATACCGGTGAACTTGCACCCTATAGCCTCGAGTGCACCGAGAGAAATCAGACTTTTCTTCATATCAGGAACGTGCCTGACGTTAGTCAAGGTACGCTCAATCCCATCAAACATTCTGATGCTCACCATGCCAATAGCCACAACATTACAACCATTATCATTGCCCTTAAAAACCTGTCCACCATCGCATTCCTTGTAACTGGTAAACCAACTCCGATGAGGAGTTATGTGATAAGATGCTCCTATGTCAAGTATTCACTCGTCTTTATGATCGTCGTGTAAGTAACCAATCATGGAAACAGACAGAACATCACCACCACTTGATTTTTCATCAAATGTGACTACATTGGCCTCCTTGGAAGAAACTGCTGAATTTTCTTTCTTCGTTTTAAGATTTCTACAATCCTTCTTCATGTGTCCAAACAACTCATAATTCCAACATTTTAATTTTCCTTTGCCCCTGCCATTGGATTTGAATCTAGGTCTCGAGGATCCTGTACCTCGCTCAGAATCTCTGCCCCTCGTAATCAGTGCATCGGAAGATGCCCCCATGTCGCCATTTAACTTTCTCATAGCCTTCCCTTGAAGGACTGAGATAACGGTGTCAACACTTAGGACTTTATTTACGGTGCACATTGTCTCCCTAAAACACTCATATAATGTAGGAAGAGAATTCAACAATATACATGCCTGTTCCTCATCTTTGACCACTTCCTCCATATCCAGCAATTTGCACATCAATTTATTAAAGTTGCTGATATGGGCTTTTAAATCACCACCCTCTGCCATCTTGAAGGTATAACACTGTAGCTTTAAGTGTAGGCGATTTTCAGAGGACTTCTTTGCATAATGTTCTCTAACTTCGCCCACAAACTAGCCGCAGTTTTCTCCCTCAAAACATTATAGAGAACCTCATCTGTGAGACATAAACGGATAGAGGCTAAAGCATTACTATCAAGGTTTTCCCATTCATCATCTTTCATGGTAGATTTTCGCTCCTCAAGAGCCTTAATCTCGCCTTGCTTGGTTAACAGGCTAATAATCTTAACCTTCCATAACTCAAAATTATTTTTTCCTGAGTACTTCTTAATATCAAACTTGTCGTTTCCCATTATTACCAATCCTGCAGATTTAGATCTGTGCCCCAACGATTGCTCTGATATCACTTGTTGGGGATTTGAACTGCGGAATCACACAGATCTAGATCTAGGATAGAAATTCAATAGTAACAAGCAATCACAGAAGAATACAAAGTTTTAACGTGGAAAACCGTTGTGGGGAAAAAACCACGGCATAAAGCGACAGAAATCCACCATGAAATAGAAATTACAAGAGAGAGGACTTACTCGATTCGAACAACCTCGAATCTCACCCTTGCTATTTCCCTAGAACCCCTTTAGAAAGCTTTACAATTATTTCCCATGCCATAGAAAAGTCCTAGGGACACCTATTTATAGTTTAGGCAACTTTTCCTTTCGCACCTTTGTAAAAGGCGACACAAAATCCGTATTCCGCTTCAAATTTGAAAATGAATTTGCATAACCACGACTGGTCGAAGGATAACCACGACTGGTCGAAGGATCCCCTCGACCGCCCCTCGACCGGTCGAGCATCCCGGACACTAAAAAACTGAGCTCGCTGGACTTCGAATCGTGCAATGCAGTCGAGCCGCTCCCACTACTGGTCGTGCAACCCAAACTCTGAACATTGAAGGCTTTTCTGACAACAAAAACTTCACATCCCAGACAATTGTGAGGAATGCCAATGTGGCATGCTTGTGTAACTTCAATTCCACCATAGGGTAGGTGATAAATGAACATTGGACAAGGAAAGTTAAGGTCTCTCATACAAGTGGCAAATGTTTGACAAGTTGACAGGATGATTTTTGGCCAGGAGATGCTAACAATGTGATCTATCTGATGAATGTCCTTGATCTGATAAACATGTGTTGTTTTGGCACTGATGCTGCCAAGGACTCCATCGATCTTGCCAAGGGAGTACGTTCTGTGTGTGTGTGTGTGTGTGTGTGTGTGTGTGTGTGTGTGTGTGTGTGTGTGTGTATTGGGGTTTCAAAATTCTTGCATGGTTTTCCCTCCAAAATTTTGTCAAACGTTTTTGTCCCTAATGGCTTTGCATAGCCCTTTTTCCCACAGAGGAGAATAAATTCTAAGCGATTATCAGCGGATAGTGTTATAAATACTTCGACCATCAAAGAACATGGGATTGTGTTGGACCCCCCTTTTTTTTCTTAGCGCACGTGGGAGTGGGTGCATGGGCTCGTGTAGGTGTCGGCATGTATAAAGGTTGCACTCGTTTTCAAAAATCCTATGAATAGGCCTAAAAAATAATAATAATAATAATAATAATAATAATAAAGAATACCCATACATTAACTCTAAATTCGGCATTAAAATAAAAAAAAAAGAATACCCATACATTAACTCTAAATTTGGCAACCAACAAGTCCTGATGTTGAGCATAGATTAATCAAACCCAATGAAGCTTTAAAAGAAGATGGCTACAGACGAATGGCAACGGGTTCAATCCAAGTCCCTACGCAATCAACCATTCATCCTTTTCACAGGGAATATCTCTTTCGACACAACGACTAACAACTTGTTTAGAATATTCGGGAGATACGGGCAGATCACAGATGCTTTTATCCTGTGGAATCCCCATCTTAATAGATCTAGAGGGTACAGTTTTATCAAATTCAATTATGGAGAGGAGGCCAAAGCAACAATGGGCATTCTAAATGGTTAAAAGGGTGGATGGAAGGATTCTGTTGGTTCAAATGGCAAAGGCCCGTGTGATACATTTGACCGGCTACCGCACAGACCGACCTAAGGAACCTATCAACAACTCTTTGACAACCAATCCTCAGCAGGTGGACAGGGCTTGTGATCCCTAGCAGGTGGTTAGATCTTTCACTCAAACAGTGAGAGAGCTGATTGTCTCTCGCCCTCCAGGTGTTCGACTGAATTCCTATGAGAGATCTAGGGGGGCGAATGGTGTTCGATTTAATGCCTCAGAGAAATTTGTGGTTAAAGCTGATGATAGGAGTGTGGCTTTAAAGTTGAGGGAACTGAGCTTGGCTCTAGTAGCCCACACAATGGATGCTAATGTGCAAATTATCAGGCTAATTCAAGATCTCAAAAGCTCTAGGTATGTGTCATCCGCCGTTGATATATCGCGTATCAGCCTAGACAAATTCCTCTTCATCTTCAAGACTAGGATAGAACTAATTTCTTTCTCCTCTGATTCTATTCTCCACAAGAAGATGGGCATAGAGAAGGTTGAGGAGTAGTCCCCTAACTCATTCAAGAAGGTGGAGGCAAATGGATTCGGCTCCATGGTATCCCTGCTTATGCCTGGATGGAATTGGTCTTTCGAGTGTTGGGTAACACATTTGGTGAAGGTTGTAACAGGAAAAACTTTTCCGATCTGGCCAACTATCAAAACCTCAAACGTCATGCTAAAGGCAGGTTCAGGGACATAAGACAGTCAGGTCAGGGGCCAGGAATCTACCAGGCAGTGGGTTTAAAATGTTTCTACTACCCTGCAAGCCCCAAAGAGCCAATGATCAGACCTCCCACCGATCCAGCGCAAGGCAGACATTCCCGCCTCTCTCCCCACCAGCAACTTAGTTAACTTCCCCCAAACATTCAGGGTATCCAACAGGGGGTTAAGACGAGCCCCCCTCTCTCCACAGCAGCTTCAGAGGATATAATCTCTCCTAGCATTCGTGCCAACAACTTCAGCACTTACCCTTTCCATCAGTAGGATTTTCAGCAAGATGAGTGTTGTCCGGTTGTCAATCCAGCTCCTATGGTTGTTCACTCCCTCAGACAACCTTCCTCCTTCCAATTGCACATGGCCCTCCTATTCCAAACCAATTCAACACCCCAACAAGCCCTCTTTGAAGGCAATAACCCTCTGAAAATAAGAGATAACTTTGAGGAGGAACTTGGCGATTTTGGTATCCTAGCATGGAATGCTGTGAAAGAAGGAAGGGTTCTCGATGTAGGGGGTCACCTGACAATTGACCTCTCCCCCTACTTTAAGTCGACTCTCGTCACAAATATCCAACCAGCCTCCACTCCCTTACCGTCCAGATACCCAAAACCTAATATACCAGAATCTCAATCGCTGCAAGCCTTGGGAGTAGAGGTGAATATCTGAGAGAGGTCAACATCTCCTTTTGCTGCTCCTCTTCGCTTTAGGATAGCCCAGACAGCTGCAGCTACGCCCCAGTCTGTTCACTCCCCAAGTATAGGGTTGTGATGTAGTAATATCTCGGTAAGACCGAGGTCAAATCCACAGGGACTGAAACCTGTACGTTATCTGAAACTAACTAGGACTAGAACTAGATTAAGATGAAATCTAAATCAAACATAATTTGAGGAAAATTTGTGAAATATTAATTTAAAACTTAAGAGAAATTCAGAGAAAGAACACTAGGGATTCAGAGGATCCACTTGTGGAGATCAGGGAGATCTTATGCCTGGATTAAAAATCAGAAAAATTAACTGAACGGCCGTTGATATAGTTTTCAAGAGATGAGAGGTATATGAATTAGAATGGATTCCATCACCAAACCATGCCCAGGAGACAAAGCAAACAACAGAAATAAACTAATTACCAACCAGTCAACATGTTTATGAAGGTTAGGAAGGGTACCGTCATCCAACCATACCCAGGAGACGATGGTAAACAACAGGGCTTCCTGACGTCATAAACATTAAAAGGCAAAGGAAATACTCAAAGCCATTGCAGACCCATTGTAATTTCAGTCACAACAGACCATTAAAGACTAAAAATATTCCCTTAATAAAACAAATATCAAATTCAAATTCATAATTAAAACCACATTAAAATATAAAATTAAATCTCCCATCCCACTACAAGCTTCACCTCTTAGCCCTAGCTAAGAGGTTTAGCCTAACATGGCTAAGATAAATCTCAATAATAAGAAAAAAAATATATATATATAAAGAGTAAACAAAAGAAAAACAGCAAACAGAAAACTCTCCTTCACAGCTGCTCCACAAGCCCCAGCTCCAAGCCAAGCTCCCTGCCACCTCGTCCAAGCCAGAATCAGCTCCCCTCCTCTACGGCTCTCTCTTTCCTTTTATAAGCAGCAAGGAGATTCCTCCGGTTGCTGGATAGCTTTACGCAAAGAGTTACGCAGCACTCTCTTTCATTTTCTCTAGCATTATCAGCCCACGTCCATCTCGATCCGAACCATTCAGGCTCCTTAAGCCTGCTCGGTGGTCTCCTAGGGTGGCTTTGATCTGTCCGGATTGTTGATCCGAATGTTATCTTGATCATGAAATGTCCCGGAAGTCCCATGTTTCCCAGACTGCGAAGACAGAGCTTGCGTAAGCATTGAAGCTTGCGTTGGCTGATAATGGGTTTTATAATCGGACTTATCAAAGAAATCCCTGTCGTCCATTGATTTGCTCATGAAAAACCAGTCATGTCTGATCATTTTGGGTCAAAATTGTGGTGGCCTACGGTTTATTTGATTGCACCGTTAGTTATCTGTTCAGACGGTTGAAAACCGATTGACGTCGACTTTTCAAATTTTGTCAGCTAAGCGTGAGTGATATGGGCCGCAGAAGTCTCATGAACGGTCTGGATCAGGTCTTCACGACACGATGGTGAGTCACAAGCAACGTCCGCAAGCTCCATTGCGTAACAGAGCTTCCACAATGGACGCTGCGATGATGGTGAGTCCCACCTCGGTGTCGAGTGGAAAATCCACTCCGTCCAGTGAAATGCTGACGAAAAACCAGTAAGAATTGACTGGTTTCATATTGAATTTCGTGTGGCCCACTGATTCTTTCGTTCCACTGTTAATCTTTGCGTTTGATCATGATCCGCGTACGTACACGAGCATAGGTCCAAAAGGACACCTAGGATGTGATCAGTGGGCCCCTTTAAGCCTGATGAACGGTTTAGATTGTCCGTATGGGCAATGGATGGGGCCCACTACTCGAAAATGGACGGACGCTGTTCGTCCGCTGTCTCCGGGTGGGAGATGGCGCGGGTCAGCGCCCGTGTCGACCGGCTGACCGTCCGGTGCGGTGCGGTCACACGTACCCCATGTACACACGTTGTACATGCGGGGTCCACCATGATGTTTGTGAGAAATCCGCTCCATCCATCCACTTGATAATATCCTTTTAGGCGTTGGGACCAGAAGTGAGGCATATCCAGGTGGCAGGTGGGCCCCACTTAATGAATTAAGCGGCTGATCTGTCCATTGGCCCATTTCTCGAGATCTCCAATGGCTAAAATTTAATATGTACGGTTAATTTGTAGCCCACATCCCATGTATGAAGTCTCGTGTCGATCGGATGGCGGAAACCCTGTGATCTTGCATTCTGCACTAGTTTCGGGCCTCTTTAATATGAACGACTTGATTTTCTCGGATCCCTGGTATGTAAATTCTTCAATATTGATCCTCTGGAGTCCATCCCCTGCTTTTGTGACATCGGAGTGCCAAATCCATGCTTTTACTATCAGTTTTCAGTCAACGCTCCTGATTGAATCCTGCAACGAAACAAAATTAAAACCGGGCGTTAAACAGTATCATACCCGTGACTCCAGGTAATAAATGGGGTCTAATATGTAATATTTGACCCTCAACACAACCCCCAACCAGCATTTTGCTAGTCCCGAGCAAAGTATGCGAAAATTAAGTTGAGAATTACGAGATAATTCTTGTGAAGCCGAGTGATATTTTGAAAAACAATCCAGATATGAGAAATCTTAAGATTCATGAATGTTGATTATCAATTTCTCCTGGCCTCTCATGCACGGTGAATTTCATAATCAAGTTCAAATATTAATCCATAAACTAGAATAATAAATATTGAGTTCCATGGGTGTAGAGTGTAATCCCGACTTTCAACATTAATATTCAATTCTCTATTTCATGATAACGTTGGTAACCACAAGAGCATTCAGGACAACCAAAACCTAAACTACAAGGTCCCTCATAGATCATTCTTTTTTCTTTCTTTCAGCCTTTGATTTTTTTTTTTCATTAAAGGTAACGCCAAGAAGGGGAGTCCAATCCTCACCTATAGGGAGCAAACCAATGGTGAAGACCGTACACCTAAACCTTTTTCATATATCATCCATGGGGAATTAAATCCACACCTATAGGGAGCAAACCTATGGTGAAGATTATTCGCCCACCCCTTTCCAAAGGCATTTGTATTTTCTTTTTCTTCAATTGATCATGACAGGCAATTTTTCATGCTGGGTCCTTCCATGCTTAGTGATTACCAAGTTAACCCTTCAATATCAAACTGAAACCTCAATGTGTAAGCGAGATGTGGTATGTGAAATCATGACTCAATCAATGTTTACAACTTGTTAAGCATAGATTAATAATTCAAACTTAACTGTGAAATGTAACGAGCAACTGAATCCAAGAGTAGTAAATCATTAACATTTTATATCCTGTAATTCTAAATTAAAGATGGTCGTCAAATCACTTCAAATTCATAAGAATTTTCAGAAAATTTTAAAAATTTTCACAATTTTTGCTCAAGACTAAGAAAAACACTGATTAGGTTACCTAATCTCCCACCCCCAACCTAAAATCTACATTGTCCTCAATGTAAAAGAGATAAGTATGTCATGCATATGGGACAACGAAAGTAAAAGAGAAGTTATGGGAAGATAGTACCTGGATAACGAATCGAGAGACTTTTCCAAAAAATATCAGAAGAGAGTAAGTCAGCGCAAGGAGAAACCAACATAAAAAATAAAAAATAAACTCCTACCTATACCACTTTCGCAGGTGCTCTCGATTGCATTTAGCATATGCAACAAGCCTTTAAACCCCTAGGTTGCCCCTAGTGGACGAGTTGTAGTCTCGTGAGGGTTTGCAGTAATGTTACCCACAAACATTGGACTAGGAAAATGGAATGAAAAGCTGGGCTGCCTCCCAGGAGCGCTAAGTTTACCGTCTTCAGCCAGACAAATACAACAAACTACCCTAGTCCTATGAAAGCGATAAACCTACCTATACCTCCATCAGACTAGGAGATCATTCCTGGTAAACAGGATCAGTCAGAGGCATGGACATGTCCTCTGAATCAAATTTCTCGACAAATGGCTTTAAGCGATGTCCATTTACTTTAAATTCCTTGCCATTGTCGGGATCTCTTATCTCGACGGCCCCATGAGGATATGCGGTAACAACAATGTAAGGGCCGGTTCAACAAGATCGAAGCTTACCCGGAAAGAGATGTAATCGAGAATTATACAAAAGGACTTTCTGACCTGGCGTGAATGATTTTCGTAGAATGTGTTGGTCATGAAATGCCTTCATCCTGTCCTTGTAAATTCTCGAGTTCTCGTACGCGTCGTTCCGAATTTCTTCAAGTTCATTTAATTGAAGTTTGCGTAGCGAGCCAGCGTTGTTCAGATTGAAATTCAGATTTTTGATCGCCAAGTAGGCTCTATGTTCCAATTCCACAGGCAAGTGGCAAGCCTTCCCATAGACGAGTCTAAAGGGAGACATTCCAATAGGAGTTTTAAAAGCAGTACGGTAAGCCCATAAGGCATCGGTCAATCGGATTGACCAATCCTTACGATCAGGGTTAACCGTTTTTTCTAAAATATGTTTGATCTCCCTATTAGAAATCTCAGCTTGCCCACTTGTCTGTGGGTGGTATGGGGTGCTTACCTTATGGAGATACCATATTTCTTCATTAAACTCTCGAATGGCCTATTACAAAAGTGTGAGCCCCCATCACTAATGATGGCTCGAGGCGTTCCGAACCGCGACAGGATGTTCTCTTTTAAAAATTTAATGACTGTGCGATGGTCATTGTTGCGGCATAGGATTGCTTCGACCCATTTAGTGACATAATCTACGGCGAGCAAAATATACAGATTTCCAAAGGATGGGGGAAAGGTCCCATGAAATCAATGCCCCAGCAATCAAATGCTTCTATGATAAGGATGGGATTTAAGGGCATCATATTTCGACGGGACAATGCTCCCAATTTTTGACAACGCTCACAAGCTTTGCAAAACTCATGGGTGTCCCTGAACATAGTGGGCCAATAGAAGCCACACTGCAGAATTTTGGTCGTGGTCTTTTTAGCAGAAAAGTGACCACCACAGGCCTGTGAGTGACAAAAAGAGATGACACTCTGATGCTCATCATCTGGCACACATCTCCTTAAGATCTGGTCTGGGCAATATTTAAACAAATAAGGATCATCCTAGAAAAAGTTGCACACCTTGGTGAAGAATTTCTTCTTATCTTGCGCAGTCCACTGTGTAGGTATGGAACCTGTAGCAAGATAATTAGCAATATCAGCGAACCAAGGTGAGTGGGAGACTCTGAACAGTTGTTCATCAGGGAACATGTCGTTGATATGGGTCGCCTTAAGGGAATCAGAGGTATTAAGGCGAGAAAGGTGATTGGCCACTACGTTCTCTACTCCTTTTTTATCTTTAATTTCCAAATCAAATTCTTGGAGTAGAAGGATCCATCTTATCAAGCGAGGCTTAGAATCATTCTTAGAAAGAAGATACTTCAGTGCCGCATGATCTGTATAGATAATGATCTTGGATCCAATCAAATAGGACTTAAATTTGTCCAAGGCGGACACTACGGCTAAGAGTTCTTTTTCCGTAGTTGAGTAGTTCACTTGGGCAGGATTTAAGGTCCTACTTGCGTAATGTATGACGTATGGCCTCTTATCTTTTCTCTGGCCTAGAACCGCTCCAAGAGCATAATCAGAAGCGTCGCACATAAGCTCAAAAGGAAGGCTCCAGTCGGGTGGCTGCATGATGGGTGCAGTGGTTAACGTGCCTTTAAGCTTAGTGAAAGCTTCCTGACACTGCTCAGTCCACTCGTATGGAGCATCCTTTTGAAGAAGATTACATAAAGGACGAGAGAGGAGACTAAAGTCCTTTATGAATCGCCTGTAAAATCCTGCGTGTCCTAAGAAGGATCGCACGTCCCTGATGTTCTTGGGTGGAGGTAGGTTAGAGATAAGATCGATTTTTGCCTTATTTACCTCAATTCCCTTGGGTGAGATGATATGTTCAAGGACAATCCCCTTATGAACCATGAAATGACACTTCTCCCAATTAAGTACCAGATTCTTTTCTTCACATCTTTTTAGCACACAATTGAGATTCTCTAAGCACTCGCTGAAAGATGAACCGAAAACAGAGAAATCGTCCATAAAGACCTCTAGATATTTCCCCACCATGTCAGAAAAGATACTCAACATACATCGCTGAAAGGTGGCAGGGGCATTACATAACCCGAATGGCATCCTTCTGTAAGCAAAGGTGTCATAGGGGCAAGTAAATGTGGTCTTTTCCTGGTCCTCAGGGGCGATTTCAATTTGGTTATAGCCCGAATACCCGTTAAGGAAACTGTAATAGGAATGACCGGCTAACCTTTCCAGGATCTGATCAATGAATGGTAAAGAAAAGTGGTCTTTCCTCATGACGGTATTTAATTTCCTGTAGTCAATGCACATTCTCCAACCAGTAGTGACTCTAGTTAGCACGAGTTCATTATTAGCATTGGCTACGATGGTGATTCCGGACTTCTTAGGAACCACCTGAGTTGGACTCACCCATTGACTATCAGATATAGGGTATATGATACCCACATCCAATAGTTTGAGAACCTCGGCCTTAACCACTTCCTTCATGTTTGGATTTAGTCTACGTTGTGGTTGCCGAGCGGTCTTCGCATTATCCTCAAGATATATGCGGTGAGTACAAATCGAGGGGTCGATTCCCTTGAGGTCCGCGATCGTCCATCCAAGGGCTCCCTTATGCTGAATGAGAGTAGCTATGAGCATACTCTCCTGTTCTTTCTCCAGGTGGGCAGAGATCACCACCGGGTATTCTCATCTTGACCTAAATAGGCATATTTCAAATCAGAGGGCAAAGGTTTTAGGTCAAGCTTCGGTGCCTTGAGGTTAGATGGTAGAGGCACTACATCAGTTTGTGGTAATTCTTCAAATTGTGGCCTCCACCGGTTAACTTCAAGTACCGGTGCAGTATCCAGCAAGGCACACGTCTCCTTAATCATATCATCATCAAACTCATGGGAGTGGGCCAGGCACGTCTCTAGAAGGTCGGAGGATAAGGTCAGAGGTGTCGTATCTTCCACTAAAGAGTCAATCATGTTGATGTCGTGGATATCGTCATCATCCTCTGAGTTGTTGCCGTGATTGAAAAAGATGTTTGACTCCAACGTCAAATTTCTGAAAGATATAGTCATGACACCATTCCTGCAATTGATAATTGCATTTAACGTGGCAAGGAATAGGCGACCCAGAATGACGGGAATCTGAGTGCTTATGTTATTGATGGGTTCGGTGTCCAGGATGATAAAATCTACAGGGTAGTAAAATCTATCGACTTGGACCAACACATCCTCAATAATCCCTCTTGGTACACGAACAGAGCGATCGGCAAGTTGTAGTGTGGTTAGGGTGGGTTTTAACTCACCCAAACCTAACTGTTTGTATACCGAGTAGGGAATCAGATTGACGCTCGCTCCTAAGTCAAGAAGTGCGTGATCAATTCGATGGTTCCCGATTACACATGATATGGTTGGGCTACCGGGATCCTTGAATTTCTATGGCACGTCTTGCTTCAAGATGGCACTCACTTTCTCAGTTAAGAAAATCTTCTTTTGAATACTCTGCCGTCTTTTGGTCGTACATAGGTCTTTCAGAAATTTTGCATATGAAGGAATCTGTTTTACGACATCAAGTAGAGGAATGTTGACTTTCACTTGTTTCAACACCTCTAGAATATCCTGAGAGTTAGAAAGACGTTTTGGTGCAACCAACCTTTGAGGGAATGGGGCAACTGGCTTCTCTAGAAGTTCCGGTTCTAATTTTTGTGGGGTATCACTAGATCCATCATTATTGTCTTCTTCTAGTTCTTGAGGCTTTTCAGGCCTAACCGGGAGGGTTTTATCAATGATCTTCCCACTCCTAAGAGTGGTGATGGATTTAGCGTGTCCCATTTGATTTGAAGAGCTGGGATCACTTATCTCGTACTGCGGTTTAGGATTGGGGAGCGGTTGTGCAGGAAGCATCCCTTTTTCTATAACCGTCATACGAGAATCTATCTTTTGCATAAAATCTGTAAGTCCTCGCATCACTTGAGTCAGCTCTTGTATGAGATTTTGAACCAGTTCTTCTTGAGGTTTCCCCTGATTTGAATTTTGATTGAGAAAACCTTGGGGGGTAGCCGTTTGCCCATTTCTCCAACTAAAGTTTGGATGATTTTTCCAACCAGGATTGTACGTATTGGAGTTAGGTCCAGTAAAAGGTCTTTGATAGTTGTTTACGGCATTGGCTTGCTCATTCAACACTCCTCGAAAGGCAGGTATTGTAGGACAGTTTTCAGTTGTGTGAATGTTGCAATCACAGATGCCGCAAACAATTTCATTGACCTTATCCTTCTTTCCTTCCATGGCCTCGACTCTTCATATGAGATTAGTCGCTTTAAAATTTACATCATCCTCTTCTTTCAGGAGATATACTCCACCTTTCTCCTTAGATTGAGTTAGCCTAGACGTGGTGTTTGATTTTGGGTAATGGTCCCAAGATTGTGCATTTTCGGCAAGTCTATCGAGATAATCCCATACCTCATTGACCTCTTTATTCATGAATTCTCCATTACACATTGTTTCGACCAGTTGGTGCATGGAAGATGTCAGTCCATCATAGAAAAAATTTGTAATGCGCCACATTTCAAAACCGTGTTGTGGGCATGAACTGACAAGATCCTTGAACCTTTCCCAACATTGGTAGAATGTTTCATCTTCCTTTTGGGCGAAGTTCATGATTGCTTTTCTGAGGGTAATCGTTTTATGGTGTGGGAAAAATTTCTTTATGAATTCCCTCTGCAAATCATTCCATGTGCTAATGGATATAGGACGCAGTGAAAGTAACCACGTCTTAGCCTTCTCTTTCAAGGAAAAAGGAAAGAGTTTCAGCCTGATTGTATCCTCGGATATATTGGGAAAGTATAAGGTGGCTATAATCTCATCGAACTCTTTCAAATGTAGGTATGAACTTTCTGATTCAAGCCCATGGAATTTAGGAAGGAGTTGGATAACTCCTGGCTTGATGTCCATCTGTCCTGTGTTTTCAGGAAAAATCATGCATGAAGGCGTACTCACCCCCGCCGGTTGTAAATAATCTCGTAAAGTACGAGGCGGGGGTGCTTGATGCACCTCATTCTCATTATGTACCTCCTCATCCATAGGTAGTGCTTGAGGTTGATTTGCAGCCATAATCTCAATTAACTCAGGGGAATTCGAGCGGTGTTTAGTCCTGCGATGGATAGTCAACCCCTCAACTAATCCTCCTTCAGTCAAGAGACGTCGAGTGTCGTCACAGGCCCACTTGGGCATGAAACACTCGCAGCCCTCAATCAAATTCTAAACCTAATCCTAAGAAAGAAAATGAAAATATAGAAAGAAAGAGAAGGTTGGAAGGAAGTTACCAAATTGGAGTCCCTAAGCTAAAGACCTGCAAAACAAAACAAAATAAGTTAGTTTCTAAAATAGGCCTAAGAGTAGAAAATTCCTAAGAAGAAGAATAGCAATAAACTAAGTTCTAAATTTAGAAAAGAGAAATCCTAAAAAGGAAAGTAGGAACCTCTAAACAAATTACGAAAATTCTAAACTAGAAAGTAAGTGAGTAATGAAAGAGAAAACATAGAAAGTAGAAGTCAGAAAGAGCTTACTGAGTTAGAAAACCTACAAAATAAGAGGGTTAGTTTCTAAAAAGAGATCAAAACCTAAGAAAATAGAAAGTTAGTAAAATCCTAATCGTACCCTAATTCTAAAACCAACTAATTTCAAATTACGTAGCCGTCAGTCCCCGGCAACGGCGCCAAAAACTTGTTCACTCCCCAAGTATAGGGTTGTGATGTAGTAACATCTCGGTAAGACCGAGGTCGAATCCACAGGGACTGAAACCTGTACGTTATCTGAAACTAACTAGGACTAGAACTAGATTAAGATGAAATCTAAATCAAACATAATTTGAGGAAAATTTGTGAAATATTAATTTAAAACTTAAGAGAAATTCAGAGAAAGAACACTAGGGATTCAGAGGATCCACTTGTAGAGATCAGGGAGATCTTATGCCTGGATTAAAAATCAGGAAAATTAACTGAACGGCCGTTGATATAGTTTTCAAGAGATGAGAGGTATATGAATTAGAATGGATTCCATCACCAAACCATGCCCAGGAGACAAAGCAAACAACAGAAATAAACTAATTACCAACCAGTCAACATGTTTATGAAGGTTAGGAAGGGTACCGTCATCCAACCATACCCAGGAGACGATGGTAAACAACAGGGCTTCCTGACGTCATAAACATTAAAAGGCAAAGGAAATACTCAAAGCCATTGCAGACCCATTGTAATTTCAGTCACAACAGACCATTAAAGACTAAAAATATTCCCTTAATAAAACAAATATCAAATTCAAATTCATAATTAAAACCAAATTAAAAATATAAAATTAAATCTCCCATCCCACTACAAGCTTCACCTCTTAGCCCTAGCTAAGAGGTTTAGCCTAACATGGCTAAGATAAATCTCAATAATAAAAAAAATAAAAAAAAATAAAAAAAATATAAAGAGTAAACAAAAGAAAAATAGCAAACCAGAAAACTCTCCTTCACAGCTGCTCCACAAGCCCCAGCTCCAAGCCAAGCTCCCTGCCACCTCGTCCAAGCCAAAATCCGATCCCCCCTCCACGGCTCTCTCTTTCCTTTTATAAGCAGCAAGGAGATCCCTCCGGTTGCTGGATAGCTTTACGCAAAGAGTTACGCAGCACTCTCTTAGCATTATCAGCCCACGTCCATCTCGATCCGAACCATTCAGGCTCCTTAAGCCTGCTTGGTGGTCCCCTGGGGTGGCTTTGAACGGTCCGGATTGTTGATCCGAATGTTATCTTGATCATGAAACGGCCCGGAAGTCCCGGGTTTCCCAGACTGCGAAGACAGAGCTTGCGTAAGCATTGAAGCTTGCGTTGGCTGATAATGGGGTCCATAATCGGACTTATCAAAGAAATCCCTGCCGTCCATTGATTTGCTCATGAAAAACCAGTGAGGTCTGATCATTTTGGGTCAAAATTGTGGTGGCCTACGGTTTATTTGATTGCACCGTTAGTTATCTGTTCAGACGGTTGAAAACCGATTGACGTCGACTTTTCAAATTTTGTCAGCTAGGCGTGAGTGATATGGGCTGCAGAAGTGTCATGAACAGTCCGGATCAGGTCTTCACGACACGATGGTGAGTCACAAGCAACGTCCGCAAGCTCCATTGCGTAACAGAGCTTCCGCAATGGACGTTGCGATGATGGTGAGTCCCACCTCGGTGTCGAGTGGAAATCCACTTCGTCTAGTGAAATGCTGACGAAAAACCAGTAAGAATTGACTGGTTTCATATTGAATTTCGTGTGGCCCACTGATTCTTTCGTTCCACCGTTAATCTTTGCGTTTGATCATGATCCGCGTACGTACACGAGCATAGGTCCAAAAGGACACCTAGGATGTGATTAGTGGGCCCCTTTAAGCCTGATGAACGGTTTGGATTGTCCATATGGGCAATGGATGGGGCCCACTACTCGAAAATGGACGGACGCTGTTCGTCCGCTGTCTCCGGGTGGGAGATGGCGCGGATCAGCGCCCGTGTTGACCGGCTGACCGTCCGGTGCGGCGCGGTCACACGTACCCCATGTACACACGTTGTACACGCGGGGTCCACCATGATGTTTGTGAGAAATCCACTCCGTCCATCCACTTTATAATATCCTTTTAGGCGTTGGGACTAGAAGTGAGGCATATCCAGGTGGTAGGTGGGCCCCACTTAATGAATTAAGCGGCTGATCTGTCCATTGGCCCATTTCTTGAGATCTCCAATGGCTAAAATTTAATATGTACGGTTAATTTGTAGCCCACATCCCATGTATGAAGTCTCGTGTCGATCGGATGACGGAAACCCTGTGATCTTGCATTCTGCACTAGTTTCGGGCCTCTTTAATATGAACGGCTTGATTTCCTCGGATCCCTGGTATGTAAATTCTTCAATATTGATCATCTGGAGTCCATCCCCTGCTTTTGTGACATCGGAGTGCCAAATCCATGCTTTTACTATCAGTTTTTAGTCAACGCTCCTGATTGAATCCTGCAACAAAACACAATTAAAACCGGGCGTTAAACAGTATCATACCCGTAACTCCAGGTAATAAATGGGGTCTAATATGTAATATTTGACCCTCAACACAGTCTCCCTCTCCTGAGACAGTGGAGGCCCCAATTAAAGGCTCATAGAGGGGCCTCTGCCTATCCCAGTCCATCCCTCCTCATTAAGCGAGTATTATTCATGATGATGTGGAGAATCCTACCCCTCTCGGATAGGGAAAGGAGATCGACCTAAACGGTAATAGAATTCCTAGGATTGTGTTATGTCTAGTGAAATAGAGGATCAAAGGAAGAAAGATGGTGGTTGAAACAAACTAGTATGGGAGACTCTAGATATTGAAGCGTAGGGGCGAGCTATCATCTAGTGTTGTCCATGGATAAAATCCTTATATGGAATGCACACGGGGTGGGGAATTTACCTATCAAGAGATTAATCAGAGAGTTCCACCCGGCCATGTTGGAAATCCTAGAACCTATGCTCAGAAACAAAAAAATGAATTCTAACAGGCTTAAAGTTGGGCTATCACTCCTGCTCCAACACTAGCTAGGGTGAGAAGATTTGGGTATTCTTAGCGTCGTTTCTGACCACTCAGGTTCTAGCTTCCTTAGAACAAATGTTAACCATGGTTGTGGGTCTCAACCATGGCTCAATTAAGGTGTTTATCTCCTACGTGTATGCGAAGTGCCCAAAATATTGAGGAATTTGTGGGATGAATTGGTTAAGCATGGGTTACACCATTCCCTGGGTGGTTTATGGCGACTTCAATGCTGTGCTGTCCCAAGTCGAGCGACGAGGTTCTACATCTTTCGACGCTATGAGCATAGCTAAATTTGCGGAGGGGCTGAACAATGTGGACCTAGTTGACGCTCTCTTCTCGGGCAACCATTTTACCTGGTGTAACAGCCAAGCAGGGCAACCCAGGGTCCAGGCGAGATCAGATAGAGCTTTCTATAATGACCACTGGTTGCGAAGCTTCCCCTCTTTTCAAGTCAAGCATCTCCCTAGGCAAAATTCAGACCACACCCTTCTTTTATTATCTTTTCCCTCTCTGCAATCTTCGGGTCCAAGAGTTTTCATATTCCAACAGATGTGGTGTAGCCACGAGGGCTTCCAAAACCTTATAAAAAGCGTTTGGGTGACACCAACCTCTGGAGACCCTATGTAGTTGTTTATCGGCAACTGAAATATGTCGAACAGGCCCTAAAAATCTGGAACAGAGAGATATTTGGCAATATCTTTCTAAGAATTCAGTCTGCTTCTGCTGAGCTCAGCTAAGTTGAAGACGCTGCCCAAGTTGCTTCAGATCCTCTCGCTCATCAAACGGTCCAGAAGGCTAGAGAAATATGTCTTACCTCGAGCTATGCAAAAAAAAAATTTGGAAGTAAAAGGCTAGAGCTCACTGGCTGCTAGAAGGAGATAGCAACACAAAATTCTTCCACAATTCGGCTACAGGTAGAGCCAGAAGATCAGCGATCCAAGAGACCAAACTGCAAGGTGGGACAGTGATTTTTAGTCAGGCAAATATCAAGAAAGCTGCTGTGGAGTTCTTCCACGACCTGTTACAAGCGGAGGTGGATCAAATCCGAGTGACTTGCTGGAATGCATCCTGTGGTCTTTGACATCAGAAGACAATAAGCTGTTGTTACGTGAGCCGTCTGTTCAAGAATTGCATGAAGCAATTAAAGCCCTCCCAGTCAATGGCGCAATGAGGCAAGACAGGTTCTCCGGGGCATTTTTCCAAGAATGTTGGGACATTATTCATAGTGACCTCCTCAAGGCAGCCTGCTTATTCTTTAGTGGTGGCAACATCCCCAGAGCTCTCTTAGCCACACTCATCTACCTTATTCCTAAGATAAGCGTCCCCTCAAACTTCTCTGATTATAGACCAATAACTTTATATAATTACTTGTATAAGATTTTTTCAAAGATTATTGTGACGAGACTAGGAAAGATCCTACCCAAAATAGTCTCCATAGAATAGGGTGCCTTTGTGTAGGGTAGGTCCATTGCGAAAAATTGTGTCCTTGTGTAAGAAATCTTTCGTGACATCAACAAGATGGGTAGAGGAGGCAATATACTGCTAGAATTAGATATGGAGAAAGCATATGATAGGCTCAACTATAATTTCCTTAAGGAGGTCCTGTTTAAGTTTGGTTTCCATCGGGATTGGATAGCAATTATGGAAAACTACTGAACGGGCTATTGGTTCTCAGTTCTTGTCAATGGTGAAGCAGTCGGCTTCTTTCAGTCTTCGAGAGGCCTCAGATAGGATGACCCCATCCCCCCACCCCATTCATTCTAACAGCTAAAGTCCTTAGTCGAGGTTTCCACCAACTTGTGGCGGGAGGGAGCTACTAGCACTTTAAGATCGTGCTAACTGTTCAATGGTCTCCCACCTCCTCTTTGCAGACAACATAATCCTTTTTGCGAATAGTTCCAGAGTTTCCTTGAGAAAGATTAAGAAATTCCTGAACAACTATGAGAGCATATCAGGCCAAAAAATCAATACAAATAAGAGCTTCTTCATCCCTTCATCTGGGATGTTTGAAGGTAGGATCAGAGCAGCCTCATCTATCCTTGGTTTTAACAAAATGACGGCTCCTTTCTAGTATCTGGGTGTCCCCGTCTTTCAAGGGGGCCTAAACGTATTTATTTTCAGCTGTTGTTTGAAAAAATCCAGAACATAATTCTCAATTGGAAGAACATAATTCTCTCTCAGATGGGGTGTCTAACCCTCATAAACCATGTATTGGGCAACATCCCTATCCACACTCTGACAGTTATGGAAGTCCCCTGCTTTATTCCGGCGAAGCTCGAGAAGTCTTTTATGGATTTCTTTTGGGGGTGGGACGACCTGAAGAAAAATGCCACTGGAGGAAATGGGAGAGCTTATTCCTCCCTAAATCGGAAGGGGGTTTGGGTTTGAGAAGCTTGAAATCAGTTATGAAAGCGTTCATGTTGAAGCTTTCTTGGACAGCCCTATGCAGAAGGGAAGCAAGTTGCTGGAGCAATTTCATTAGGGCCAAATACATGTCCGACTTCATCCAGTAGCCTTCTTCGCTGGCCTCCGAGCACAACAGAAGCATTGTCAATGCCGCTGCCTCACCCATCTGGAAGAAAATCATAAACCTCTTCCATTTGGTGTATTCTAGGTCCCGCTAGTTGATTGGTAGAGGGGACATAGACTTCTGGGAAGACGATTGGTCGGGCCTAGGGCCCCTGCATCGGTGGAGATTATTGCATTCTACTAATGATTCCCAGCACACCAAAGTTAGAGACTACATCAGCTCTTGTGGTTGGATCGAGAGGGCCAATGCCTCCCATCTCCTAGCCCAAACAGCCATCATTTATATCTCTGTTGAAGGCATTTACACTTTAGCGGTCGACGACAAACATATCTGGATGGACACGATGAATGGTGAATTGATTGTGGCCTTAGCATGACAAAGTATCAGACCAAGTGCCATTAAGCAAAGGTGGACAAATTGGGTGTGGCATCCTAAATTGCTGCCAAAATTATCTCTATTAACTTGGAAAATTTTCTACAAGGCATCTCGGTGGATGATAGGCGTCAATTTAAGGGTGTGAGTATGGCGTCTCATTACAGTTGCCGTCCTCCACCCCACAGGCCAGCCGCAGAATCCATCGATCATCTATTTGCTATTAGTTGTGGCTAAGATCATTTAGATTTTTTTCTCCCATCGCTATGGCATATCGGATCATGGTTCAGAGTCTGCAACAGATTGAGCTACCCAATGATGGTGCGTGGCCCATTGTCCCAGCAATGCCTCCTCCCTTAAAGGTCCATTTTTATATTTCGGGAACTGTGGAAGGGCAGGAACACCAGTAGATTTGAAAACAGGGTATCTAACACCCATGATATCATCGCTGACACCTTATGGATTAACTAGGTTAGCGAATTCCTGTTGATTCCTAACCAGCTCAAAATGTCCAACAAAGCAATGTTGAAATCCTTACACATTCTGATCCCGGCTCCTAATCCTCAGAAAGTGATGCAGGGATGAACATGATGAGGTCAAGCACCGTCTCCCTCAAGAGGATAATTGTTCCGAATCCACGAAACTTCTCTGGACTCCTTATAGAGGCTTCTTGAATCCATGAGAAAGAAACCAAGCAAAATAGAAAATAAATTCTATGAAATTCAAAATTGATTAATGAATGAAATAAATGAGTTCACAAACCTTTAAATAGGTATACCATGCAATGGGAGAGAAATCAGAAGCAAACTACAACTAATCCTAGAATTCGCAACTTACTATAAATAGTAAACTAACTATTTATAGGCGGTCGTGATGTTTACTAGTGTGTAAGGTTTTCAGCCAAAAATAGTAAGTGTCCTATTTGGCTTCACCAAGATGTTCTCCTAATTTTTCTAAGCTCTTTTCATGTTGGGTGCAACTCCTAAAGCCCAACGGATGAAGAGTTATAATTAAACTAAAACTTACTATTTATAGTAAAAATGGAATTAAAATAAGGAAGCGACTATTGATCCAGGGGTATTTTGCAAATCCAGCTTGTGTAACCCAGCATAGTAGGGTTGGTTGGCTAAAGTAGCTTGTTCTACCCCAAAATCATATATTGTACGCCCGATAACTCATTTCAGATTGTGAGATACGCCCGATCTAAAGTCTGACAGTCCAGATCACTTTTGTCGTTGACCGGGCCTTTTCTGATCCATCTTGGCCATGAAATTGTCTGTGACCCGCTCTACATCAAAAAGTGGTGGTAGTTAAATGGGCTGGACCGTCTGCGGGCTGGATAAAACTCAATGTGTACGGATCGGCCATAGGCAACCTAGGCCAATCAGGAGGGGGTGGTGTTGGAAGGGACAACAATGGTAAATTCCTTTTTGGCTTCTACCGTGGGTATGATGTCAGTACTAACACTAGGGCAGGAATTAAGGCAATATTAGATGACCTTATGTTATGTGCTCTCTTGGGATTCCCTAGAGTTCAAGTTGCTAGCAATTCTGGCATTGTGGTGTAGGCCTTGTCCAACAGTAAAAGTGCATGCTGGTCCATCTAGTACTCGAAGGCGAGAATTGAGTCCATCTCGTACGAGTTGGAGATTCAATTTTCCCACACGCCTAGAGAGACCAATTAGGTGGCAAGTGGCTTGTCCAAGCTAGGAAGTGAATGCCAGAAAGATCGTAATTTTCGTTCCTGGGAAGCCCTTCCCTCCACGATCTAAGGCCTCCTCTTTCTTGACAAAGTGGGCTTAGGAAACCTGAGGATATCTTAGCCTTTGCTATTTTGATCTCGATATCTATAGTCACACGATAGGGGGGCCCATTTCTTTTTGCTATCAGCCCACCTCGAATCCTGCACTGTAAGCTGTTCGGGACAACTCTTTCATTGAATATACATGTCCATTTAAAAAGAAAAAAGAAAAAAAAATGTTGTATTCGTTTGTTTTGAAAAGTGATGTCTATTAGTGCCGAAGGGTTAGTAGGCAACCGGGGCCCAGCCAACTACCCCCCACACTGGATTCTCTAATGGAATCACTTTATTTAACAGGAAGAGCCCTCAAACAAGGAGAGGGAGATCCAAAACTTGCCGGAAGAAGAGGCTCACTCGAAGCTCGCTCCCCAAATGAGCCAGCCCACTGTCGGGGCATTACCTTCCCTTAAGACGTGAACGAAATAAATCTTCCCCCTTTTCTTCAATCTTTCTATTCTGGCTGACCAATACTGCCTGTTCCAAGCCATTTGGGACAAGCAATTCAGAGACTCCACCACAAACTTGGAGTTTGATTCGACCACTACCTTGGATAGGCCTTGGTTTAAGCAATGGGCGAGGACATTATAGACCACTCATAACTTAGCTCTGTTATTGGAACCCACCCCATACCCTATTGAGAACAAGAAAAGAAGGTCACCTTTTTCCCCTTTACAAATACCTCCGCCTCCCGAATCCCTGAGTTCCCTCTAGCTGACCCATTCACATTTGATTTAACCTAACCTTTTTCTTGCTTAATCCACTTGACTAGAGCATACTTTTTCCTTGGAGAAGTTATAACCGCAATCCCCAATACCTTGAGGGTCAACCAATTGGCCATCGACAGGTTCTTGGGAGATGAAATCCCCTTACTAAACCACGCCAACCACCACTTGACTCGTGCTATCAGTCCAGCAGCTAGAACCTGCTTGTCGTCGAACCTAATGGAATTTATGGCTTTTTGGATTTCCTACAGAATCAGACATGGGGCCAGCCCATGCAGCACAGGTATGTTGCCCCCTGGAGATGGCGCAAGCCACCATTGGCTTATTCTTTCCTGGATCGATTGGTGAGCCATGAGGACAATACTAAAAATGGCCCTGAAATGACCCCATACCTTCACAGCCAGACTACCGGTGATGAAGAGGTGTTCAACGATTCCATGCCCCCCTGCTTCAGCCTCCAAATGAAGGTGGATATATCTTGGGTGGCATTTTTGAGTGCCACATCCATTTAGCCAAACCTCTGTGCTGCCCTCCTTCTCTACGAAGCTCCTGGACGATTTCACCAAGAACTTACCTGAAGGATCGAGAGGCCATATGCAAGACTCCCTTTCATCCGATGTGCAAAACGCCCCTGAAATATGTGGTCCAGCACTTCCTATGGAAGATAACCTGGAACCGACGATGGGGGAAGGGGACCCTCAGGCCCAAGGAAGTCCTACACTTTTAGCGACAACAACCCATCTGGAATCGGCTTGTCAACTTGTTACTCCAGTGGGCCAAGCCTTGTCTAGTACACGTGCCTAAGACTATAGCTACCCCAGCCTACTAGCCATTGCACTCTTTCATCCAGTCGCCGTGGGAGCAACTTCAAAATACTTTTCCAAAGAGGGGGAAGAGATGGTCGTAGATCCACTTACCCCTGTGCTTGACAAGTCGCCACCGTGTTTAGCTCGCATGAACTCTGCCCACAGATTTTCTTCATTTCCAAATTTCACAGCCCATGCCGTCTTTAGCCAAAGGTCCATCATAACCTCTTTCAGCTTTATGATACTCAAGCCTCCATCCTTTTCTGGCCTCGTAATCTTCTTCCAACTAATCCAGTGCAACTTTCTCTTGTACTGGATTATGCTTTATCATAAACATGCATGGCTCCATAAATATGACCGAGTATGCTTTATTATAAAGATGGCTAGCTCCATAATTTTGGCCTACCGGAGTTTTGGATTATCCAGTTTGGGCGTTCTATCCCAACCACTTCCTATGCTGTGGCCGACCTAAGTTTTGGATTACATGTTTTTTCAATTAATAATTAACATAAGTCATTGTCCCTGATGGAAGGGATGGATCTTATCAAAGTTCCACCCACATGGCTCTCATTCTGCCCAAGTATCCCTAATGGTTACTTGGCGTGACGAGTACCAGCATCGTTTTTGCTAAAAGGTTTTTCAGAGGATTAGGTGGCCACCATATCGTCATATCGTAGACCCAGAGCCAGATTTCAACCGTTATGCAGGAAGATGAATCTAGACAATTGAAGAGTAACGAGAACATGAACAATTCTAATCATCATTTAAATGCAATTCGGCCTGTACGGTAGATGTGAGATGAACCACAATATCATTTCTTATTTTATTTTATTTTTAATTATTTTTTTAGGAAAAAAACCTAACCACTATATCCTTTCAAAACTCTTACCATAATACAGCTAATGTATTATATTAAGATAACTGGGCCCCTTAGCTTAGAGTAAGTGTCTAATATATTCTGGTAAGATACAGTGGGGCCCTTTGCCATTCGAGTAATGGTCTTTCCAGTGACCCTAATTGTTTATACAATAGATCAGTACCTCTCCAACGACCTCAACTATTTATACGATGGGGCTCGCTTTTTGTAGGGATGAAAAAAAAAAAAAAAAAAAAAACTCTGAAATCCAAATATTATCATCATTTGATTATTCGAAGTTACAAGCTATTCCATAGTCGAAAGAAAGGAGAGAAAAGATCGAATGGTTAAAATGTTCCATCTAAGAGTTCTTTTCTTTTGACCATCTCTAATCCAAGCTGTGGTCCATAATATAAACAGTTTTGATTATTCATAGATACCCCCATATCCATTGGCTAAAGTCACAACGTATCCTATTTATTTATTTATTTATTAACAAAAAACACTGCTCTGCCATTTACTAAATAGAAAAAAAATAGCAAAAGAACAACCCTGAATAATTCAGAATGCCTGACAACACAATATAACACGAGCTCCTACCAGCTCAAGAATATAACGGAAAGAAAAAGAAAAACAGCATATGCTGGCAACACCGCTGCAGGTAGGTAGCTCACAGGTTAGAGTCAATATGATGCAAACGGGATCATGTTATAAATGGAAATTGAAGCAATGAAATTTCTCCTGGCACCCTATGAAAAGAATCGCCAAAAATAGATTACTCTCACCACCATGGAACAGCTCTCTACTCAACATCTACACCACAAAACTGCAGGACGGTATGTCCTCAAAGTACAACAGCTGCCTTCTCCTGGGAAATAAATGGAGCGGGATGGGCTATCAAGGTCTCATAATGATCAGCTCCAGCACCGCACCACCCTCTCCCTTTCATAAAGAGAAAAAATGGGAGTTCACGAATTTGACCCCTAGACGATGTGGAAGGAAGAAGACACAATTATCTTCATCAACCATTGCATCCGAGCGATGGGCTTGAACCACATATATCTCTCCTTTGAACTCCGTTGCAAGACTCTCTATTGCTGTATCATCCCCAAAAGCAGCTGCATGGCCCTCCCTATTCTCATCTACCGTCAATAAACCCTCCTCCGTGTATTGCAAGGTGATAATATCATATTCATCTTCCGGTAAGCCAGATATGGACATGTATTTGGCCCAACTTGGACCATCATCCACGGCAATGCATCTCTCCTTATATATGGACTCCGCGGCCATTTCCCTCTGCATCCCAATTTCTACCGTCTCCATGATTGCCCGATCCAACCTCTCCCTTTCATCCTTCCTCGCCAGCAGCTTCACCTCCTGCACCACGTGGATCCCCCACCCTGCCTTCAAATCGGGCGAATACAGATGCCGTATCGCTGCATCAATCTGATCACCATCGTCCAGTCCGTATTCCTCCAAGAACCTCCTGACCGTCCGATTCCTCAGATCCCTCACCCCGATCTTCAATCCCATCGCCTTCTTCGCGGCGGTGAACAGGCAATTTCCGTCCGCCTCAACATCCCCTCCGTGAAAGAGGCAGAAGGTCGAAGACGAGATGGACGGCGAGGATCCGTCGGGTTAAATTTCTCTGCGATTGAGAGTTGCAGAGCTATTGCCATATGTAAAGATGTTTTCTATCAAATGTCATGTAAAAAATGAATAAAGACGTCGAAATTCACTTTTCATGATTTCAGAAATAGAGCAGCAACCCACATTCCGGTAAGCGAATTTTGGAAGGATAGATAGGGCTTACAGTTGAAATTTGAAATATGTAATAGAATAAAATGTTATTGATGGAATATACAATTAATTGAGTTGAATTTATATTTGATATCAACTCAAACTTTCTCTTAAATCAAATAATAGCTCTACAGGAAGATCTAGAAATCTTTAAATCTTAAAACCTATTTTAAGTATGCAACAAACCTTAATGACGATAACAGCGTCCTTGTAATTGCATTTGAACTATTTCTATTTTCAGTTTTCCAGTGGCTACGGCTATGGCCTCAGAAGCAAGAGAAGAACCAACTTGATGCAGAGAACCCATCACCTCAGACACCTGCATCCACAGGTGAGAGGTTTCTGTGCAACATTTGTCACGATCATTGCATGTGCCGGTTTTATATTTTGTTTACTTACGCAAGAGAAGAACCAACTTGATGCAGAGAACCCACCACCTCAGATATCTGCATCCACGGGTAAGAGGTTTCTGTACAACAGTTGTCACGATCATTGCATGTGCTGGTTTTATATTTTGTTTACTTTCAACAAATATGCTCTTTCCGTATAAACCAAATGTATCTATGTCAATGCTTCTCGTCGAACTTAATCTTGCTTGCTTGTGTGAATTTTTAGACATATTTATTCAACGATCCCATGGGGATGGAGGCAAAAGCCATGAAAGCAGCCAAAAGAGATGTTACAGCACACAAGAACAACCATTTCCCAGTAATTATAGAACATGCTATGATTTTTTTGAGCTCGCAATGACGGCCTTACAAGTGATTGGATTTGGTCAGTACGTCTGCCTCAATAACTAATGTTTTTAATTATATTTCAAAAGCGTTATTTATTTAGTTGATTTCCTATTTCTTCAACTAAAAAATGACAAACTACAATTATAAATTTCAGGAAAAGAAAATAAAATTTTACTTTAAAAATTTGGGTGAACTATGTTAAAGCTCGTTGGATTATATGTTAATTATGTGACTTATCCAATATGTAATCCACTTCATAGATAGTTTTCCCTACCTATTGTAAGAGCCCATGTAAAAAAAAAAAAAAAAAAAAAAAAAAAAAAAAAAAAAAAAAAAAGGAAAGGAACTTCCAAGAAGACAAAACAATAAGAAGCAGCCCAAACCGCATCTAACACGAAGGAATCGGCCCTCTCCCTTCTTAATTCGCCGACTCCTGATCATCCCCACAATCGCATTGTCCAAAGCTAAGGAACCCGTAACATGTTGGCACAGGGAGAGACATGATGAGGTCGATCACCGTCTTAATCAAGGGATAACTACTCTGAATCCACGAGTTCTCTTGACTCCTAATAGAGCTTTCAAGAATCCATGAGGGATAAAAGCTTGAATAATTCCTAATAAATGTGAAATAACTAGATTGATAAAAGAAAAATGAAATTACAACTCTTAAAATAATGGGCTCAACCCTAGGATGAAGTTTTAGACTGACTCCAACTCAAACACCTTAAAAACTTGACTTACTATAAATAGTAAACTTACCATTTATAGACGTCCTCTATTCCTTCCGGACTTTGTAATTTTTGGCCAAAAATAGTGTCCAATTTCTCCCAACCATGTTATTTTCCTAACTTTTCTAAGCCATTTTTCATGTTGGGCATGACTTCTACAACTCAAAGGATCAAAAATTATACTCAAACTAAAACTTACTATTTATAATAAAAACAAAATTAAATGGAACTTTTGACTATCAATCTGATGGAATCTCACAACTTCAGCATGCACAACTTGATATAGTAGGATTGGTTGGCTTGAGTGGGTTCTCCTACCCCAAAATCATATATAATAGGTTAAAAAACTCATCTTGATTTGCGAGATATGACTGATTTAAGGTTTTGACGGTCTGGATCATTTCTGCCTCCAATCAGGGCTTCTTTGGTCCATCTATGTGATGAAAGTGTCTACAACCCTCTCTACATCAGTTCTCCCCACTTTAGAAGAACTCAACCTCCAGTTCTCGCCCAACTTTGGTTCATAATACTTGTTCACGTCCACAACGTTAAAAGTATGCGAGATCTCCATGTCATCAGGAAGATCAACTACATAAGTGTTGTCGTTAATCTTTTAAAGGATCAGTACCGATCCAATCTTCTTATTTTTCAACTTCTTGTAGGTCTTGCTCGGAAATCTTGCCTTGCATAGATGAACGATAACATTGTCGCCCACCTTGAATACATTTTTCCACCGATGCCTGTCGGCTTGCTCCTTAAACTTGTGATGTAGAGTGGGTCGCGGATAGTTTCATGGCCAAGATGGATTAGAAAAGGCTCGGTCGATGATAGAAGTGATCCAAACCGTCAGACCTTAGATCGGGCATATCTCGCAATCTGGAATGATTTATCGGGCGTAAAATATATGATTTTGGGGTAGAACGAGCTACTTTAGCCACCCAACCCTGCTATGTTGGGTTACGAAGCCGGATTTGCAAAATACCCCTGGATTGACCGTTGTTTCCTTATTTTAATTCTATTTTTACTATAAATAGTAAGTTTTAGTTTGATTATAACTCTTCATCCGTTGGGCTTTAGGAGTTGCGCCCAATGCGAAAAGAGCTTAGAAAAATTAGGAGAACAACTTGGTGACGCCAAATAAGACACTTACTATTTTTGGCCGAAAACCTTGCGCACTAGTAGACATCACGACCATCTATAAATAGCAAGTTGCGAATTCTAGGAGTTTTAGATGTAGTTTGCTTTCGATTTCTCTCACTTACCATGGTTGTTGTATGACACAACCTTGATTTTCGTAGAGCACTACTAGTGGTAAACTGTAGGGCTACACCAGATGATTCAAATCTAGCAACGAGGACCTTAATGAAGGCTTTATTCAACAACCAATCCATGAAGGCAATCATCTAGATTGTACTGAAAGAAACTATCGAGGTAAGGCTGAACTTCTTAGTTTTAATGGTTTATTACGCGTAAAAGATTTCTTCGATTGACTAGCCGAAGTAGAGAGATATTTTAATTACATGGACGTGCCAGAACATAAAAAGGTAAAATTGGTAGCGTTTAAATTAAAATCCGGTGCTTTTGTATAGTGGGAGTAATTATAACTCTCACGAGCCCGCCAGAAAAAGGCGCCCATCTCATCATGGCCACGGATGAGGCGTCTTCTTCGATCACGATTCTTCCCTAGTGATTATGAGCAGATATTATTTCAGTAATACCAGAATTGCTGACAAAGAAATCAAACTGTCACAGATTACACAGAAGAATTCCAGCGGTTGGCAACATGAAACGATCTGTCAAAATTTAAGTCACTGAAGGTGACACGATTTATAGGATGATTACAATCGACAATTCAGGATCGAGTTCAGATGCACCCAGTCGGGACTATGGATGAAGCAGTTCAGTTGGTATGTAGGGTAGAAACGCAGCTTGAAAGAGTTTCGAATCGACCTTATCCTTCAACTTGACCCCCCTCATAACGGGTCCTGTGCAGGATCTAGTGTTGTCACGAGGAAAAGAACCAGTAGGAGAATGTTCTTAACCTCCCGTGACCACAAACCATGATACGGGAAGTGGCTCATCTAGGCCTCAACGTGTAACACTCACAACAATGAGCCCGATGAGGATTCTAAATCCTTATGTTCGATCAAGGTCAAACAATTGTTACCATTGTGACCAACCGGGCCACTTATCAAACACCTATCTTCAACGTCCCATAGCACACTTGGCTATAAATGAAGGGGGCACTGAAGATGAGGCTGCAAAAGAAGACTCTGACCTTGACGAACATGAGCAGGCTATTGAGGAAGGATCATACGAGGATGAGTTAACGGTCCAGGATCGTGACGAATCTCTAGTTGTGAGGCTATTACTGTATACCTCATGGAAGAAATTACATCCACAGGGACATAATATATTCCTTACACGATGCACTATCAATGGAAAGGTCTATGATATGATCATAGACAGTGGTAGTAGCGAGAACATCATCTCAAAAGTGATAGTGGATAAGTTGCAGTTACCAACGACAAAACATCCTTCCCCGTATTCAATTGGTTGGATAAAAAAAGTAAATAGGACCAAGGTAACTGAACAATGCACTGTCTCGTTTTTAATTGACAAAAATTATAAGGATCAAATACTTTGTGACGTGGTCGACATGGAAGCATACCATATGTTACTTGGTTGAGCCTAGCAGTCGGATCGTGATGCGACCCATCGAGGACAAGACAATGTTTACATATTTGTCAAAGATAGTCAAAAAATAATTCTTGCCCCTATAGAACTAGAGAACCACCCTGAAGCCTCTAAAGTGGAGGGGAGTTGCCTCTTGACCATTCGCGATTTCATGGATGAATTCAAGGAAATTGGCGAGGTATATGCTATAGTGGTGAAGGGCGAGGAATCGGAACCCGCAAACATTCTGCTAAGTTTAAGACTATTAGTAAACGAATTTAAAGAAGTCTGACATGAAGATTTACCTGATGAATTGCCCCCCCCCCCCCCCCCATGAGGGACATCCAACATCACATAGTTAGGGCTAGCCTACCCAACTGCCCTCATTATTTGATGAGTCCGAAGGAGTGTGAGATACTTCAGGGGTAAGTGGAGGAATTGATCCGTAAGGGTCTCTTGAGAGAGAGAGAGAGAGAGAGAGAGAGAGAGAGAGCATGAGCCCATGTGTTGTACTAATATTATTAAGACCAAACAAAGATAAAAGATGGCGCATGTGTGTTTACAGTCGGGCAATCAATAAAATTACCATTAAATATCGGTTTGCAATATCATGGTTGGACGACATGCTCGATATGCTAAAATGGGCCAAGGTGTTCTCTAAACTATACCTAAGGAGCGGGTACCATTAAATTCATATCCAGCTCGGTGAAGAGTGAAAAATGACATTCAAGACCAAGAAAGGATTGTATGAGTGGCTGGTCATGCCCTTCGGACTATTGAACACAACAAGTACTTTTATGCGTTTGATGAATCAAGTTTTAAAATCATTCACACACCAAGAAGTTTAGTTTTTTAATGGACAACTTATTGTTCCTAAGATTTGTTATAACGTCCATGGGCATCCATATGGACGATGAAAGGTGTGAGCCATTAGAGAATGATCGATCCCGACAAACATTCATGAGATGAGGAGTTTTCATGGGTTGACGACCTTCTATCATCGAATTTTAGCACAATAGTCAGGCCTATTACATATTGCATGAAAAAGGAACCGTTTCAGTGGACCGATGAAGCTGGCAAGAGCTTTCATGAGATCAAGCATCATTTGTCCACAACATCGGTCTTGTTGCTTCCTAATTTCGACAAGCTATTTGAGGTTGAATGTGACGCTTCATATGTCAGAATTGGAGGAGTATTATTATAAGAAGGTAGGCCGGTTGCCTTCTACAGCGAGAAGCTCAGTGAAGCTCAAAAGAAGTGGTCGACGTATGAGCTTAAGTTGTACGCAGTTGTTCAGGCGCTGTGACATTGGTGACATTATTTGATTCAAATAGAATTTATTCTATACACCGACCATCAAGCATTAAAGTTTATTAATAGTCAGACTAACTTGAATCATGTGCATGTTAGATGGGTCACGTTTTTTTTAGAAATTCTCGTTCGTTCTAAAGCACCAGTTAGGGCAGCAGAACAAGGTAGCTGATGCACTTAACTATCGTGCATTAATACTTATTATGATGAGCAATGAGGTGGTCAGCTTCAATTATCTAAAGGAGTTGTATGCCGAGGATGAGGACTTCAAAGATTCTTTGATGAAGTGCTAAGAAGGTCATCCCAATGACCTTCATATACAGGACGGTTTCCTCTTCAAAGAGAATCGATTGTGCATTCCCCAAAGTTCTGTAAGTGAGCAGATTATTCAGGAGCTACATGGAGGTAGCCTCGATAGACACCTTGGGCGAGACAAGACGCGAGCTCTTGTGGAAGAGCAGTATTACTGGTCGTAATGTGGGAAAAGCCGTACAACATCATCATGTTTGTCAGACCTCTAAGGGCAATTTTAAAATACGGACCCCTACACCTTGTTACCTGTGTTTGATGGTCTTTAGGAGGATTTATCTATGGACTTCATGCTTAGTCTCGCACGAATACAACGTGGCATCGATTTGGTGTTTGTGGTAGTAGATCTTTTTTTCAAGATGACACACTTTATCCCATGCAAGAAGACCCTCGATGCAACACACGTGGTGAATCTGTTATTCAGGGATGTCGTTCGGCTACACGAGGTCTCCAAGGCCATTACTTCTGATCGTGATACGAAGTTCATTAGCCACTTTTGACAGACTTTATGGACTCTATTCGATACACTACTTCAATTTAGCAGTGCCTACCACCCACAGACTGATGACCAGACTGAGGTTGTGAATCATACGTTGGAAAACCTCCTTCGCTATATTTCAGGAGAAAAACCGAAGCAATCATATTTTTCCTTGTCTCAAGCAGAGTTTGCATTCAACAACATGGTGAATCGCTCGACATGGAAATCACTGTTCTATATTATGTATGGATGAGTGCCTCGCCACACACTTGATTTGGTCCCTCTGCCCAAGCTCCTAGGCATGAGCATTGCAATAGAACATATGACAGATATGATTATTGGCATCCGTGTGGAAGTGCAGACCAAGCTAAATGCCTCGAACGAGAAGTACAAGGAACAACCAGACAAGCATCGGCAATAAAAAGTGTTTGAGGTGGGTGATCACGTTATGGTCCATCTACACAAGAGAGATTTCCAACCAGAATGTATAACAAATTAAAGAATAAGAAGATTGGATCGGTACCAATCATCCTAAAGATCAATGACAACGCTTACGTTGTTGATATTCCAGATGACATGACGATCTCACGGACTTTCAACAACGCGGACCTGACCGAGTATCATGAACTAGAGCAGGAGAGAACTCGAGGAAGAGTTCTTTTGAAGTGGAGGGGACTGATGTAGAGCGGGTCGCGGACAGTTTCATGGCTAAGATGGATCAGAAAAGGCCCGGTCGACGACAGAAGTGATCCAGATCGTCAGACCTTAGATCGGGCGTATCTCGTAATCCGGAATGAGTTAAATATATGATTTCTGTGTAAAACGAGCTACTTTAGCCACCCAACCTTGCTATGCTAGGTTGCGTAAGTCGGATTTGTGAAATACCCCCAGATCGACGGTCGTTTCCCTATTTTAATTTCGTTTTTACTATAAATAGTAAGTTTTAATTTGATTATAACTCTTCATCTGTTGGGCTTTAGGAGTTGCGCCCAATGTGAAAAGATCTTAGAATAATTAGGAGAATATCTTGGTGAAGACAAATAGGACACTTATTATTTTTGGCTGAAAACTTTGTGCACTAGTAAACATCACAACCATTTATAAATAGTAAGTTGCGAATTCTAGGAGTTTTAGTTGTAGTTTACTTCTGATTTCCCGCTCTCATTGCTTGATATCCCTATTTAAAGGGTTGTGAACTCGTTTATTTCATTCATCAATTAAAATTTGAATTTATTAGAATTTATTTCTATTTTCGTGCTTTCCTTCCTCGTGGATTCGAGAAGTCTTTGTGAGGAGTCAAGAAAAGCCTCATGGATTTGGAGTAGTTATCCTTGAGGAAGACGGTGATCGACCTCATCACGTTCATCCTCACGTCAACTTGTCTTTCAAAGTTTGCAACTTAGCTTGCACATTCATATGAATGTCCACAATTCAGTCCATAATATGTTATGGTGCAATGCTCATACCTAAGAGCTTGGGCAAAGGGACCAAGTTAAGTGTGTGGTGGGGCAGTCGACCATAAACTATATAGAATGGGGACTTCCCTGTCGAATGGTTCACCATATTGTTAAATGCAAACTCTGCTTGAGATAAGGAAAAATCCCACTACTTTGTCTTGTGACGCAGCGAAGGATGTGAGGTCGAGCACTGTCTTCCTCAGGGGAATAACTGTTCTAAATCCACAGAACTTCTCCGGACTCCTCACATACAAACCTAGAATCCACGAGGAAAAGAAAAAATAAATAATTCTAAAATATTCGAAATCAATTTATTGATGATTGAAATAAACGAGTCTACAACCCTTTAAATAGGGATACCAAGCCTTGGAAGAAGTTTATGAATTAAAACATAACTAAATCTCCCTAAATTCATAACTTACTATAAACAGCAAATTTACTATTTATAGTAAGTGTCCTATGTGGCATAACCACATTATTCTCCTAATTTTTCTAAACACTTTTTGTGTTGGACACAACTCCGAAAGCCCAACTGATGAAGAGTTACACTCAAACCAAAATTGAATAAAAATAGTAAAAATGAAAATAAACAGGGAATGCGCCGTAACGATACCCGGATCAAAAGTTATGATCAATTTACGGTCCACCTTCTTTTGGTCCAACCATACTAGGAATGTATCTATGACACGTTCTACATCAGACCCCTCCACTTGAAAAATACTCGTCCTCGAGTTAATTAAGGGACTTATCTCATGATTCTCAAATAACTTCTGACATTGATGTTTGTTAGCCCTTTTCTTATACTTGGCATTAGGCTCTTAAGCTAACACAATACATATACTCAAGCTCTCCTTGACTTGGCTAGTATGGATTAGTTCCTTTACTTGGGCTTACAAAATCTCACGTTCTTCCTAATAATGTGCGATTAGGCAGACTTGCCTCTTAGACAATATCAATGTTGCTTTGTATTTCTCACATGGGAAGTAATTTATTAGAAAGTTCATCGAGCATAATCACCTTGAAATCTTACAACCTTGGTTTCAAATCCTCTAGGATGTTCAAAGGCTCGATATATTTTTTCTTTTTAACTAATGCATCTAAATCTCCTATTTCCTCATATTATTTAACAAAATCATGTTTGGGTATGAGATACTGTTCCTCAACTTTAGAAGTCTTGGGTTGGTTCTTTATTCTCGTAGGGATGATGTTTACAACCCCAAGAGTAGGGTCGCGTTGTAGTAATAACTCGGTAAGACCGAGGTTGAATCCACATGGACTGAACTTGTACGTATTCTGAAAATAACTAGAACTAGAATTAGAAAAAGTTCTAAATTCAAATATGAATAATTGGAGGTAATTGTGAATAATGTAGATTAAAACTTATAAATTTAAAGGTGGGAACTAGGGTGCCAAGGATCCACTTGTAGTTATCAAGATGCTACCTTGCTTGATTCAAGGAACACAATTAGAATTTGAGTCATATCCTATCCAATTGAAAGATAAAACAATTTAAATCAAATATAAACTTTTCATTGACCTAATTCTCAAAAGAGGAGAATTGTGATGATTGGAAGGGATTCCATCACCCTACCATGCCCAGGAGACGATGGTGACGAATGGGATTTACCAATCTCACTATCTCAAAATAGGAAGAGAAGATATCCAAAGCTATCACAACATCTATTGTAATTTAAGTCACAATAAATCATAGAAAACTGAAAATATTCACTTAATATCAAATTATAAATCAATGAAGTTCAATAAGGACAAGAATCAAATCAAAATAAATATCTAAACGCGCTACAAGTTTCACCTCTTAGCCCTAGCTAAAAGGTTTACCTAACCACAAACATGATTGAAATTAAGTCTTTTAAACAAAGCTTGAAAAATAAACTAGGGAAGAAGAAAAACTCTTTGGCGGCTGCTCCACCCTTGTGTATGCTCTTTGAGAACTTTCCAAACCCTAGAAGATGCTTTGGAGCATCTTAGGGAGTCCTATTTATAGTTGCGGAACTCTAACTTTCGCACTAAGTTGGAAAATTTAGAAACTACTTCAAATTTATACACTCTGCGCAGTTTCTCAAAATAGACTTAGAGTTTAAACCACCTCAAATTTACGCACACTATGCAGTTTCCAAAAATAGACTCAAAGTTTCAGAATATGTTTTTTTTAGGACAATTTCAAGAATATGTTTATTTTCAGGACAATTTCAGGATTCATTTTCTTCACTTTAGATTTTGATTCTCTTCATTCCTTACTTGGTTTTCTTGGATCTTTAGCATATGCATTCTTCATTAATAACTTCTAAATCTCCAAATACTCATTTAGTAATCTTTTGAGCATTAATCTTTCTTTTGACATCAATTTCACCTTAAGTTCTCGAAATCACCTCGCATATGAAAACATGCATAATTAAATCGATTAAGCACTATCATGTTTATAAAACCAAGGTATAAATAGGGGGAAATATGTAATATTTTATACTCAACACATCCCCCAACCAGCATTTTGCTAGTCTCGAGCAAAACATTCATGAAGTGATCTTCAATCTTCAATGTTCAAATCACTTTCAGAAAATAATCTTTCGTGCAATCAAGTATGAATGAGTACAATCTAAAGAAATGAGAGTGCAATTTTGAAAACCTAGAGTCAAATCACACGAGTAATCAATCAAAAAGTTTCTTTATCAATCATTTAAGAGCATAAGTTCATATATTAAAATTTTCCAATGTGCTTAATAAATTCTATATACTTTCCATAACATACTACTATTTCATAATTTATCCATGTTTATCACCTCAAGTTTTATTGAACAATCAAGTACTGATATTGAACTTATCACCTTTTCCTTCTTTTTTCAGTTTTGATTTTATATCGACGATCCTTTTTATTTATTCATTCTTTTCAGACTTTTTATTCCTTTCCAGTCTTTTCATCATACATGAACTTTTTGTTGATCTTTCTGTTTTTTAACTGGTTCTTTTCATCTTTTTTAAGATGGATAAAATTCTCTGGACTTAATTCTCAATATCTATCAATGATACGCATATAATAATGAGAAATTCTAGTACAATTCACAGAAAGCAATTTGAATGTGGCTTGTGACTTAAATTAATTAACATGATATTCAAACTTCATCTTAATTAATTAAATGTAAGAATTTAGACAATAGTCTACTCAGTTGATCAAACTCCAACAATTCAAAGTTAAATCTCCATCGTATCATCATACTCAAAGCATTCTTAATTCCATAAATTATCATTTCCCAAACATGTTTTTAACATGAAAATTTGAAAATTTTCACAAATTTTGCTCAAAACTAAGAAAGCACTGATTAATTTACCTAATTCATACCCCCAACCTAAAACCTACATTGTTCTTAATGCAAAAGATATGAGCATACAATGCACATGAGACAACGAAAAGAAATGGGAAGTGATGGGAAGATAATACTTGAAGAAGGAAATTGAAGCTTTTTCAAAGTTCTTAACATGTAAATGGGTTAACACGAAGACTAAACAAACTGAAATCAAATTATCCTAATCCTAAATCCTATGAAAGCAATAAACCAAACTACACCTTCATCAGATTAGGAGGTCAATCCTAGTACACTGGATCGATTAGAGGCATGGACATGCCCTTTGAATCAAACTTCTTAACAAATGGCTTGAGACGATGTCCATTTATTTTGAAAACATTGCCATATCTGGATTCTTTATCTCGACAGCCCCATGAGGATAAACAGTAGTAACAATGAAAGGGCCGATCTAACGAGATCAAAGTTTTCCTAGAAAAAGTTGTAACCGAGAATTGTATAAAAGAACTTTTTGGCTAGATGTGAATGATTTCCGAAGGATGTTCCGATCGATTATGAAACACCTTCATCCTCTCCTTGTAAATTCTCGAGTTCTCATATGCATCATTCTAAATTTCTTCGAGTTCATTCAATTGAAGTTTGTGTCACAAGACAGCGTTGTCCAAGTTAAAATTAGATTTTTGATAGCCCGGTAGGCTCTATGTTCCAACTTTACAGGCAAGTAATAAGCTTTTCCATAGACGAGTCTAAAGGGAGACATTCCGATAGGGGTCTTAAAAGTATATGGTAAGCCCATAAAGCATTAGTCAAGTAGATTGACTAATCCTTACTGTAAGAAATAATCATTTTTTTTAAAAATTTGCTTAACTTTTCTATTGAAAATCTCAGCTTGTCCGCTTGTCTGCGGGTGGTATGGAGTGCTCACCTTATGAGAGGCCATATTTCTTCATTAAGTTCTCAACTACTCTATTACAAAAGTGTGAACCTCCATCACTAATGATGGTCCGAGGCGTTCCGAACTGGGAAAGGATGTTTTCTTTTAAGAATCTAATTACCGTTTCATGATCATTATTCCGGCATGGGATCGCTTCGACCTACTTAGTGACATAGTTTACTACCAATAAAATATGAATATTTCCAAAGGAATGGGGGAATGGCCCCATAAAATCGATGCTCCAACAATCGAATGATTAGAATTGGGTTTAACGACATTGTTCACTCCCCAAGTATAGGGTTGCCATGTAGTAATAATCTCGATAAGACCGAGGTCGAATCCACAAGGACTGAGCCTTGTACGTAATTCAAAAATAACCAGAACTAGAACTAGAATAAGATGAAATCTAATAAGGAGAATTTAGGACGATAATGGTGAAATATTACTCTAAAACTTGTAGAATTCAAAGGTGGGAAACTAGGGATTCAGAGGATCCACTTGTAGAGATCAGGGAGATCTATGCTTGATTCATGAACTCAACTGGACTTCAAGTCCCATCTTCATCTAGTTGGAATATACATCATAAAAGCTCAATCTGTACTTTGATCTAGTTTTCAAAGAGATGAAAGGTATGAGAATTAGAGTTAATTCCATCACAAAACCATGCCCACAAGACAAAGTAAACAATAGAATTAAACTAATCCTCAACCAATCAGGAAGATGTATGAATGTTAGGAGGGATTCCATCATCCGACCATGTCTAAGGGGCAATGGTGAACAATAGAGCTTCCTAACTTCACAATCAAAACAATGGAACAGGAATACATAAAGCCATCGCAAATCTATTGTAATTTCAGTCACAACAAACCATTAAAAACTGAAAGCATTCCTATTAATTAAATTATAATCAATATCAGTTCATAAACATGAATCCAAGCCGTAAAATCACCCCATCACGCAACAAGCTTCACCTCTTAGCCCTAGCTAAGAGGTTAATTTAGCCCAACATGATTGGACTAGCTCTCACAAAAATCATAAGAAAAGGAAACAGTAAAATAAAAATAAAATAAAATAAAGAAATCACAACTTCTCTCTTAAAACTCTCTCTCTCTCTCTCTCTCCCTCTCTCACACACACACACACACACACACACAGACGTCTCAGCCGTCGGTTCTCTATTTCTTTCTTCTCCTTGCTCTTTTATAGGAGCACCAAGTTGGTCGGTGGAGTGCGAACGTGCAGAAATTGTTGGAGTCGGTGAGGTTTTTCGTAGCCATGTATGCAGGAAGGAAAGCTTATGGAGCCTCCCAACTCCCCTCTTCCTTTGATTCTGTCCAAAAGAACAACGTCCCTTGGGGCGTTCTGGACAAGCCAACACGATGGACGGTCTAGATCGGCCATCCAATCATCACTATGGGTGTACAATAACCCCAAAATCAGTTGGTTTTAGATGCTGAAACAGGGCCTGCGTAAACAACTTACACTGTGACATTGGTGGGGCCCATGATCAGTGTCGGCTGACAAATCCACACCGTCCATTTCGCTCTCCTTGAAAAACCGGTCAAGAATAGTCAGTTTTAGATTGATTTTGGTGTGACCCACAGAATTCTCACTCGACCGTTCATCCTGCGTTGGAACGGCTAGGATTCCATCCTCATTATCTTTTGAGATTCTGTCACCTAGGTCTCGCTCAGATGGACCTTGAGATTTTAATGGACAGTCCAAATTAGTTTTCTGGGCCATGATGGTGGCCCACAAGATCCAACCATAAGTTCTGTTTGAGCATTCACAATGCAGGAGTCCGAATCCGAATGGGATTATGCGTGTCAGCGCCTGCTGAGCATCTGACTCGATTCAATGCACCGGGAGATTAGGTGCGCTAGATGCTCACTCACCCCAAGGTGGGTCCCATCATGATGTTCGTGAGAAATCCGCTCCATTCATCTGTTTTATCATCCCAATTAACAAGTTGATATCGAAATTGAAGCATATCCAAATATCAGGTGGGCCCCAGATGAGGGATTTATGGGCTGATCTGTCCGTTGGGCCACTTCCACAGGGATCCAATGGATGAAATTTGACGTATACGATTAATTTATGGTCCTCATGCCATACATGAAGTTTCGAGCCGAATGGATGGTGGGAACCTGTGATCTTGCATTCCAGACGCTTTTCAGGCCTGTGTAATGTGAATGGCCTGATTTCCTCAGCTTTCTGACATGTACTTTCTTCGATCTCAATCCCCTGGGGTCCATCCATTGCCTTAGTGATTTTATGAGTGTTAAATCCATGCTTTTAGTACCATTTTGCAGTCCATGCTCATAAATACACATTGCATCACAAACATGATTAAAATAGAGTGTTAAATGGTATCATGCTCGTAAACTCAGGTAATAAATGGGGTCAAATATTGTATATTAGACCCTCAACACAACTCCTAACTAGCATTCTGTTAGTCCTGAGCAAAGTATGTGAAAAATAAGCTGAGAATTACAGGACAATTTCTATAAACTCGAGTTATTTTAAAAACAATCCATATGCTAGAAGTCTAAGATTCATGAATATTGAACATTAATTTCTCCTGGACGCAAGCACATGGTAAACTTCATAGTCAAGTTCAAAGTATTAATCCATCGACTAGGAAAATCCAAAACAATGAGTTCCATGGGTGTAAAGTGTAATCTCGGCTTATCAACATTAAGAGTCACTTCTCTATTTCATGAAATCATTTGTAACCATCAAGAGAATTCATGACAACCAAAACCTAAACCAAAACTTACCTCATAGAACATTCTTTCATTCTTCCAGTTTTTGATTTTTTTCATTAAAAGTAACGCCAAGGATGGGAATCAAATCTTCACCTTTAGGGAGCCACCCTGTGGTGAAAACAGTCGCCCTGGTCCTCGAAACCCGAGGATAGTCGGTCCTCATAGAGAACCCAAGTATTACATCATGAAGTGGACTAACATGCATCTAAATAGTCGTAAACCTCATAATGTAAATCAAGATAATTGCCATGTAAACCAGAACATCCATAATAATAGTAAGGAAGTTTAATACTAGTATATGGGAGTAAAATGAAATCCCATAACAGGGAAAATATTTTATTACAATTCAAATGCGATGCAAAGTTCAAAACATGAAAATATGTAAATCCTAAAATATTACTTGAGCTCCAACGGCTCAACTACATCGGCGTAAAAGCCCTCATTGCCAATCTCTACCTCAGTCGTCCGTGGAATCTCATTCTAGGGGTCTCCATCTGTTATCAATCCTACATCTATTTGGTGTAACCGCACTATTGGGTGATTGAAAAATCAGTGGGAATTTTCCTCATAAATTCAACCATAACACATCATTTCAAAATAGATTAACAATTCATATATAATTCACAGGGCAATACAAATACATATACAATATATTCAAATTACAAGGTGACTAATCATGAAATTATAAATGAATGTATGCGTGTATGAATGTATGCTCAAGTCACAGATCTGGGTATGTAATCCAGCTGTTTAAAATAAAAGACCGTCCGTGGTAGGTAGACTACCTGGAAAGGCCATGAAGGTGAGTGTGCCCAAGGACGATCTCCTAGAAAAATACCCGGGGTATGCCTGAGGAGGAGTAAAAATCCCGGAAAAGCCTCATGTAAAATAAGAGCACCCAAAGTGACTCAAATGTACAACTCTGGTCATTCAACTGATCTACAATAAATCGAGCAGAATGTGGCTTACATTTTTTTTTTTTTTTTTTTTTTTTTTGAATTTTTGATGAATAGATGTATTCGCGTGCATGGTGTTCCACGCATGTCAACTCCGGATCAAACGCTGTATAACATATTTTAACCCATTTAATACAATGCAATTCAATCCGTACCACGAATCCAAACAGGCCCGGCACTTGTAGAATCTGAAGCAAGAACGGTACTTTCGCACACCTCCGCCTGTGTGGGGTCTATAGTGAATGGTGGCTGAGCTAAGCTGCTTTTGATGTATCAAGGGGTCCACTGTCGGCCCATCGTATCAACGGTTTAGATCAGTAAGCGAAATATCTATGGGTGCTAGATAGGGTATACATCGCACTGCATGGGACAATGTCAAGTTTCCAACCCGGTATTGTACCCTTTTTTTTTTCAAGGTGTAATTCATTGATCGTCAAAAATACAATCTTTCGGGCGGGTCCGTACAAAAAGTTCTGGGACCACACCTATCATATATCGACTGAAAAACTAGACTCTGAGACAGAGAGTGGCCTCCTCAGGGGGTCTAGACGGGTTTGTATAAATGTGACTCCTTCCAAACAAGGGAGACACGAAAAGGGAACGGGGATCATGGGTATTGAATTGACCCCAGACCTGCATTGTCCAACACAAGAGCTCCTCTAACTAGCCTCGGGAGGAGGGCACGACTTCTGAACATTGTGTCTCGGCATCCTTCACTAGCCAATCTAGCTAGAGCGTCTGCTACCGAATTCCCTTCACGAAATATGTGACTGAATGAAAGGTTAAGACTCCACCTTTTATGCTGAATGTCCCCGAGAATGTACCACATTTTCCAAGGGTTGGAAGCTATCGGGTCCTTCACTGCTTCCACAACAACTTTAGAGTCTGATTCAACAACAATGTTTGAAAGCCCCAGGGAAGAACAAATATTTAGACCGTCGAGCATGGCCTGAGCTTCCGCAAACGTATTGGAGGCAACCCCATAGTATCTGTGGAAAGCGAAAATAAACTTGCCTGTGTGATCTCGACAAACTCCACCCCCACCACTTTCTCCTGGATTGCCTCTCGAGGAGCCATCGACATTGAGTTTCAACTAGTCGTTTGGGGGCTTAGTCCATCTGACAATGAGAGGTTTGGATGCCTGAGTTGAGTTGGGGTTGTTGATCTTCAGGGCCTGGAGGGTTGAGATTTCAGCCATAGAATACCCGTCCGAGCTTGGAATGGTGGAACCGATCTCTCTCAACCATCGGGAGACTTTGGATATAATGAGACTAGCAGACATGTTATGTCCCTCAAATCTGGCGGCGTTTCTACTATTCCACAGTTCCCACATGATGATGCAGGGAAGGAGGCCAATCAGGATAGAAAAACAGGATTTGTTGCTAGCTGAAGAAGTCCAAAGACTGATTCACTGGAGGATGGACTGATTAGGGATATATGGAATGTCGAACATCCTACTAAAAAGGCCCCAGATCAACCTGGCAATCTTACCATGGCAAAACAGGTGATTAATACTCTCAACCGCGCCCTGCGGGGGATCTAGAAGAGAAAGATGCAGCTGATGTGTGTGAGATAGGGGGTGGACAGATGCACTCCCTGCGAAGAGCTGAACTGAGGGCGTAGGCTGGGATGACGCTGTCCAATGGCTCCCGAAGTCGGCAAGAACTGATTGGAGGATGTAGGAAATCTGCAACACTCACATCTTGAAGGTAAAGGAATTCCAAGTCTTCGAATTTCTGAATCAACTGGGACAGCTCTGTGGATAGTTTTCCATGCAAAGATTCCCATTTTAGGGGGGAGATGTTTATTCCAAATCCACGCAGCCCAAGGAACCTTGGGTTGATGCCGTCTGATGTTGTTCCATGCTGACTTGATAGTAAAAGCTCCTGATGGTGAAAGATCCCAAATCAGCTTATCAGGACGATTAGACAATGCAACCTGAGAAGCGAGGATGGTCTGCATAGCAGCAGGCTGAATTATGTGCTGAGTGTCAGCAAGACTCCATCTGCCTGAAATGGGGTTGAAATCGCTGACTGTTGCTTTCTGCAAGTGGTTTGGGATAGGTCTCACCGTGGCTCCAGCGAGAATCCCGCTCCCCGACCAATTGTGGTACCAGAAACTGATCTCCTATTCCGAGCAGGCATCTTGAGTGGATGAGAGTGAATGGAAATGCTCGGATGAGTTCCTTCCAACATGGAGAAGCGGCGATGCCTACCCTGCCATGGGTTGTGAAGACCTTCCACAGGTGTTTGGCTGAGAAAAATTTGGCCCATAGGGACGTGCCCTTAAGTAAGTTCCATCCCAACTTGATTCGAAAAGCTTGCATCACATCTTCCATGCTTCTAATTCCGAGCCCTCCTTCTTGCAAGGGAGCACAAATGCTCGACCAGCTGACCCAGTGCCTCTTGTTGCCAACATCCGAGCTGCCCCAAAAAAAATTAGCAAAAGCTCTTTCTAGCGATTTACTAACAACTTTGGGGATATTGATCGCAGATAGAAGGTGGATGGGAATGCTAGATAATACGTGTTTGATAAGCACCAATTTCGCAGCTGGGTTGAGGAGTTTAGCTTTCCAACCGTCAATTCTGCCTGTGATTTTCTGGACGAGATGCTGCAATTGCGGGGTTGAGATTTTCCCTTTTGTAAGGGGAACTCCCAGGTACAGCAATGGGAAGAAGGCTTGGTTGAATCCTGTGAGGTTGCTCAACCGTTGGGCTTTGGATCTTGAAGTTTTCTTTGGAGCTATGAAGGCAGTTTTGGCTGCATTCACCTTTTGACCTGAGGCCCTTTCATAATCCTGAATAAACCTGAGGAGAATTCGCACATTGGACAGCCTGTCATTAAGATATAGAATAGCATCATCAGCAAAAAATAGGTGAGTAATAGTAGGACAGTTTTGGGGTAGCTTGTAAGGTTGGCAGCTTCCTGACGAGAAGAGAGATGTGACTCCCCTACTAAAAGCTTCTGCTGCTAGAATGAAGATGGAAGGGGAGAGAGGGTCGCCCTGTCTTAAGCCTCGAGTGGCTTTAAAAAAACCAAAACTTCTGCCGTTAATGAGAATAGAAAACCAGACATCCTTCCAGCAGCGCTGCATTTGATTAACAGAATGGGGGCTGAAACCGAATTTAAGAAGCACCTGAGTGATAAAATTCCATTCCAATCGGTCGTATGCTTTTTCCATATCAAGTTTGATTATCAGGTTGCCCCCGAAAACCTTCCTGTCGATCTCATGGGCCATCTCTCTAGCTATGGAAATGTTTTCAGAAATTGATCGGCCTTTAACAAATGCTCCTTGCTCTTGGGAGATGAGGAAAGGAAGATAATGGGCCAGCCTAGAAGCCATGATCTTGGAGAAGATCTTCATAATGCAATTGCATAAACTGATCGGCCTGAAGTCGGTAATGTACTTCGGGTTATTCTTCTTCGGGATAAGGCATACCTGGGTGCATTGGAAAGCTCTGGGAATCGGACCTCCCTGAAAGAAGTCTTTGGCAGCCTCTAGAAGATCCTCTGCAATCACTTCCCAACATGAAGTAAAGAACGCACCTCCAAATCCATCGGGGCCTGGAGCGCTATCGGGCGGAATGGAGGTTGCTGCTTGTTTCACTTCATCCATGGTCGGGGCTCTCGACAGCTCTGTGTTCATCTGATTACTCACCAGCGTCGGGATGCACTCAAGAATGTGGCCAATGGAGTTGTTTCCCTCTGAGGAGAAGAGGTCCTGAAAGTACTTGGCAGCTTCTACGCCAATATCTTCTGTCTTCTCAATTATTTCCCCTGTAGATTTCTTCAATTTTGTTATGGATAATCTCCTGCGTCTGTCCAAGACAGAGTTGTGAAAAAAATTAGTGTTTCTATCTCCTTCTACTAGCCAGGTGTTCCTGGATTTCTGCTTCCAGAAAATTTCCTCATGGAGAAGAGCTCTCTTCAGCTTCGCCTGAGCTAGATTGAGGAGGATGAGGTTGGCATCTGCTTGTGAATTAAGGAGAGACTGCTCAGCCCTGATTACTTCATTCTCAGCCACTTGGACGTTTCTGAAAACGTCACCAAAAATCTCCTTGTTCCACGTTTTCAGTCTTGTCTTCAGAAATTTCAACTTTATGTAAAATTTGTACATAGGAGTAGCAGCTACATCATACCTCCAATTGTCTTCTATGACCTTCATGAAGTCCTCGTGGACTGACCACATTCTTTGAAATTTGAACTGACGGGGGAAGTTAGTGGAATCATCTTGAATGCTGAGCAAGATAGGGGAATGATCGGAGAAAGTTCTTGTTAAATGGTCCACCTTGAATTTAGGAAAGATTGTCAGCCAATTTGTGTTTGTGAGCATCCTGTCTAGTCTTGCCCATCTTCGACATCTACCCCTTCGATTGTTGCACCAGGTGAATGGAGTTCCTGAATACCCAGTATCAATCAAGCCCGTATCAGCAATCAGTTCCTGAAAATCCTGCATTGCTCCGGTTACCTGCATAGGGCCTCCCAGACGGTCGTCAGGGGAGGTTGTGGTGTTGAAGTCCCCACAAATCAGCCATGGATCCCTTGTAGAATTACAGGTGCTTCTGATTTCGTCCCAAAGGTTTTTCCTCTGCTCCCTGGAACAACTGGCATAGACAGTGGTTATGGTAGCCGGTTGGGGAAGAGTGTGAGAGGACACTCTGATTGTGATACACTGATTGTGGGTCCTGAGAGTCTGAATGTGGATATGACTCTTTGCTAGAACCCAGATTTTGCTGTCTGCCACATCACCAGCGATCTGATTAGTAAGACCCAACTTGACGGCCACTGAAATTTTCCTTGCATTCCTTGATCATCGGTTCCTGCAGTAGAAGGATCTCGATGTTGTGTTTTCTTATTAGTCTTTTCAAGAATCGGGTAGTTTGAACATTGCCTACCCCCTCGCATTCCATGATAATAAACTAATCATCAGTAAACCAGCCTCTTTTCTCAGCCCTTTTGTGTTTGCTCTTCAATCTCTGGCTTGTTCTCTTAAACAAGCTTGGTTTAGAGAGGTTATTCCTTTTCTTTTTTCCTGATTTGCATAGTTCCTCTTCTTGCGACTCGGCGCTGGATTCTGAATTCATGGCTTCAATGGTGTTGGAAGTTCCTTGGATGTCCACCCAGAGATTCAAAGGCACGTTAGTTTTTGATTTTCCTGGCTGCTTCTCTATTGGTTGGATGTCATGGATTTCCACTGCATCGACTTGTGGGTTTGTGGGGTCTGAATTAGCGTTGCCTTCCTCCGCTGAGTCACCTCCTGTGATCAGATGGGCCATTCCCATAGGCCTAACTGAGGGGGGCTGGTCCCGAGCTTGAGTAGCCGTATAACATTCTGCAAAATGTCGCATGTCAACAGGGGTGGGTGTCACCTGGGGCCTCAGTGGGCTTTCCTTGAAGAGATCTTTCACTCCCGAAAGCCATTTATCCCAGGCTGCTAGAACTTCAGGATGGGGTTGGGTCCAAAGGGTGGGGGGTTGGGAGCATGGGTCCGGGGGGTGCTGACGGATGGACTGGTTGTTGGTTTGCATCAGCGAAGTGGTGTTCGAGATGAGTCTTTGTTGGGGAGGGCTGATTTGGAGTGAAGTGGTGTTAAAAGGGGCATGTGGTAATTCATGGTGGGTGATCATGGTCTGCTTATGGCTCTCAGCTATGACTGGGATAGGCATCATGTCAAGGGTCTGGTGGTTGAGGAGAGTGGGGATATGAGGTTCGGGGTTTTGTTGATTGGTCAAGGTTGGGGTGATTCCAACAACCTGGATATCTTCCACTAGTTGAGTAGTCTGTGAGGCATTCTGTCGAGCAGGTTGGTGATTCCCCTGTGGCGTGGCTTTGGGAGCCTCCTTGCCTGGAATCTGATTCCCTTCTTCCTCTGGTTGGTTCCGCTGATGACTGGCAAATGTCCTAACAACCCATTGCCTAGTGCCTTCCTTAGCTGTTGAAGTTGGGGCTACAATGTTTGATTTCTCTGGTAGCGGCTGATTACAAATTTCGACAAATGACGTAACTTGGAAAGGTCTCCCATCGACTATGAGCTTGGTCTTTAGGATCAGAGGGCCATCCTGGAGAGGGGAGATTTTTGCTCTTGCAAACCAACGATTAGGACCTTCTATCGAGCTCCTGTCAGTTCTAAGACTGTTCCCATTTGTTCTGCTATTTGACCAATAGTGTGTTCGCTCCAAGCATGGATAGGGATGCCTTCAATACGTATCCATGTTCCACTGCCCGGGACCGCCATGGCTGGATTCCATGTTCGAATGTTTATTAGCCGCATTTTGGTGTGGAGTAGATGATCCCTCAAAAAAGTAGTAACTTCCTCCCTGGAGTTGAAGTTGAAGATGTAGGCTGTGGCAGAGATTCTGAATATATCTACCTGATTTTCCTTGAAAGGGGATGCTTGTAATGCTTCATGTAGCTGGTCAGTGGCGTCATTGAGGCCTTTCACTTCACCCACTAAAGCATAAGACATACTTGCTCTGCCTTGGTCAGATAACCATTTTGGAACGATTAAGGCTTTGGAAATTGGTGGAGGTTTGGGCGGACTGAGGGAATCCGCATACGACTTGAGTGGGTATTCAGAGGGATTGTTCTGGGAGAGTTGCCTTCTCTCTCTGCTTTTATGCTCGATAGGTGGGGCGGTGTGGCTTTCCCGTGGTTTGTCATTGGCGTCAGATCTGGGATTTTGGCCTTGCACATTGGTGTTGGTTGGTGTAGATCGTTGGATGGCGTCATTTACAACCATTCTTCTCCTTCTCAGAAATCGATCGTTAAGCATGTCTTTTGCCGTTTGCGCTTCTCCCTTTCTTCGGAATCTAACAAATGCATAACCCCTCTTTCTCCCTGAATGGGTTGTAGTTGGAATGTAGACATCGGACAGGTCCCCAAACTGGCTGAATCTCTTCCTTAGGTCTTCGTCAGTTATGTCGAATGCCAGATTTCCTACGAAGAGACTCCATTCTCCATTCTTGCTTCGTTTATTTCGGACGGTTTGCCATCCACTATCCTCTGTTGCCTTCCTTGCTCCTCTGCGTAGATCTGGAATCATCGTCCTCTGTGTTCTCTGCGCAGATCTGGATATTTGAGAATGTGGCTTACATTAAGCACTCGGAAAAGCTCACATGTCATGTGTGAATGTTATGCAGCAGGACACATATATACATTACATTGATAGAATAGGAATGACTTTCAATTTTCAAATAGGAAACATCCTACTATACATTCCACATGAATTTTCATAATTTCTTTACATTCAAGGAGGGCTCTCCACATATCATGTACATTTACAAGTGAGCTCATATCATTTGAATTATCTAAGAGTCCTTATATGTCTCTTAAGGACCCTTCCCATAATCCTTCTCCATACTACTCACAATGCATAATGAAATAGGAGTTTGTAAAGCTCAAGTCAGACTCATTAGAGTTATATTCATGAATTAAAGATGACAAGAGGAATTTTGTCTCGTAGCAAAACAGTAATAATTATGAAAGATGGAGTTCCCATCATCCCTTTGTACACTATATGTAAACAAATTCACATTTGTCATCTCTTAAGAACTATTCACATGATAGTGCCAACTAAATTAGAGATTAGAGAATATAGAAAGTCATGAAGGTAATATTTCACTACCCAATTCACAGATAATCTAGTGTAGAAGCTTTCTTTTCTTAATATGTCTAACAAAGTTATATTCATAGGCAAATAATTATAAATGTGACATAGAGTTTATAAGACAATATATCATGCACATAATTTTAAGGAAATATGATATTAAAACAATTAATCCAAGAAAGTCACAATAGCTAGGAATCAATGATTCTATACATTAGAGATTTAATCCATATGGAAATTAGCGAAAGGAAGAGGCTATGGGGGATGCTCCTCACCTAGATTAGAGGTCCCTCTTGTCGTGAGATGTGGGTGCAAGGATCTTGATTGAATAGCTTGCAAGTAGGAGTGCCTTCAAAGGTAAAGTAGTTGTGGATTGTACCTGAAGGAATTGTGACAAATACTAGTGAGTTGAGACTGAGTTGACGCAGTCGGGACTTTTAATCTGTAGTGAGTTGAGTGATCTCAAGGATCTAGTCTGCTAGTGGGCCTAATTTATGATTTGATTAAATCTAATGTTGCTCATATCATATACAGTCGATTGAAGTCCCCTTACTCGGTAGGGAGAACTGACCGAGCCAGTCTATTAATGAAAACCGGGTCGACCCATTTAGGTGAACTGGTCGCATCAGTCCGCCATTGAACACTGAGCTGGACTAATGGGAAAAACGGTTGGATCAGCCCTTAATCGAGCAAGCCTTGGGTTGCCCCTAACTAGGTTTAACCAGGTAATATGCTCTCCAAGCCCAACTGAGTTGGGATCCATCCACCTGACCTGTTCCTGAGTCGCTGACTCGGTAGAGCCGCCTTGCAACCGGGATTGCAACCTTCTGCAACGGGTAACCCAGAGCACGACTCACAGTGTCAGTCCCAGTTCTAGCAGGAAAAACAGCCACTGCCATAGAGGTAGTTCGGATTTGGCACATTGGAATAGTGCTGGAATGAAGCTGAGTCACCCAACTCGTAACTGAGTTGAGGTGACGGTAGGCGTAGCCAGCCCAAACGGGGACGTTCATCAGCAGAAGAGGAATGAACGTTGGAGGTTACCTGATTTGGGGAAATCCTCAGTTGCTGACGGAAGGCTCGGGACGATCGACAACCTCAGACTCGGTTTCAAGTGCTAAGTTGGCTGGAGATCTGAGTGACGTGAAACGGGGCCTGCCGGAAACTTGTTCCAGTAGCAGACCACCTTCCTTTCCTTCTCCTTCGCTCTCTCTTTACCTCCCTTCTCTCTCCCAATTTTCTCTCAGAACTGAGCGACTCGGCTGAGTCAAGTTGCTACCGAACCAGTAACCCACCCAGCGGCGCCCACTCTCCCTCACGAACTCTCTCTTTCTTTTTTCCTTTCTTTTCCTTTGCTATCTGTCTTGGGAGTCACCCTAAAACGTAGCTACATATAGTCGTTCTCATTTCCAGACCCTTCCACTACTAATCCCAAAGATTAGCCTGCGGTTAAAAAGAGCAGGCGGAAACACTTGCCATCAGGGTCTCTCGTACCACTGATTTCTCCCTGATTAGTTTGCATAACCATAATCCACTTGTGTAGATGAGTTCCTGGGATGTTGGCCCACCTAAAGGTTAGTTTTGATCAAGGTTTGATGGCCCATTGCTGATGTACGGTTTTCACAGCTGATCGAGGAAGATGACCCACCATATTCATGGCGGATTCCCTATGGACGATGGATCTGGTGATCTGATACGTTCGCAAGTTTTTGATTTGCCCAATGATCACAGTGGGTCCCACATCTTGGACGAATGAGATAAAAATATCAATGGTTTGCGAGGTTTGTGTTGCGGCTGCTATATCTCGCGAGAACTCCAATCCGATTGAGATGATATCGCTGCTTGCCCTAGAATGGGTGCTCCATGTGCCAGAATAGTTTCGAAAAGCTATTGGACACTCACGATCGATCCTTGCTTTATAACGGAAAGATTCTTTCTGCCAGCTCATCCCGCTATTGGAAGCTACCGCACGCAGTGCTACTTGCGTCCGGTGTAGTGAGAACAAACGTGCCCATCTTCGCACGTGGAACTTAGGGTGTGGTCGGTTCTTCCGTCTTGACATGATGGACGGTTTAGATTGTCGAAGGGATCTTCTATGGTGAGCCATGGTCAAAGTGGATGGGGACCGTTCGTTTGAATCCAGCTCGGGCGCGCGGGAAACGAGAGGAATTCCTCTTTTCTATTATGTTATCGGGTCAGCGTGGTGAAAGCCTCATGCACAGTTATGGTGCAATGTGGGTGCACGTACAGATGATGCACACAAACTTCCAAGGTGGGTCCACAGGATGTTCGTGGGGGATCCTCACCGACTACTTGTTTCAGTTGATCATTTTAAAGCAATAGACTAAAGGTGAGGCAGATTTGAATCTTGGGTGGGCCATAACAATGGGTTTGTGCGTCTGAATGGCAATATCTGATGGTCATTGGAGATTCGACGGTCAGATCTTTTCCTAATCTATTCATTAGTGATTCTTAGGATTTCTAGCCCCGCCTATATGGACTTCCATTAGTAGATTTGATGATCTTAGGGTTCAATCATGAAGATCGAGTGCATCTAACGAATGTTTATCGATAATTTAGCGGTTGGAAAATTTTGAATCTGCATATCAATGGTCTGAATGTCCCAAGGTTCATCCAGACGAAGATCTATGGTTGGATTAGTGGTCTAATGGTCTAAGTGCGATGATCAAGTAAAAGGCCTTCAAGTTGGACCCTGATGAATGGTGGATTTGGCGATTTGGGTCCCAATCTTTAAGATGATCAAAGATTAGGGCCTTCTATGATTCGTGTTGGATTGTCTAATTTATCTATTAGAGCAATTGGTCAATCAGGGTGGTTGAACCCCTAAAATAGAGTGACTTGATGATGTAGTGATCCATAAAAGAAAAAGAAACAACGAATGTATAACTTGTTCTAGAGATGAATATTACACCTAATGGTCAAATTTAGACTTGAGTGACGCCAAATGTTCAAATACAAAATACCAAGTTAAGTTACATAATAACACCCGAGTACTGTAATCTACCCCCCTTAAAGAAAATCTCGTCCTCGAGATTTGGTGCTTCTAATATGATTAGGGACAATGACAACATGAGTCATGGTGATTTTAAGCATTCATTACTTTCTTATAAAGGTTGTTCATGTGTACAAACGCATATCACTATCTATCAGAACTGGGGTCGTTACAATCTATCCCCCTTAAAGAAGAATCTCGCCCTCGAGATTCGATAGCGTACATCTAATTTTTACGGTACAAGTGGCAGGGTTATCTTATATGTACGATATGATTTTCCATTATCAGCTTTCAAGCTAACACAAATGGATGGTTGTAGTGAGTTTGAACCCGATACATCAATCCTTTGACCGGGCAGAACATAGACTTACTGTATCATTTCCTAATCCTGGTAACTCTCTATCTTCTGCCTGATCAGGGTATTGAGATCATTGGAATTTGCTAGGATATGGAATTTGGATCAGACAACGCAACTTCGCTTAAATATGGTTCCATCAACCCGTAATCCCGATTATTCTAGACTTCCAGGGAATATCATGTGATCATCTAAATTAGCAATGAGAGTGACCGAAATCTACGTGAATGGACACAAACGACTATCACGCTTCCACCGTGTACTTGTAATGCACTACTTAAAAATTTCTAGACCAGAATTCCTACATGGAGACTTGAGTTTGAAATTTGCTAAATTTTATCCAGGCTCTCAAATTTAGTCCTCATAAGCTCATCTTAGGGTCGAAAATTTACTTAAAATTCTATAACTTCACCTCAAATAAATTTTTCGTGGTGGAATTATGGAAAATGTTATTTCTAACCAATTCAAATCCTAGATTTCTAAAAATGTTCCCTAGATGTCAAGTTCAAGGATTTTTTATTTATTTATTTATTATTATTATTATTATTATTATTATTATTATTATTTTGAACTTAAATATATCATAGTTGTGATTGGTATTCCCTTGGTGCCTAGGTAGTTTCCATGTTCAGGTAAATATTGTAGTAATTCACATGGAGTTCAAATGACTTGTCCTAAAAAGTTCAAAGGAGGCTAAGGTTTCAAATTTCCATAGAATTTATCATGAATTCAGGTGATATTTTAAACAAATTTTCTAAGGGGACCTAGTATTTGGTTTCTGAGTAAAGACAATTAGTTGTTCATAATGGGAATCTAAATATAATTTATACGTTCAAACAACTAAACCTAAAATTTCCTAAGATGTCCAAGTTTAGTTCATTCACTGAGTGATGTGATAATGTTATTTCAAACAAGGAAAATTTTAGAAACAGTCCAAATCCCAGACTTCCAAAAATGTTCTCGATGATCTTAATTGCATCACAGTGGGCATTTGCCTTCCCACGATACTTAAGTCAAATTTCTAAGTTCAATAATTATCAGGGTAGTCTATAGTGGGGACCTAGGTTTTGTTTTTAGGTTCTATGGTTATTCAAACAATTTTCTACAGAACTTAAAAATTTTGAGTCTCTAAGTTCACAATTTTCTTACTATAAAGGAATTCTAAATAAATTCAAGTGGCTATCCTATCAATTCCAAAGGGAACTTAAATTTAATTTCTAAGTTCAAATGACTAAAACTGAAATTTCCTAAGGGGCCTACAATATGGGTCTCTATGTTCAAAATTCTCTTAACTCTAAGGGAACTCCAAAAAGATTCAAATGTCTTTCCTAATTTTTTAATTATTTATTTTTCTATGGGGAACTAAGTTTGATTTCTATATTCAGACAACCAAACGGGGTGGACATTTATTAGGCAGTTGTAATGAAAATATCCAATGATCATAGTATTCAATTGGCAAGCTTCAACTCAATGTCACAAAGGATAGTGGAAAGTCAAAATTCAACTGCACACTTCAAGTCAGATAAGAAAACACCTTTGATACTCTAGTGGTGAATGATACACAGGTATTCAAAAATTGTAAACATGTCATGTGCAATCTAAAACATGCACACTGGTTCCCACTCTAGATGACATATACAATAATAATTAGGCTAAAATGAGTCATCAAATAATCAGTTAAAATCAAGTGAATGATCCTTATGAAATGAAACTAACAACTCACATTTAATAATCATAGTTTCATAAATCAAAGATTACGATCATTCTATTAACGATATTTTCAGTTTATTTTTCTTAAGAAAAATATTATAATAGAATTCAATTTACGCAGCAACATGGAATCAGTGTACCTACTTGCATTGAAAGTCAAGTTTTATAGGATGGCTATCAGACTAGTAATGCTGTTATGGATAGAAATATTTGTTAGTTAAAGAACAAGATGTTTACAGCTTAGTGCAGTTGGATTAAGGGCGTTGACATGAGTGACTGTATATCTATCAACCCTAATGTGATTATGGGATCTAGTACTGGGAATCTAAATTTAATTTTTACGTTCAAATAACTAAATCTAAAATTTTCAAAGGAGTTTCAAATTCTGCATCTCTATTTTCCTAGATTTCCCTTAACTCTAAGGGAGTTCTAAATAAATTCAAAATGTTATCTTATCAATTCTACAGAAACTTAAGTTTGGGTATCTACATTCTCAAATTTCCTAAGTCTAAGGGAGATTCACCAAAGTTCCAAATCTAATTCTAACATCCTAAGTTAAAACATATAAGATGGGCATAAGTTTGTTTTCATAAAGGCAAGGTTTGTCAAAACTCTCGCTTTGATACCAACTTGTAACACCCTAGTCCTCGAAACCTGAGGATAATTGGTCCTCATAGAGAACCCGAGTATTACGTCATGAAGTGGACTAACATGCATCTAAATAGTCGTAAACCTCATAATGTAAATCAAGATAATTGCCATGTAAACCAGAACATCCATAGTAATAGTAAGGAAGTTTACTACAATTATATGGGAGTAAAATGAAATCCCATAACAGGGAAAATATATATTTTATTACAATTCAAATGCGACACAAAGTTTGAAACATGAAAATATGTAAATCCTAAAATATTAGTTGAGCTCCAACGACTCAACTACATCGGCGTAAAGGCCCTCATTGCCAATCTCTACCTCAGCCGTCCCTGGAATCTCATTCTAGGTGTCTCCACCTATTATCAATCCTGTATCTATTTGGAGCAACCACACTATTGGGTGAGTGAAAACTCAGTGGAAATTTTCCTCATAGATTCAACCATAACACATCATTCCAAAATAGATTAACAATTCATATATAATTCACAGGGCAATACAAATACATATACAACATATTCAAATTACAAGGTGATTGATCATGAAATTATAAATGAATGTATGCGTGTATGAATGTATGTTCAAGTCACAAATCTGGGTATGTAATCCAGCTGTCAAAATAAAAGACCACCCGTGGTAAGTAGACTATCTGGAAAAGGCCATGAAGGTGAGTGCGGCCAAGGACGATCTCCTAAAAAAATACTGGGGGTATGCCCGAGGTGGAGTAAAAATCCCGGAAAAGCCTCATGTAAAATAAGAGCACCTAAAGTGACTCAAATGTACAACTCTGGTCATTCAACTGATCTACAATAAATCGAGCAGAATGTGGCTTACATTAAGCACTCAAAAAAGCTCACATGTCATGCGTGAATATTATGTACCATGACACATATATACATTACATTGATAGAATAGGAATGACTTTCAATTTTCAAATAGGAAACATCCTACTATGCATTCCACATGAATTTTCATAATTTCTTTACATTCAAGGAGGGCTCTCCACGTATCATGTACATTTACAAGCAAGGTCATATCATTTGAATTATCTAAGGGTCCTTCTATGTCTCTTAAGGACCTTTCCCATAATCCTTCTCCATACTACTCACAATGCATAATGAAATAGGAGTTTGTAAAGCTCAAGTCAGACTCATTAGAGTTATATTCATGAATTAAAGATGACAAGAGGAATTTTGTCTCACAGCAAAACAGTATTAATTATGAAAGATGGAGTTCCCATCATCCCTTTGTACACTATATGTAAACAAATTCACATTTGCCATCTCTTAAGAACTATTCACATGATAGTGCCAACTAAATTAGAGATTAGAGAATATAGAAAGTCATGAAGGTAATATTTCACTACCCAATTTACAGATAATCTAGTGTAGAAGGTTTCTTTTCTTAATATGTCTAACAAAGTTATATTCATAGGCAAATAATTATAAATGTGACATAGAGTTTATAAGACAATATATCATGCACATAATTTTAAGGAAATATGACATTAAAACGATTAATCCAAGAAAGTCACAATATCTAGGAATCAATGATTCTATACATTAGAGATTTAATCCATATGGAAATTAGCGAAAGGAAGAGGCTATGGGGGATCCTCCTCACCAAGATTAGAGGTCCCTCTTGTCGTGAGATGTGGGTGCAAGGATCTTGATTGAATAGCTTGCAAGTAGGAGTGCCTTCAAAGGTAAAGTAGTTGTGGATTGTACCTGAAGGAATTGTGACAAATACTAGTGAGTTGAGACTGAGTTGACGCAGTCGGGACTTTTAATCTGTAGTGAGTTGAGTGATCTCAAGGATCTAGTCTGCTAGTGGGCCTAATTTATGATTTGATTAAATATAATGTTGCTCATATCATATACAGTCGATTGAAGTCCCCTTACTCGGTAGGGAGAACTGACCGAGCCAGTCTATTAATGAAAACCGGGTCGACCCATTTAAGTGAACTGGTCGCATCAGTCCGCCATTGAACCCTGAGCTGGCCCAATGGGAAAAATCGTTGGATCAACCCTTAATAGAGCAAGCCTTGGGTTGCCCCTAACTAGGTTTAACCAGGCAATATGCTCTCCAAGCCCAACTGAGTTGGGATCCATCCACCTGACCGATTCCTGAGTCACTGACTCGGTAGAGCCACCTTGCAACCTTCTGCAACGGGTAACCCAGAGCATGACTCACAGTGTCGGTCCAAGTTCTAGCAGGAAAAATAGCCACTGCCATGGAGGTAGTTCGAATTTGGCACATTGGAATAGTGCTGGAATGGAGCTGAGTCACCCAACTCGTAGCTGAGTTGAGGTTACGGTAGGAGTAGCCAGCCCAAATGGGGACATTCATCAGCAGAAGAGGAATGAGCGTTGGAGGTTACCTAATTTGGGGAAATCCTCAGTTGCTGACGGAATGCTCGGGACGATCGACAACCTCAAACTCGGTTTCAAGTGCTGAGTTGGCTGGAGATCTGAGTGACGTGAAACGGGGCCTGCTGGGAACTCGTTCCAGTAGCAAACCACCTTCCTTTCCTTCTCCCTCGCTCTCTCATTACCTCCCTTCTCTCTCCCTGTTTTCTCTCAGAACTGTGCGACTTAGCTGAGTCGAGTTGGTACCGAACCAGCAACTCGCCCAGCGGTGCCCACTCTCCCTCACAAACTCTCTCTTCCCTTTTCCTTTGCTATTTGTCTTAAGAGTCACCCTAAAACGCAGTTACTTATAGCCATTCTCATTTCCAGACCCTTCCACTGCTAATCCCAAAGATTAGCCTACGGTTAAAAAGTGCAGGCGGAAACACTTGCCATCAGGGTCTCTCGTACCACTGATTCTCCCTGATTAGTTTGCATAGCCATAATCCACTTGTGCAGATGAGTTCCTAGGATGTTGGCCCACCTAAAGGTCAGTTTTGATCAAGGTTTGATGGCCCACTGCTTATACGGGGTGTTACAACGTACTTATAATTCTAAATCAATGATGATCGTCAAAATCAATTCGAATTCACAAGAATTTTCAGAAAATTTTTCACAAATTTTTCTCAAGAGCGAGAAAACACTGATTAGGTGACCTAATCGCCCACTCCCAACCTAAAATCTACATTGTCCTCAATGTAGAAGAAATAAGCATGCAATGCACACAAAACAACGAAAGTAAAAGAGGAGTGATGGAAAGATAGTACCTGGATGAAAGAATCAAGAGGCTTTTCCACAAAGATCTTAGCATGAAAGCAAGTCAGCGCAAGAGAGAAACCAACAAAAGCAAACTATCCTAAAACAGTATAGAAAGCAAATTACGCTAGTCTTGTTCACTCCCCAAGTGCAGGGTTGTGATATAGTAATAAACTCGGTGAGACCGAGGTCAAATCCACATGGACTGAAACCTGTACGTAATCTGAAAGTAACTAGAACTAGAACTAGAAAAAGATGAAATCTAAACCGAAAGGATATGAGGGAATAATGGTGAAATATTACTCTAAAAACTTGTGGAAATCAGAGGTAGGGAACTAGGGTGCCAAGGATCCACTTGTAGAGATCAGGGAAAACTACACTTGATTCATGAAAATCAACTGAACTTCCTTTGATATAGTTTTCAAGAGATAAGACAGATGTAAATTAGAATGGATTTCATCACAAAGCCATGCCCATGAGACAGAGCAAACAATAGAATTAAACCAATTCACAGCTAATCTGAGTGATGTATGAATGTCAGGAAGAGTTCCGTCATTACACCATATCCAAGGGGCGATGGTGAACAACAGAGCATCCTAGCTTCATAATCACAAGAAAAGAAAAGAAAATACTCAAGCCATTGCAGATCTACTGTAATGTAAGTCACAATAAACCATTAAAAACTATAATTATTCCTATTATTCAAAACTAGAATCAACATAGTTCATGGCATGAATCAAAGTCGTAGGATCAACCCCATCACTCCACAAGCTTCAACTCTTAGCCCTAGCTAAGAGGTTACCCCGCCATGATGCGGCTATAATTCTAAAAAATTATCAAAAACAGAAAGGAACATAAGAAAATAAAAGAAAAGAACTCTAATTATCTCTCTTATGCTTCACGTATGAAGATCCCCTTTCTTCTCTCTTTCCTCTTTCTTTTATAGGTTGATACAGTCGGTGGAGAGGTCGGTTTGGAGAGAACAAGGAGTCACGCCCTCCTCTTTCGCAGCAACAATGAAAACGGATCTAGTTTTCGCACGCCCTGTTTAGCAACAAAACGCAAACGACCTGAGTTCGGAGTGCTTTTGGGACTGCTGTACAGCCTGTCCTGGGTATCTGCCACCTTGGTAATGGTCAGCCCCACCTTAGCCTCCATATGGACGGTCCAGATCATTCGTCTGATCACAGACGGTGGCCCGCAACTTCCCGTAATCTCTGAAATTCTTGGACGTGCGTTGCTTACGCACGTCAGCCTGCGATGAACGTTGTGGGGCCCACAATCGATGTTGGTGAAGAAATCCACTCCGTCCAGTAGATGCGCCTCGAAATTTTGATAAGAAATGGATGGTTTTGGTTGTCTGATGATGCGGACTAGGGAAGTAATCCCACTACAACGATAGTAGACGGTCCTTTTATAACTTCTGTAGCCAGCACGTGTGCTTGCATGGCTGACAATGGTCAGCATGGTTTTAACTATTTCAAGCTCCTAACATGATGGACAGATCAGATTATTTGCATGGGTCATGATGGAGGCTTACTGCAGATCAAATGACGCCCCTGTTTCCATTTCTGAAAAGGCCAAGCTATATGTCCTAGAGGGGGGGGGGGGGGGGGGGGGGTGAATAGGACTATGCCAAATTAAAATAAAATCAATGGAAATAAAATAAACCAATAGCCTTACAATTATAAATCAATTCGCAATGCTGAAATCAAATCACCTTGATAAATAAGTATTAAGAGATTGATACAAATTCAGTTCTAAGGACAACCTTACACCATAATAAACAAGGGCTTATGGTAGGACAACCTTATTTCTAGAACATCTTTTGGATCAAGGACTCAATTTTAATAGAAATAAATGAATAGCAAGGAATTGAAATTAAATGCAGAAATATAGATCTAAATTATTACAACAATCCCCACACTTGCTTAAAATGTAAATAGTTACAACATTCACATCCACTTGTACATTCCACAATTGAATGATAAAAGATATGAAAATTAAGCAAGCATTCAATCCACAAGATAAAGAGTTATAGTGGTTTGCCTGTGTGTACACCAACTGTCTTCCAACAGCCACACAAAATGCTACTCCACTCCTAATATCCTCACACAGGGGATATTAGCGTTCACTATCAAATAGGTTTTCACAGGTTCACCCAAAACCTTTACAATTGTGTCTTTTTCACTCGGGCTTACACAATTCAAAAACCCCTCTTTTCTGAGTTTTCTGGCTCTCCTCAGATAACTAATACAATGAGATTTTTCTGGCTTAACCTCAAACAAAACTAAAAGTAATGAAATTTTGCAGAATTGTAAAATACCTGGATTTCTCCTTTTCGTAGCAGCCCGGTAGAACCAATCAGAGTAGAAGATTGAATGTCAAAGTTCAATTTCCAATACTCACTTTAATATGGTTCTAAATTCTACTAGATTTTAGATTTTAACTAGTTGGGCATAGCTATATTTGATTTTGATTCCAAGAAGAAGGAATAAGGTAATTCCTCTTTTCAAATAAGATTGGTATACAGAAAGAAAATCAAATTAAATAAGCTAGCAAAAAGGAATATTAAATAAGCACAACGTAGCTTAAAATAAACACAGACTTATCTCAGAGTGATCACTTGAAATTTCTTGAATTGAATCGAGTTGAATTATGAAAACTCTGAATTTCGTGTTCAATTTATAGAACAAAAATCGCATCTACGACTGGTCTTAGAAACCTTCGACTGGTCGTAGCTCTAACGGATATTTGAAATATTGAGCGCGATCTTTAAAAGTCGTTCCACGACTGGTCGTGGGAAGCCTACGACTGGTCGTGGGTCACCTACGACTGGTCGTATCTCTCTACGACTGGTCGTAGGACCATAGATAAGGTTGCTGGACTTTGAGTCGTAGCTCTACGACTGGTCGTGGGTCACTACGACTGGTCGTATCTCTCTACGACTGGTCGTAGGACCATAGATAAGGTTGCTGGACTTTGAGTCGTAGCTCTACGACTGGTCGAGAACGAGTCGAAGACACTCCTATGACCGGTCGAAGGACCTCCAGGATTGGTCGTGGGTGTACCAAAAAATTCTGAAAATCTTCAACAACTTAGGACTGGTCGTGGAATTTCTTGGACTAGTCGAACCAATGCTAAGACTGGTCGAACAGGAGCTAGGACTGGTCGTAGAATAGACCAAACTTATGTAAAATAAACATTTGATTTATATATCCAAAGTGACCTACTTATAAGGTCAACCTAAGGTCAGTCAAACCTGAAACATGTCGTATGGACATTGAACTTCAACCATTCAACGAATGTAGATATTTGAACCATATCAAGCTTGAGATCTTGAACTTGTTGTAGCTTTAATCTTGAGATCTTCATCAGCGTGAAAACTACTTCATGCGTTGCATATGAGTCTCGAAGTCATTTCTTGAGTCTTGAAGTTGTTTCTTAAGACTTGAACTTCAACATTGTAGCTTTAAACATTGATAGGATGATGAAGTACACTTTGTATTCTTAAAGACATCCAATGTCATGAAGTGTTTATGCAGTGTCTTGAATACATATAAATCACCATACAAACACAAGACACAGATAGATGTTTTGACACAACAAAATTTGACAACCAAAGGAGCATGAGACCATAGCACTTACAATCTCCCCCTTTGTCAAATTGTGACAAAACACCCAAATAATAATACTTCCAATAGAAATAAGAGAAGTACAGGCACAACAGGTTCAAATAGAGAATCATGCACCGAATAGAGAATATGCACCAGTTATATAGACATAATAAGCAATAACTAGCATAACTCCCCCATAACTCCCCCTGAGAAGCTTAACTCCCTGAGTAATACAGCACACAATAATCATTAAATCCAACCAAAGCCAAAGCCTCCCAAAACTTCTCCCCCTTTTTGACACAAAATGACAAAGGAAGAAGGGCAGCAATGATAATGAAAATAGGAGTGGAATATAGATGCAAGAGAGCATAGTGCATAATTCAACAAAAAGTCAGTAAGCAAGCAAAGTTCAGCAAAGAAAAATATTAGTTATTACAGACCAAATAAAAATTCAGTCAGAACCAGAAGAGGGAGCAGGATTAGATGGATCACTTTTGTGTAAACCCCTAGCAACCCGCCTCATATATTTGCGTAAATAAGAAAATTGAGTGTCTTGGGTAACACGAATTTGAGCCACCTGTTCTTGAAGAGAATTCAACCTCTCATCAAAATCAGAAGGCTGAAAGTCAAGATCATCAGCCGAGTCTGACTCAAGTTCTTCAAATAAATCATCCATATTTACGTCTCCAGGAATATCACCAGCTTGATCTGCATTTCCTGCTTCAGCACCACTGCTACCAGCATCCACTTGGCCAGGAATTAATTCTAAATTCATCTTGTTAAGATTGGAATTATTAAAAGGGAGATGATGAATGGGTTTTTCTCTAACAGGCATAGCCACGAGCATATGATTGGCGAGCATAGTCATCAAATAACCAAAGGGAATATCACTATGACCTGGATGGTGACGAGACAAAATAATGGAGTGACAAATTAACGAAGGTAGACAGATTTTCGCACCAGAGATGACAGAATGCAAAACACGAACCATGAATGCAGTGAGTTCGGTTTTATTACCAGAACGCGGATATAGATTTGAGATGAAAATCCTGTGAAGCACTCTGTGTCTGGGTAACAAGTACCTTAAGGGAAGTGCATGACCTTTATGAGTCCAGTGAACATCCAAATTACACAAATCTCTAGTAAGCATTTGTCGTTCAGATTCTGAGAGTTTGTCATGTAATATATGAATCGGAATGCCCTCATCATTGACAGGTATTTCCATAAGGTGAGCTATCAAATGTCGATCCACTGAAAATAAGCCTTCTTGAGTATCAATTTTAAAGGTTAAATTCTCAAGAGAAGAATCACAAATACATGCAAACATGGATTGGGCAATGGACTGGTATGCAGCTCCACCCCAATGTAAGATGTTATCCCATCCCACAGATTCAACAGAGGAAGGATACCAAAGGAAGCAATGTGATTAACATTAACAGGACGCTCAACAATAATATTGCGCATACGCAAATCCCGTGCATCTGAAGGATCATTTTCGGGAGAGCGAAGATGACGTTGCGTAATAGATGCTGATCTAGATGAAGAGGGACCACGTGTAGTTTTCTTTTTACCCCTAGCATCCATTTTCAAAGGAGGAATCAAGGAAACTATAAGATGCAAGAAAGAAGAAGTGGGGTTTTGATAGAACAGATTTTTCAAGAGAAAACCCCAAACTTGCAATGAAAGAGCAAATAGATTCTACAAGAGTGAAATTTGAAACACCAATAACAAGAATCTGCAAGAAAATTGTAAAAGAACCACTAACCTTGAAGTATCATGAAGGTGGGTTCGACCGGTCGAGGTAGGCTCGTTGGAGAACAAAAGGAAATGAAGAAGAAGAGCCAAATCCCCAAAATAAAGTGAATTCACGAGTTTCACGACCGGTCGTGGATGTGTTCGACCGGTCGTATCACGACCGGTCGTGTACACTCACGACTGGTCGAGTACCGACTAAAATTTACAATTTTTCAAATGATTTCCAAATTTAAGCAAATAAAACATCAAACATATGTACATTATGATACACCAAAGCATGCAAATTCAATTTAAATTGCACATACCGAGATCAAACTTTAATTTATTAAACCTGCTTTTGTCGAGCGGTTTAGTGAAAATGTCCGCAAGTTGAGTCTCGGTTGGAATGTAATCCAAATATATTAATTTTTCTTCCACTAATTCACGAATGTAATGAAATCTAATGTCAATATGCTTAGTACGTGAATGCTGAACTGGATTTTTTGAGATATTTATTGCACTGGAATTATCACAAAACAAAATCATAGAATCCTGTGTAATTCCATAATCGCTTAACATACGTTTCATCCAAACAAGCTGAGTACATGCATTCCAGCAGCAATGTATTCAGCCTCAGCTGTTGATAGCGATATAGAACTTTGCTTCTTGCTAAACCAAGAAACAAGACAATTTCCAATGTAGAAACAACCACCACTGGTTGATTTCCTATCATCAATGTTTCCAGCCCAGTCAGCATCTGAGTACCCGGCTAATTGAACACTAGTCTCATGTGGATACCAGAGACCCAGTTTAGCAGAACTTGCGACATATCGCATAATCCGCTTAACAGCAGTTAAGTGAGATTCTTTAGGATTTGACTGATAACGAGCACAAATACCAACACTCAAAGCGATATCTGGTCTACTTGCAGTCAAATAAAGCAAACTACCAATCAAACTACGATACAATTTAGGATCCACATCATTACCTGTAGAGTCTTTTGAGAGTCTCAAAGTTGTACTCATAGGAGTATCAAAATTTTTACCATTCTCAAATCCAAATTTCTTAATTAAGTTCAGAGCATATTTGGTTTGAGAGATAAAAATTCCATCAGGTTGTTGTTTTACTTCAACCCTAGGAAATAATTTAATTCTCCAACCATGCTCATTTCGAATTTAGACTTCATTAAATCTGCAAACTCAACAGTCATGTTAGTACAGGTTGATCCATAAATAATATCGTCAACATATATTTGAACCATTAGAATATCATCGTTATGTTTCTTAACAAAGAGCGTCTTATCAACACATCCCATCTGAAAATTATGACTCAGTAAAAACTTAGTCAGTTTTTGTACCATGCTCTGGGAGCTTGTTTCAGACCATAGAGAGCCTTCTTAAGACGATACACATGATCAGTAAATTTAGGATCTTCAAACCCTGTAGGTTGTTCAACATATACCTCTTCATGTAAATCACCATTCAAAAGGCACTTTTTACATCCATTTGGTAAATTTTAATCTTCCTAAAACAAGCAATGGAGATAAAAGTCTGATTGATTCAAGACGAGCTACAGGGGCAAATGTTTCATTATAGTCAATACCTTCAATTTGTGTATACCCCTGTACAACTAGCCTTGCTTTATTTCGAATAATATTTCCAAGTTCATCAGATTTTTTTTGAAAATCCATTTTGTTCCAATAATATGTTTATCTTTAGGTCTAGGAACAAGGTACCAGACATCATTTCTGACAAACTGATTAAGTTCTTCCTGCATCGCAACTATCCAGTTTTCATCCGAAAGTGCTTCTTTCACGTTAACCGGTTTATCTGGGATGTAAAGCATACGTAGTTACATATGTCCTCTAATTGTCTACGAGTGCGCACACCAGTGAGAGGGTTTCCAAGTATTTGAGAAGTTGGATGATCTTTAACAGTCCTTAATTCAGAATTAGTTTCACTTGATGAAGTTTCTTGTTTTTCAAGTATAAGAACTTCATCATTATCTGAACTAGGGACAGGTGTATTCAAATGATCGTCAATCACAACATTTATTGACTCTTGAATCACACCGGTCCTGTTGTTCAGAACACGATATGCACGACTGTTTAAAGAATATCCTAAAAAGATCCCTTCATCACTTTTAGTGTCGAACTTTCCCAAATTTTCACGGTCACGCAAAATATAGCACTTGCTGCCAAAAACTCGAAAGTATTTGACAGAAGGCTTTTTCTCAAACCACATTTCATAAGCCGTTTTATTATTAGATTTGCAAATATAAACACGGTTAATAATGTAGCAGGCAGTATTCACTGCTTCAGCCCAGAGATTCCTAGGGAGCTTCATGCTATTTAACATAACATTTTCCATTTCTTGAAGCACTCTATTTTCCTCTCGACAATTCCATTTTGTTGAGGAGTCTTAGGTGCAGAGAATTCATGCGATATTCCCTGATCGCTACAGAATTTCTCAAAACCGCTATTTTCAAATTCGGATCCATGATCACTACGGATCTTGTTGACTTGAGAACATTTTTCAGTTTGAATCCGTTTTATAATCTTTTTCACTTCATCAAGGGTTTCTGATTTGTCCCTCAAGAATGAAACCCAAGTGTATCTTGTATAATCATCTACGATAACTAAGATGTATTTTTTGCCACCTCGACTTTCCGTTCTTGTTGGTCCTATAAGATCCATGTGGAGAAGCTCGAGTGGTCTTGTGGTGGTATTGGAGTTCACCTTTTTGTGAGAGCTCCTAGTTTGTTTACCATACTGGCATTCACCACAAATCTTGTCTACTTTTTGCATCTTAGGTAGACCTCTAATTAGTTCTCCTTTGCTCAATCTGTATAAATTTCGGTAGTGTACATGTCCGAGGCGTTTATGCCATAATTCTGTCTCATCGGTATGGACCATGTAGCACGTTTGTTTAGATGAGCTACCATCGCTTACTATATAGCAGTTTTCAGAAGTTCTGCGACCAGTTAATATTACAGAACCCTTTTCGTTTATAATTTCACAACCTTGATTAGAAAATTTAACACTATGGTTGTTATCGCATATTTGAGATATGCTCAACAGGTTGTGTTTTTAAACCCTCAACATATAAAACATTTTTAAATAAGGGAAGGTTATAGAGTTGGACCGTACCTTTGCCAATTATCTTGCAGTTGCTACCATCACCAAATGTGACTGACCCATCAGTCATATCTTTAAGATCGGTGAATAGCGCCTTGTCGCCTGTCATATGTCTGGAGCATCCACTATCTAGGTACCATTTTGAATGGCTTGTAGCTTTGAAAGCAGTGTGAGCAACCAAACAGGCAACCTTAGGAACCCATTTCAGAACTGTTTTGGGTTTAGGAGAATAGTTGGTCTTCTTTTGTTTACAGTTGTAAGAGTGACCTACTGAGTTAGATTTTAATAGCTCCTTAAGTAAATCAACAATTTTTTCAGCTAGTGGGTTTCGAATCTGATTTTTGAAATTTATATAGCTGCTTTTGGGTTTTTGAAAAGTTTTTGTATTTTTAGAAAAAACTTGACTAGTACCTTTTCCTTTTGAGTTAGAAGTCTCTCCTTTCACAAAATTGGAAGGAGTATTCTTCTGTTTAGGAGACGTGTTTTTATCATAGCCCAACCCGGATCGATCGCCACATTTTCTTGATCCGGATAATAATTTTTCTAATTTTGGATCACCTTGGGCATATCTCCATGTGTCCTTCAAACTCAGAAGAGAAGATACTTCATTTTTAAGTTTCTCATTTTCAGATTTCAAATTTTCAATCAGGGAGGTTTTGAATTCCAGATCACACTTTGATTTTTCAAAACAATCTGAAATTTGGGATTTTTCTAAAACAAGGGTTTCAAAACATTCTTTGAGTTTAAAAAACTTTTCTTTTTGAAGTTTAAGTTTGACAGCAATTTTACAACTTTCCTTATATAAGGCATTGTAAGCATCTTGAAGATCTTCATCATTTTCATGATCACTATCCAAATTTTCTTCACTTGTTGAATCATCGTGATCTGAAAAAGTAAACTTGGCTAGAGTCATAAGGGCCTTAAGTTCACTGCCCGACTCGGTTTCTGAATTTTCTGATTCAGAAGAGGCTTCAGAATCAGACGATTCATCCCAAGTAGCCAACATACCCTTCCTTTTGGATCTGTCCTTTTTAGGACATTTGTTTGCTAAATGCCCATATTCTTGACAGTTGTAACATTGACTATCTTTCAAAGACTTCCAAGTTTTAGACTTAGGTTTAGAACGTTTCTTTTCATTTGCCTTTTGAAAGTCGACTCTTTTCTTACTTTTGAAAATCTTATAAAACTTTTTCGCCAAAAGGGCCATATCATCTTCAGAATTTTCTGAATCTGAATTTTCTTGAGTAATACCTTTAGACGACTTCAAAGCAATAGATTTACCTTTAGGAGCTTTAAAACTTAATTCATAGGTTTGTAAAGAACCAACTAATTCTTCTACCCTCATATTATCCGTATCACGAAGTTCCTGGATTGCGGTTACCTTAGAATTGAACCGTTCAGGAAGAGAGCGTAGTATTTTTGCACACACTTTACTTTCTGGGATCTTATCGCCAAGACCCCACATTGAGTTTACAATGTCATTCAATCTAGTGTAAAAGTCCATAAACATTTCATTTTCCTCCATATGAATTTCTTCAAATTTAGTTGTGAGGAGTTGGACTTTAGATTTCTTGACAATTGATGTACCTTCGTGTGTCATTTCTAATATATCATATGCTTGTGCCTTTGCATCACAGGATATGTTTTTGCTCATCGTGTTTGACTCATGATAGTGCGCAAGTGATTGCATTTAGTGCTTTAGCATTTGCACTACTCTCATTTTTCTGAAGTGTGGTCCATTGGAAATACGGTGTAATTTTCATAGATTTTGAACCATCAACACCAGTTACTTCCATGATAGGAGGATTCCATTTAGTCACTGTGGCTTGCCACACACTTTCATCCATTGATTTGAGGAAGATCCTCATTCTGGCTTTCCAATAGGCATAGTTGGAGCCATCAAAGGGTGGAGGCCTAGTAACTGAAAGGCTATCAAAATTTGACATCTTTTTATATAGCTTAGATCGTTAGCTCAGGAAATAAATCCAAATAAAAAACAACAAAAATGAGCTATTAGGCTTGATACCACTTGAAAAGGCCAAGCTATATGTCCTAGAGGGGGGGGGGGGGGTGAATAGGACTATGCCAAATTAAAATAAAATCAGCGGAAAAAAATAAACCAATAGCCTTACAATTATAAATCAATTCACAATGCTGAAATCAAATCACCTTGATAAATAAGTATTGAGAGATTGATACAAATTCAGTTCTAAGGACAACCTTACACCATAATAAACAAGGGCTTATGGTAGGACAACCTTATTTCTAGAACATCTTTTGGATCAAGGACTCAATTTTAATAGAAATAAATGAATAGCAAGGAATTGAAATTAAATGCAGAAATATAGATCTAAATTATTACAACAATCCCCACACTTGCTTGAAATGTAAATAGTTACAACATTCACATCCACTTGTACATTCCACACAATTGAATGATAAAAGATATGAAAATTAAGCAAGCATTCAATCCACAAGACAAAGAGTTATAGTGGTTCGCCTGTGTGTACACCAACTGTCTTTCAACAGCCACACAAAATGCTACTCCACTCCTAATATCCTCACACAGGGGATATTAGCGTTCACTATCAAATAGGTTTTCACAGGTTCACCCAAAACCTTTACAATTGTGTCTTTTTCACTCGGGCTTACACAATTCAAAAACCCTCTTTTCTGAGTTTTCTGGCTCTCCTCAGATAACCAATACAATGAGATTTTTCTGGCTTAACCTCAAACAAAACCAAAAGTAATGAAATTTTACAGAATTGTAAAATACCTGGATTTCTCCTTTTCGTAGCAGCCCGGTAGAACCAATCGGAGTAGATGATTGAATGTCAAAGTTCAATTTCCAATACTCACTTTAATATGGTTCTAAATTCTAATAGATTTTAGATTTTAACTAGTTGGGCGTAGCTATATTTGATTTTGATTCCAAGAAGAAGGAATAAGGTAATTCCTCTTTTCAAATAAGATTGGAATACAAAAACAAAATCAAATTAAATAAGCTAGCAAAAAGGAATATTAAATAAGCACAACGTAGCTTAAAATAAACACAGACTTATCTCAGAGTGATCACTTGAAATTTCTTGAATTGAATCGAGTTGAATTATGAAAACTCTGAATTTCGTGTTCAATTTATATAGACAAAAATCGCATCTACGACTGGTCTTAGAAACCTTCGACTGGTCGTAGCTCTAACGGATATTTGAAATATTGAGCGCGATCTTTGAAAGTCGTTCCACGACTGGTCGTGGGAAGCCTACGACTGGTCGTGGGAAGCTTACGACTGGTCGTATCTCTCTACGACTGGTCGTAGGACCATAGATAAGGTTGTTGGACTTTGAGTCGTAGCTCTACGACTGGTCGAGAACGAGTCGAAGACACTCCTACGACCAGTCGAAGGACCTCCAGGACTGATCGTGGGTGTACCAAAAATTTCAAAAATCTTCAACAACTTAGGACTGGTCGTGGAATTTCTTGGACTAGTCGAACCAATGCTAGGACTGGTCGAACAGGAGCTAGGACTGGTCGTAGTAATAGACCAAACTTATGTAAAATAAACATTTGATTTATGTATCCAAAGTGACCTACTTATAAGGTCAACCTAAGGTCAGTCAAACCTGAAACATGTCGTATGGACATTGAACTTCAACCATTCAACGAATGTAGATATTTGAACCATATCAAGCTTGAGATCTTGAACTTGTTGTAGCTTTAATCTTGAGATCTTCATCAGCGTGAAAACTACTTCATGTGTTGCATATGAGTCTCGAAGTCATTTCTTGAGTCTTGAAGTTGTTTCTTGAGACTTGAACTTCAACATTGTAGCTTTAAACATTGATAGGATGATGAAGTACACTTTGTATTTCTTAAAGACATCCAATGTCATGAAGTGTTTATGTAGTGTCTTGAATACATATAAATCACCATACAAACACAAGACACAGATAAATGTTTTGACACAACAAAATTTGACAACCAAAGGAGCATGAGACCATAGCACTTACAATTTCTAGTAGCAACAGAGAACGGCAGTTGACCGTTTTTGAAAGAGTGGCGGGTCCCCAAGTAGTTGACCAGATTGGAGATGCGTGCACGGCTGGTGCACTGTGCATTAGGCACATTCCACAAAGGTGGGGTCATGTGATGTTACTCCAAATTCCAATCCATTCATTTCTTTTCTCAGGTAATTTAAGGGGTTGAGCAAACTTTTGAAGCATAATAGAATGCAGGTGGGCTTAGAATCAACGGTTTATGGGCTGATAGTATGTTGGTGGCTACTTTCACAAGTATCTAATACGAAAATTTTGACTGTACGGTTCGTTCATGGTCCTCAGGCACTGTATGGAGTTTCGAGCCGATCAGATGGTGGGAACACTGTGATCTTGCATTCTGAGCCACTTCCAGCCACTTAAGCCTCAGTTTCTTGATTTTCCTGGATTTCTAGCGTGTAAGTCCGTCAATCTTGGTCTCCTGGGGTCTGTCCCTTACCTTGTGTTCTGAGTTTGAGTGGTAAATCCATGCTTCTATCACCTTTTCCAGTCCAATCTCCTAAATACACCTTGCATTAAAAACATAATTAAAGCAGGGCGTTAAACGATATCCTGCTCGTAAATCCAGGCAATAATTGGGGTCTAGTATGCAATATTTGACCCTCAACACAACCCCCAACCAGCATTTTGCTAGTCCCGAGCAAAGTATGCGAAAAATAAATTGAGAATTACCAAACAATTTCTAAGAACTCGAGTGATTTTGAAAACAATCCAGATACTAGAAGTCTGAGATTCATGAATGTTAGGCATAAATTTCTCCTGGAATCAAGCTCATAATAACTTCATAATCAAGTTCAAATATTAATCCATTAATTAGAATAATTTTAAACATTGAGTTCCATGAGTGTATAGTGTACACTCAGCTTAAAAGGGTCGAATTGTCAATTTCATGATATCATTGGTGACCAACAAAGGAATGACTAAAACCTGCCTCATAGATCAACATCCCAACCTTTGATTTATTTATTTATATATATATTTTTTTCATGAATAGTAACGTCAAGGAAGGGAATTAAATCCTCACCTATAGGGAGCAAACCTATGGTGAAGATTGTATATCAAACTCTTTCTGAATGTAAACCATGGGAGATCGAATCTTCAGCTATAGGGAGCAAACCTATGGTGAAGATTTATCTGACTCACCTTTTCACTTCTTCTTTATAAACTGATGCTAACAAAATTTTCAGGCTAGTTCCTTTCATGCTTAATGATTACCAAGTTACCATTTAATATCGAACTGAGAACTTAATGTGTAAGTGAGATCTGATATGTGAAATCATGGCTCAATCAATGTTTACAACTTCTAATCATGGATTATCAATTCAAAATTGACCGTGAAATCAAGCAGATGGCCAAATCCAAGAGTCATAAGTTACCCACATTCTCGATTATCTGTCAAAATCACTTTGAATTTATCAGAAATTTCAGAAAAATTTTTCACAATTTCTGCTCAAGACCAAGAGAATACTAATTAGGTAATCTAATCTCCCACCCCCAACCTAAAATCTACATTGTCCTCAATGTCAAAGAAATATTCATGCGATGCACATGAGACAACGAAAAGAAAAGAGGAGTGAGGGAAAGATAGTACCTGGATGGAGAATCAAGAGGCTTTCCAAAAAATATCAATGTAAAAGCTAGTCAGCACAAGAGAGAAATCAGCAAAATACTAAAATCATAAAAGATCCTACCTATACCACTTTCACAGGTGCTCTCGATTGCATTTAGCGTATGCAACAAGCCTTTAAACCCCTAGGTTGCCTCTAGTGGACGAGTTGTAGTCTCGTGAGGGTTTGCAGCAATGTTACCCACAAACATTGAATTGACTAATCATGGAATCAAAAGCTGGGTTGCCTCCCAGGAATGCTAAGTTTAACGTCTTCAGCCAGACTAAAGAAACTACCCTAATCCTATGAAAGCAGGGGAAAGACTACTCAGTAATGTCACAAGGTTCCTCTTTCGGCCAATTTCTAGATAAGTTTCTCAGTAGGTTTCTCAATAGGATCATCCAAAAGCCCTTTTTGCAATAGCCTTTGATGCCCTGGAGCATGAATGGCCAGAGAAACTTATGTACCTCAGCAAAAATTTGTCTTTGATTTGCTTGTGGTATCCAAAGTATATATGATTCACCTGTGTTAGAAAAAGTCTCAAAGTTAGTATTCCATGGTGAATCAGAGACTACAGGTAGATAAAATTCAGAAAGATTTTCAGGAAGTAATGTAGTCTCAATGCATTCCGAAGTTCCAGACTTTGGTTTAATTTTTAGCTCCTCTTCCTTTAGTGGTAAACATTCAAGGTCTAGGGAAGAAGGGGCTTCAGAGTAAGGGTGTGCTTGGTCCATGATAACCACGAGAGTGTTATGCAAGGAATCCACCTTTTCTTGTATCATTAGGTCATTGGAATCCACAAGGTGTGCCAAGCATGAGTTCAAAGATGTGGGAAAATCAGCTGTGAGTGACTCGTCTCCTGCATCGAAATCTGTGATGATGAGCCTAAGGATTCCATCGTCTTTTGAAGTAGATGGACGCATGCTCACTTGCTCTTGCCCCTCACAGACAGATGGACAATCAATAGGTGAAGAATTGATGTGAAAACTCTGGTCATTGAAGCTTCTCAGTGGAGGCATTGAATCGTCTAAAGTGTGTAGCTCAGATTGTAGCCTTAACTGGGTAGTTTCAAATTCCAGAGTTATATCAAGCAAATCGTCCATCGCCCGAATCATATCATCATTCAGTTCAGGGCAGTGGTCCAAACATGTATCACAAGGGTTGGAAGGGTTAGTTGAAAATGGTTCATTCTCCTCATTCAAATCAGTCATGTTAGACAGGTGGAGCAGATCATTATGGTTGACAACTTCCTGAACCTCTTGATCATTGGTAGGAGCCACACTTGAGATTGAATCCCAGTACTTATCATCATCCAGTTCCGTGCAGTGTGCACTTGGGATGGGATAACATTCCTCACATTCTATTCCTAGATTGGGTTGAGGTTCGAATAACCTAACCTCTACCTCATCAGTGTAATCATGTGTGTCATGTGAGTGAAGTGTGTCACTATCTTTATATTTGAAAGACACCCACGTCTCTTAATCATTCCTTTGGACAGTCATCGAGATCGACTCACTGGGAAATCGAACCATCTGCTCATTAATGGAATCTAATTCCTCATTCATAATTTCAGTTTCTGCCACAAGCGAATTATGATAACCTTCTTCACATTGTGCTTCTAGATTGAGATGAGACTGGGATAACCTAGCCTCTTCCTTCTCCATAAGATGTGACTGAATAATTGGAATTGAGGATTTGAGCAATTCGCATGATTGTATGACAAGTTGATTGAATTGCTCTTCTGCTTTCATGAGCTTCTGAAGTGAATCCTCTTGGATTGTTTCTGATTGGGTTTCAAAAGTAGAGGACCCAAGAGAATTGTCACTATGATATATAGCTGGTTCAGCTTCCCGACATTGATGTTTCCACTGGTTATAGTCATACGGATCATAGGTGGGGGAATCTGATGGTTGGTAATACTTATTATCACTCATAATATAATCACGCATTGTTTTCTTTTCTCAGATGGGTGATAATAATCCCCACTCCCATAGTTATGATAACCCCAACACTCGCGTACTGTCCGTGGGGTGGAATTATTCTCCCATATATATCGCGTAAGGACTTCTTAACCGATGGAGTGTTATGCTCAGGCTGGTTCTCGATGATTGGTTCAGGAAAATTTTGAGATATAGGTGGATTTCTATCATAATCATCATACATCCCTTCACAGTTTTTCGCATGCTCGAAAGCTATCTTAGCATATTGACGTTCCCACTCGTGCATATACATGGTGAAACCCGAACTCTGAATCTAATCCTAAGAAAAACAAAAGAAAAGATCCTACAATAGTATGGAAAGTAAGAGGAGGAGAAGTTAGAAGGAAGGTACCAAATAGAAGTTCCTATGTTAAGATCCTGCGAAAGGAAACAAAAGAGATTAGTTTCTAAAATAGAAAGTCTAAAGTAGAAAGTTCCTACAAAAGAAAGTTAGTTTCTAAAAAAAAAAGGAAAGTTCCCTAAGCTAAGTTAGTTTCTAAAAGGAATACGTAGAATAAGAAAGTTTCTAAAAGCAAAATAAAGGAAAGATGAGTTAGTTTCTAAAATTAGAAAGAGTTTCTAAAAAGGGAAATAACTAACCTAGTATCTAAAAACAAAAGAGGAAAGTTTCAAAAAAAAATAAACTAGTTCCTAAAAATAGAAAAGTACTAGAATTAGGAAATTTCTAAAAGGAGAAAATAACACCTAAAATAAGAAAGTTTCTAAAAATAATTAGGAAAGTTCTAAACTTAAAATTGGAAAGTTCTAAAATAGAAAACCTAATCCTAAAGTAGAAAGTAATGTTAGTTTCTAAAAAGGGAAAAATTGTTAAAAATAGAAAATTTCTAATGGAAAACCCTAGAATTAGAAAATTTCTAAATTAGAAAATCTAAACCTAAATTCAAAAGTTTCTAAAAAGTAGTTAATTCCTAAAAAGGAAAGCTTCTAAATTAAAAGAAAAGAAATCCTATGAGAACTTCTAAAAATAGAAAATACAACCCTAAGGCTAAAAATAGGAAAAGTAGAGAAGTTAGGAAGGGATTACCAAATTAGAAGTTTATGTCAGGGTCCTACAAAACAGAAAAACAGGTTAGTTTCTAGAAATCAAACAGAAAAAAAATAAAAATTCTAACATAAAATTAGAAAATCCTAATCTTAAACTAATCTTAAAACTAGTTAATTTCATAAAACGTAACCGTCAATCCCCGGCAACGGCGCCAAAAACTTGTTCACTCCCCAAGTGCAGGGTTGTGATGTAGCAATAAACTCGGTGAGACCGAGGTCGAATCCACAGGGACTGAAACCTATACGTAATCTGAAAGTAACCAGAACTAGAACTAGAAAAAGATGAAATCTAAACCGAAAGGATATGGGGGAATAATGGTGAAATATTACTCTAAAAACTTGTGGAAATCAGAGGTAGGGAACTAGGGTGCCAAGGATCCACTTGTAGAGATCAGGGAGAACTACACTTGATTCATGAAAATCAACTGAACTTCGTTTGATATAGTTTCAAGAGATAAGACAGATGTAAATTAGAATGGATTCCATCACAAAACCATGCCCATGAGACAGAGCAAACAATAGAATTAAACCAATTCACAGCTAATCTGAGTGATGTATGAATGTCAGGAAGAGTTCCGTCATTCCACCATGTCCAAGGGGCGATGGTGAACAACAGGGCATCCTAGCTTCATAATCACAAGAAAAGAAAAGGAAATACTCAAGCCATCGCAGATCTACTGTAATGTAAGTCACAATAAACCATTAAAAACTAGAATTATTCCTATTATTCAAAACTAGAATCAACATAGTTCATGGCATGAATCAATTAAAGTCGTAGGATCAACCCCATCACTCCACAAGCTTCACCTCTTAGCCCTAACTAAGAGGTTACCCCGCCATGATGCGGCTATAATTCTCAAAAATTATCAAAAACAAAAAGGAAAATAAGAAAATAAAAGAAAAGAACTCTAATTATCTCTCTTGTGCTTCACGTATGAAGATCCCCTTTCTTCTCTCTTTCCTCTTTCTTTTATAGGCTGATACAGTCGGTGGAGAGGTCAGTTTGGAGAGAACAAGGGGTCACGCCCTCCTCTTTCGCAGCAACAGCGAAAACGGATCCAGTTTCCGTGCACCCTGTTTAGCAACAAAATGCAAACGACCTGAGTTCGAAGTGCTTTTGGGACTGCTGTATAGCCTGTCCTGGGTATCTGCCACCTTGGTAATGGTCAGCCCCACCTTGGCCTCCATATGAACGGTCCAGATCATTCGTCTGATCACAGACGGTGGCCCGCAACTTCCCAAAATTTCTGGAATTCTTGGACGTACGTTTCTTACGCACGTCAGCCTGCGATGAATGCTGTGGGGCCCACAATCGACGTTGGTGAAGAAATTCACTCCGTCCAGTAGATGCGCCTCGAAATTCTAATAAGAAATGGACGGTTTTGGTTGTCTGATAATGCAGACTAGGGAAGTAATCCCGCTACAACGATAGTAGACGGTCCTTTTATAACTTCTGTAGCCAACACGTGTGCTTGCATGGCTGACAACGGTCAGCATGGTTTTAACTATTTCGAGCCCCTACACATGATGGACGGATCAGATTATTCGCATGGGTCATGATGGAGGCTTACTGCAGATCAAACAACGCCCCTGTTTCCGTTTCTACACAGCAACAGAGAACAACAGTTGCCATTTTTGAAAGAGAGGCGGGTCCAAGGTAGTTTGACCAGCTTGGAGATGCGGTGCACGGCTGGTGCACATGTGCATTATGCACATTCCACACAGGGTGGGGTCCACTATGATGTTACTCCAAAATCCAATCTATTCATTTATTTTCTCAGCTAATTTAAGGGGTTGAGCCAACGTTTGAAGCATAACTAGAATGCAGGTGGGCATAGAATCAACGGTTTATGGGCTAATATGTCTATTGGGCTACTTTCACAAGTATCCAACTATTGAAATTTGATGTGTACGGTTCATTAATAGCCCTCAGGAACCGTATGGAGTTTCGAGCCGATCAGATGGTGGGAACACTGTGATCTTGCACTCTGAGCCACTTCCAGGCCACTTAAGCCTCGGTTCTTGATTTTCCTAGATTTCTGGAGTGTACGTCCGTCGATCTTGGTCTCCTGGGGTCTGTCCCTTACCTTGATCAGTTCTGAGTGGTAAATCCATGCTTCTAGCACCCTTTTCCATTCCAATCTCCTAAATACACCTTGCATTAAAAACATAATTAAAGCAGGGCGTTAAACGATATCCTGCTCGTAAATCCAGGCAATACTTGGGGTCTAGTATGCAATATTTGACCCTCAACAGTCATGTGAAAGCAGTAAACCTACTTATACCTCCATTAGACTAGTAGATCAATCCTGGTAAACAGGATCAGTCAGAGACATGGACATGTCCTCTGCATCAAATTTCTCGACAAATGGCTTTAGGCGATGTCCATTCATTTTAAACTCATTGCCATTGTCTGGGTTCCGAATCTCGACAGCCCCATGAAGATAAACATTAATAACGGTAAAAGAGCCAGTCCATCGAGATCGAAGCTTACCCAGAAAGAGACGTAACTGAGAATTATACAAATGGACTTTCTGACAAGGCGTGAATGATTTCCGCAGAATATATTGGTCATGAAACGCCTTCATCCTGTCCTTGTAAATTCTTGAGTTCTCGTACGCGTTATTCTTTTTTTCTTCGAGTTCATTCAATTGAGTTTGCGTAGTGAGCTAGCGTTATCCAGATTGAAATTTAGATTTTTAATCGCCTAGTAAGCTTTATGTTCCAACTCCTCAGGCAAGTGACAAGCCTTCCCATAGGTAAGTCTAAAGGGAGACATTCCAATAGGGGTTTTAAAAGCAGTACGGTAAGCCCATAAGGCATCGGTTAATCGGATTGACGAATCCTTACGGTCAGGGTTAACCGTTTTCTCTAAAATGTGTTTGATCTCCCTATTGAAAATATCAGCTTGCCCACTTGTCTGTGGGTGGTATGGGGTGCTCACTTTATGAGAGATACCATATTTCTTCATTAAGCTCTCAAATGGTCTATTACAAAAATGTGAGCCCCCATCACTAATGATAGCGCGAGGCATTCCGAATCAGGAAAGGATGTTCTCTTGTAGGAATTTAATGACCATGCAATGGTAATTATTCTGACACGGAATCGCTTCAACCCATTTAGTGACATAGTCTATAGCGATCAAAATATATAGATTTCCAAAAGATAGGGGGAATGGTCCCATGAAATCGATGCCCTAACAATCAAATGCCTCTATGATAAGAATGAGATTCAATGACATCATATTTCGATGGGACAACGCTCTCAATTTTTGACAACACTCACAAGCTTTGTAAAACTCATGAATATTCCTGAACATAGTGGGCCAGTAAAAGCCACACTGCAGAATCTTGGTCGTGATAGTAGAAAAGTGACAACCACAGGCATGTGAGTGATAAAAGGAGATGACTCTTTGATGCTTATCATAATTGGTCTGGGCAATATTTAAACAAATATTGATTATCCTAGAAAAAGTTGCGCACCTCTGTGAAAGATATCTTCTTATCTTGCACGGTCCAATGTGTCGGTATGAAACCTGTGGCAAGATAATTAGTGATATCAGCGAACCAAGGTGAATGGGAGACTCTGGACAACTGTTCGTCAGGGAGCATGTCATTGATATGTGTCGTCTCAAGGGAATTAGAGGGATTAAGGCTTGAAAGATGGTCAGCCACTATGTTCTCTACTCTCTTTTCATTTTTTATTTTTAGGTCAAATTCCTGGAGTAGGAGGATCCATCTTATCAGGCGGGGCTTAGCATCATTCTTAGACAGAAGATAATTGAGCGCCACATGATCTGTGTAAATAATGATTTTGGATTCGATCAAGTAAGACCTAAATTTGTCCAAAGCGAACACTGCGGCCAAGAGTTCCTTTTCCGTAGTCAAGTAATTCACTTGGCAGGATTTAGAGTCTTACTTGGATAATGAATAATGTAGGGTTTCTTATCTTTCTTTAGCCTAGAACCGCCCCAAGAGCATAATCGAACGCGTCG